>CM060314.1:86561950-86566950 GCA_030674185.1 Monoplex corrugatus
CCATCAGAACGCAGACCCCCAGTAGCTCAGTTGGTTTGAGCGTCGAATTCTCTCCCGCTAATGGTTGTGGGTTCGAATCCCGGGGTTCGCTATATTAAAACTGGCCTTCTCACTGTCCCATCTTAACATCATTGTTGTTCCTGCGGCGTCAGTATAGGATTAGGTAACTCCCCCTTCCCCCACTTCCCTCGGGTGGTTATCCCCGTCGGCCATATCACCTGAGGTGGGTGTTGACGTAAAAACTGAACCAAATCAACCAAACCTTCAGAACGATGGGCATCGAACCGACCAGCTTTGTCTTGTTATGTTGTAGGCTGGGATTGAACTCGACACACCAGATTATGAATTCGCCGTTCTATTGACGGAGCTAGACATATTAAAAAAAGTAAGAAAAAAATAATCCTGAATAAAAGGAGGATAGTATAATACTGGCCGGAGATGTGTGCTTGTGTGCGTGCCTATGTGTGTGCTCGTTTCGTTTCGTTCCTTGATTTAACGTCTTTTCACTATAAGTGATATTAGACGGGTAAAAATGGCATGGAGGATTATTTGGGGGGGGGGGGGGGAAGGGAAGAGGGGAAAGAAGGGAACAGAGTAAGAGACGGAAAAAAAAATTAAAAGGAATCGGCAAGGTCTTTAGAAAAATGATATGGATGAACAGAGAAATGAAACTAGAACAACGCTAACATCAAATGTAAAAGAAAATCGTCATAAAAAGCAAAACAAAACAAAATAAGATAATGACAATTAAAATAATAACCTTAAAGTAACGCATTAACAGGACTGTGAACCAATGATTCTGAAATTTTAACTAACAGAACTCGATCTGATATCACTTCTTTAAAATGCTTTTCAAGATAGTTTCCTTGTGTAAACATCTTTGGTAAAAAACAACGAAGCTTTCTGCAGTAAAACAAACAGTGATACAATGTGAATTGTTCACCGCAAATACATAAAATGTTTTTACAATATTTTGTTTTCAAAGCGTTCAGATGAATACGAAAATATGTGGTAACAATTAATCTCAAATGATATATCGAAGAATACTGCATTTTTTTACAGATTTTTTTAACTGAAAGTTTGATTCTTTTTTGAGACACAAATTTTTTATTTAAATGTTCATGAAATCGAATCCATGATGCTAACTCTAGCGAGTTGTAAGCTTCTTTTACCGAGGTGTTAACATGTAATTCTATGGAATTTTCAAAACAGGAGTGCACCGGATTTAGCTGCTCTGTCAACTACGTTGTTGCCGTGAAGACCAACGTGAGAAGGCACCCAGCATAAACTGATTTCCGAGCCATTTATCTTTAAACAGTGTATTAGATGATTTGCCTCAATTATTAAATCAGGTCTTGTGTCTGTATCAAAAGACTGTAAGGCATATAATACAGATTTTGAATCAACAAACAGAACTACTTTGAAAGGCACAGGCCGAAGGCTTATTAAATAATGCAACGCTTGAACAACAGCGACCAATTCTGCTGTATATATAGATACATTTGCCCCAATGAAAAAAGACTTTTTAATGTTAAATTTTGGAATATAAAACGCTGCTCCAGCGCTCTGATTTGCTAAGACTGACCCATCAGTAAAAATGTGGAGGTGGATACGGTACTTTTCATCGATGTGTTCACAAGCTGTGGATAGCGTAATGTTGACATTATCATCTTTTTTAACTTTTGCATAATCGAGATCAAACGTGGCCTTTAGCATTTCCCATGTAGAGATAGGCGTTAACGTTGGTTTTTCGGCTATTTCATCCATAGTTATGCTGGATTGCTTGATCAGGTCAGATATGTAAGTTGCGGTTGTAATTTGAGATGAAATGTTTTTTGCTCGTTTTGGAAAGTCAATATCAGACCTGATTTTAATTTCTTTGCTCACAAAATTATTCGCTTGTGAAGTAGTTCTAATTGCAAACTTTGCTGTAGCTAGCTCACGATGGTTGTTTAGAGGTAGAATTCCAGCAACTTTGTATGTTTCCAGAGTAGAAGCATGAGTTGGTACACCTAGTGCAATTTTAAGACTTTTGCAGACCAAGTTCTGAATTTTTTTTAGTAAATATTTAGGTGCATTGAAAAAAACTTCTTGCGCGTAGGATAATTTAGATCTGACCAGCGCTGTTGACAGATGAATCAGTATATTTGTATCCATTCCCCAGGGTAATTTGCTTATTATCTTTAGAAAATTTAGGGTTTTTCGTGCTTTTGTTAAAATATAATCAAAATGAACATTCCAGCTTAATTTCGAAGTGATGTAAACTCCCAGAAATTTTACGACCTGTTTGTAATTTAACACTTCACCAATCAATTTGAAAGTAGGCAAGTTATTTGAGTTACCACCAGGATCAAACAGCATCATGTTATTTTTTTCTGCCGACAACGACAGACCATTTTCTAACATATAGTTTCCAAGATTATCAAGATCAATTTGATACAATTTCCTGATGTAATTCCGTGTTCTCTGTGGAGTTGTCTTTTTTAAAGTGATATTCATCCAAGTGCATATATCATCAGCATACTGTACTAAAACAACACGATTTGAAAAAGCTTTAGGAAGATCCTGTATAAGGATATTAAATAAAATAGGTGCTATCACTGAACCTTGTGGAATCCCCATGTCGAGGCGTCGTGAAGTAGAATAACTAGCTCCCACTCTAGCCTGTATTGTTCTATTAGCTAAAAAAGATTTAATGTAATTGTACATATTGCCAGATAAACCAGCAGATTTTAGCTTGAACAATAAACGTTTATGCCAAACTTGATCGTAAGCTTTTTTTACATCAAAGAAAGTAGCTAAAACACTTTTTCTGCGGGCAAACTGTTGTTTGATCTGAGTCGTAAGTTTAACCAGGTGTTCAACTGCGGATCTCCCTTTTCTAAAACCCGCCTGGTTTATCGGAATAACGTTATTTTTATCACAGTAGTGTAAAAGTCTGTTTAAGATCAATCTTTCCATTAGTTTGCTCGTGTGGGACGTCAAAGCAATGGGTCTGTAACTGTTTTTATCAGTTTTCGATATTCCTGCTTTTAATATCGGTATAAATATAGACTTTTGCCAGATTTGTGGTACAGTTCCGCTAACCCAGCATTTCTGCAAAATTTTGTGTAGGAAAATAAGATAGTTTTCAGGGAGATGTTTAATCATTTCAGTCGAAAACTGCATCAACACCTACCGAACTCGTTTTGTTGTGTAGAAACAGTATTGTGTTTTTTAGCTCTTCTAAGGTGATTGGAGAATTAAACCAGAGATCATTCTGAGGTATTGGATCAGTGTAGATTGAGTTGTTATCTTCTATTTCTCTGTGATGTTTGCAGTCAGGAGATAAACCTTCAACTTTACTGTTTTTAGCAAATAAGTCCACAAAGGTTTCTGCTTTGTCCATGTCTGAAGGAAATGTGTTACATGTTTCTATCATTATCGGACACCTAGGTAAGTTGGTTCCATTCTTCATTTGATTCATTTTCGTCCAGACTTTATGGAAATCTTTGAAATCTGAAATTTCTTTTGTGCAGAATGATGCCCAATAATCTTTCTTTGTGTGTGTGCTCGAGTGCGTGCGTGCGTGCATGCGTGTGTGTGTGTGTGTTTGCGCACAAGAGCGCACTTCTTGGTTACAAATCTTACACACAAGCCTCGCTCTGTACTTAGTATTTAGGTAAGCATGCACGTAAGTGCCCGCGTGAGTGTGAGTGTGTGTGTGTGTGTGTGTGTGTGTGTGTGTGTGTGTGTGTGTATGTGTGTGTGTGTGTTTGTGTTTGTGTGTGTGTGTGTGTGTGTTGTGTGTGTGTGTGTGTGTGTGTGTGTGTGTGTGTGTACGCGTTTATGTATTACATGTGGATGTGTGTGCGAGTGTCAGTATATGTGCGAGTGTGTAAATAATGTATGTATGCCTGAATGCAAGTGTGTGTGAATCTGTGTCTCTGTGGTGAGATGGGGGGAAACTAAAAGAAACAGGGACGGAGAGGGGGAGAGAGATAGATAGATAGATAGAGAGAGAGATAGAGAGAGAGAGAGAGACAGAGAGAGAGAGAGACAGAGAGAGAGAGAAAGAGAGAGAGAAAGAGAAAGAGAGAGAGAAAGAGACAGAGAGAGAGAGAGAGAGATAGAGAGAGAGTTAGAGAGAGAGAGAGAGGGTTTTTACTTTTTCGTTAATTGCCTTCGCAAAGGAGGAAAACTATAATTTTCACATACTAAGGACGACAGTTGAAGGTAAACTGACACGCTTGAATACATATCTATGTATTATCTCTTAAAATGAGCCCATGACATACACAGTGTGTCTGCAGTTTGTGTGTGTGAGTGACAGAGGAGAGAGAGAGAGAGAGAGAGAGAGAGAGAGAGGGAGGGAGAGACGGAGGAAAGAGAGAGAGAGAGTGAGTGAGTGAGTGAGAGAGAGAGAGATACAGAAAGAGTGGGAGAGAGAGAGGGAGAGAGAGAGAGAGAGAGAGAGAGAGGGAGGGAGAGAGAGAGAGAGGGAGGGAGAGACGGAGGAAAGACAGAGAGAGTGAGTGAGTGAGTGAGTGAGAGAGAGAGATACAGAAAGAGAGGGAGAGAGAGAGAGAGAGAGAGAGGAGAGAGAGAGGGAGAGAGAGAGAGAGAGAGAGAGAGGGAGGGAGAGACGGAGGAAAGACAGAGAGAGTGAGTGAGTGAGAGAGAGAGAGATACAGAAAGAGAGAGAAAGAGAGGGAGAGAGAGAGAGAGAGAGAGAGAGAGAGAGAGAGAGAGAGAGAGAGAGAGAGAGAGAGAGAGTGCGTGTGCGGGTTCGTGGGTGCGCGCGTGTTTATTTGTGTGTGTGTGTGTGTGTGTTTTCTCTCTCTCTCTGTGTGTGTGTGTGTGTGTGTGTGTGTGTGTGTGTGTGTTTCTGTGTATGTGTGTGTGTGTGTGTGTGTGTGTGTGTGTGTACGCGTGCATGTTTGTGTATGTATAGGTGAGTGCCCGCGCGTGCCTGTGTGCGTGATGTGTGTGTCCGAGTGTGTTGTCGGTTTGACTGTTAT
>CM060314.1:86576950-86579450 GCA_030674185.1 Monoplex corrugatus
GTATTGTTCTATATAACATTCAAGGACTCTCTTTCTGATGTTAATTGATAGGCATTTGGTTGGTAAGAATTTAGTAGTCTTTGGAAAGTAGGTATACTCGGAACACATTTGCCAATCTTGCATCTTTGAATAAACGATTTGCAACCACTATATACTATCAAATATTCTGTCTCAACCATCATAATACTATCAAATATTCTGTCTGAACCATTAAAATACTATCAATATTCTGTCTGAACCATTATAATACTATCAAATATTCTGTCTGAACCATTATAATACTATCAAATATTCTGTCTGAACCATTATAATACTATCAAATATTCTGTCTGTCTCAACCATCATAATACTATCAAATTCTGTCTGAACCATTATAATACTATCAAATATTCTGTCTCAACCATTATAATACTATCAAATATTCTGTCTGTCTGAACCATTATAATACTATCAAATATTCTGTCTGTCTGAACCATTATAATACTTCAAATATTCTGTCTGTCTGAACCATTATAATACTATCAATATTCTGTCTGAACCATCACAATACTATCAAATATTCTGTCTGTCTCAACCATCATAATACTATCAAATATTCTGTCTGTCTCAACCATTATAATACTATCAAATATTCTGTTCACCATTATAATACTATCAAATATTATGTCTCAACCATCATAATACTATCAAATATTCTGTTCAACCATCATAATACTATCAAATTTCTGTCTCAACCATCACAATACTATCAAATATTCTGTCTGAACCATCATAATACTATCAAATATTCTGTCTGTCTCAACCATCATAATACTATCAAATATTCTATCTGTTTTCAACAGTTTGATCAACACTGAACGATAAAAGGTTCCTTGTGATTTTAATGCTAAAGGTATTTTCGCACTTTTCATTGGTTAAATGTTCTATTAAGTTCCAAAAGTTAAGAAAACAATGGCAGTTCCACAAGAAATGTTCAAGAGAGTCTCTTGTATTATTACACCACGTACAATTTGTCGTCGTTGCTATATCCATTGCGTTTAAAATGATATTGGTAGCAATAGTGCGAAGACCTATTCTCAACTGCAACCATTGTAATCTGACTATCATTTAATTTACGAATTTTTAGAAATGGCTTTACCCATGAAAAATTCATGTTTAATTTCACTGTCCACTTTAGGCAACAGGTTTATTATCATCAAATCTTCTTTTTTTTTTTGTAGAGTTTTGTCCCCTTTTGTACACCCATTATAATCTTAGTGGCACTGGACGTATTCATTTTCAAAATATCATTTATGTTGTTGTTGTTCAGCTCAATTCTGGCTGTTCTTAAATATCGTTTGATTAAAGATTTCCAGATACAAAGATATATTTGAATCAGAAGCTTTGTCGAAATCTGGCTTTTAGACTGTTGATATACACGTAGTATCAACAGTTCATGTTTGGGTCCATCACATGTTGTAATCATCCACAGCTTGATATTGCTGTTTTTATAACTTTTGTTTCTTTTAATGTATTACAAAACATCGGATCATCGTTGTTGGGCCCCACAAAACAAAATTGGATAAAGATGCTCCTGATAAGTACACAACTCCATAAAAATGTTATAATCACCCACATGCTGTTTTTATAACTTTTGTTTCTTTTAATGTATTACAAAACATCGGATCATCTTTGTTGGGCCCCACAAAACAAAACTGGGTAAAGATGCTCCAGAGAACTAAACAACTAAGAAAATTGTTGAATAAAGTCACATTTTCACCTTCCGTGACCAAAAATATTGGTCCTGTTGGTTCGACACTGACTATGAAAGAACACCCGCCCCCCAAAACAAAACAAAAAAAACAAAACAAAAACAACATGAAACAGACAGAAAACCTAGGATTGAAATGTTAAATAAGGATGCAAATGAATCTCACGCACCTCAGATAAAATAAAATAAAAAAACCCCTATCTACACGAAAAAGAAGTAAGTGCAAGAAAAGGAAAAGAAAAAAAACAAACAAAAACCCCCCCAAAAATGTTTCAGTTTCAGTTTCTCATAATAACGTCTCCACAATGGAATCAATTCTATATGTACTGACACTACTGATCCCATGTGATGGAGAACATCCAAAACAATCATGACTCCCCCCCCCCCAAAAAAAAAAAAAACACAAACAAAAACAAAACAAACAAAACAAAAAACAAAAACAACCAAACAACAACAACAACAACAACAAAAATGATTTCCTCCCCTCGCCCCCCCCCCAAAAAAAACAACAACAACAAAACAAAACAAAACCAATCAGCATGGTTCATCACATGCAATCATCTAGAAAACTCTAAGCACAAACAAACGGAGTGAAAAAACCAGAAGAGAATAGAAGAAAAGAGGAAAAAAAAAAAAAAAAAAAAAAAAAAGGAAAGAGAAGAAAGAGAAGAGAACAGAGCAAGAGAGAACACAAATAAAGAAATAACGAGAAGAGACGAGAACAAAACAAGAGAAGACAACTGGAGAGAA
>CM060314.1:86589450-86606950 GCA_030674185.1 Monoplex corrugatus
CAGTGACGATGCAACAACATACTAGAATTTGCCCAGCTCGCGCCTCTCAGCTGGTTTTTTTTTTTTACCGTGTTTCACTGAAAAGTGTGATTGTGTGTTATTGTTATTGTTACTGTTGATTAAAGACCAGCCGACTGCATAGAGCCATATCAGGGCTATAACCGCTTTAAAACATAAAAACTTCAACAGGGGAAAAAAAGAAAAAGAAAAGAAAATTAAATACACATACCAATGTATTCGCGCACATAATCTAAGGACATGCCCCTGGCGTTGACCACTCCGTCCAATTTATCGCACATGGGGATTTAAAAAATAACTGAACACAAATGTAAGCATACCTAAGGACACCGAAACATATGTAAAACGGGCATAGATTACCTAAAATTGCTTCCGCATATCTCACCTCCCTAGAGCCAAAAATGCACTTATTCATTCATGTACCCAATTATCTCCCTCCATTTGCATCTGCCTTGTTGTGGCGGGGGAGCTTGTGTGTCCTTACGATCCCAGGAGCTATGCCGGCGGGGACTTCGTGGGCCCTGGCAGCTTCAAGCAAGCCGGACAGGTCGCTAAGGGGTGCATACAAACAAGTCCTGGCAGCAGGGGATGGGTGAAAAAGAGGGTAAAGAAGATACACTTTTCATATATGGCTTCTTTTTCAATGTCGTGAGCAGATGATTTCTTCGAAGGAACAATGGTCAGGATCTCAGCACTGTAAGTGCACTGCGCGGCAAGAAGGCACCCGCAAACTACTTGCTTGTACTTTTGCTAATTATTGCATATGATGAACTCACAAAATGGAAAACGTTATAGTTCTGTGTCCTCTGAGTCCCCCAGGGGGGACCTGAACTCAATGGCTACTGGGGAGGGAGAGTCCGTGTCTGTGAAAGGTAGCTGTGATGACGGTAATGGATTACCCGACGGAGGTTATTGGAAGCGGACATGTAGAAACTCCTCAAAAATGCAAAATCACAAAAAGAAAAAAATGCAAAAAAAGGATTTGAATATAGGGACATGGAATGTACAGACTATGTTAGAATTAGGAAAGCTCTACCTACTAGTCAAAGAATTAGAAAGGAGCAAGATGAACATAACAGGGCTCTGTGAGGTTAGATGGAGTGGGCAGGGACTTTTTACTGTAGGAGAGCATACAGTTGTATATAGTGGAAATGAAAAAGGTGGCTCAAGAGGAGTAGCAATTGTGCTGGACAAAAAGCATGCTGGAGCTCTGAAAAGCTATAATCCAATTAATGACAGATTTCTCACTGTCAAAATAAATACTAAATATGCTGTTTTGAACATAGTTCAAGCCTATGCTCCAACATCCACTAGCTCAGAAGAAGAAATAGAGGATTTTTACAATGATCTCCAAACTATCAGAGACAAAATCCCCAAAAAGGAAATATGCATTGTGATGGGTGACTTCAACGCTAAAGTTGGAGAGGGGGCTGACACAGAATGTGGAATAGGACCATATGGTTTAGGAGAACGAAATGAGAGAGGTGACATGCTGGCTCTGTTTTGTCAGGCAAATGAGATGAACATCACAAATACTTTCTTCCAACAACCACTGCGCAGAAGATACACATGGATCTCTCCAGGAGACAGGTGTCGTAATCAGATTGATTATATTATCATTGACAGATCCTGGAAATCAACTGTCCTCAATGCAAAAACAAAGCCTGGAACAGACTGTGACACGGATCACATTCTTGTGACAACCAAATTAAGAATGAAAATATTGAAGAAGCCTAAAACCAAATCGACGCCAAAGTTCAACATATCAAAATTAGAAAACCCTGAGCTGGCGTTAGAATTTAGTATAGAAACAAGTAATCGTTTATTAAAGTTACTTGAAGTTTGGGATGAAAATGACTCATATCCTGATGAAATCTGGACAGACATAAAAAACACACTGACCAAAATCTCTGAAGAAAAACTAGGAAAAGAAAAGAAAAGGAAAAAAGCTAAGCCCTACATAAGTCAGGAAGTGATAGATCTGGCAGAAAAGAAAAGTCAAGCTCGAAAGCAGGGAGAGCGGGAAAAATACTCAGCACTGAAAAGGGAAATAAAAAGTAAAGTCAGAAGAGACAAAGCAAATTGGCTGGCACAAGAATGCAGTAAAATCAATGAACACAACGAAAACAGGAAGTCGAGGGAGCTCTTCAAACAAATAAAAAAAGTGAAAAAAATAAATTTCAAAGCAACAAACCAATGCATCAACAACAAGGATGGTCACACACTGACTGAACCAGATGATGTCTTGGATAGGTGGAACGAATATGGCACATCACTTTTTGGCAAGCCTGACAGCCATGAAAATAATTTAGAGCCAAATTTGGAATTGACCCCCTGGAGATATGGAACCTGAACCTCTGCTCAGCGAAGTTGAATCTGCCATTAAAGATCTAAAATGCAGAAAGTCTCCTGGTCTTGACAATATTCCTGGAGAGTTGTTGAAACACTCAGGTGATGGTGGACTCAAAGTAATGCATCACTTATGCTGCAAGATATGGAAGACTTGTCAATGGCCTACAGACTGGAAGCTCCAAGAATTTGTCATGTTACATAAGAGTGGAAATGTCAAAGGCTGCAACAATTATAGAACAATTGCACTGAACAGTCATGCCAGTAAAATACTGCTGATAATAATTTTAAACAGGTTAAAGCCAAAAGTAGAGGAAGAGCTATCCGACTGTCAGGCAGGCTATAGGAAAAACAGGGGAACAATAGATATGCTGTTTGTACTCCAGATATTGATAGAAAAGATTAGAATCACAGACCAAGAGATGTTCATCGTTTTCATTGACTACAGCAAAGCGTTTGATAGCGTGATTCACCAAAGTCTTTTCCACTTCATGATCAAAATGGGTTTTCCAAGACATCTGGTTTCCCTCATAGCTTCATTATATAATGATCAAAAAGCAACAATCAGATGGAATAATCAAAACTGCAAATTTTTTAACATCACTAAAGGGGTAAGGCAAGGTTGCATCCTGTCTCCACATCTCTTCAACATATACACTGAACATATCATGAGAGAAGCAGACATAGAAGACATGGGAGTAAATATTGGTGGTAGAAACCTGTCAAATTTACGCTACGCAGATGACACAGGATTACTGGCAGACAACATTACAGGCTCTAGGAGGATCCTAAGCAGGGTAGACCGGGTTGGAAAGGCAGCTGGGCTGGACTTAAATTCAAAGAAGACAAATGTTATGCATGTTGCAGGCAAATATAACACTAGACAGGACCAGATCATGCTAAACCAAGTCCCTCTAGAAAATGTCAAGGACTTTAAATATTTAGGTTCAGTCAAGACACACGATGGAACATGCTCAAAAGACATAAAGATGAGAATTGGAATGGCCAAGAACAGTATGGTTCAATTGAACAATATTTGGAAAGACCACAGCATAACAGCAGACCTTAAGATAAAACTCTTAAAATGTCTTGTCTGGCCAGTGATGTTATACGGCTGCGAGGCATGGACAATGAAGAAAGAGGATGAAAGACGAGTGGAAGCAGCAGAGCTGTGGTTTTACCGAAGACTGCTGAGGGTCAAATGGACGGATAGGCGCTCAAATGAAAGCATACTGAATGAGTTGGGTACTACACGCAAGCTCCTAGTACTCATACAACGGAGGAGACTGAAATATGTTGGACACGCAATCCGTAATGAGAGAACAGACTTGATGTCCACTGTCCTCCAAGGTAAAGTGGAAGGAAAGAGAAACAGAGGACGGCCACCTGCATCACTTGCTAGAAACATCACAAACATCAGTGGCAGGAAACTCCAGGAGGTGGTCAGACTTAGCCAAGATCGAGAGTGCTGGAGGCAACTTGTGAGGACATTATGTGCAGCGGCCAACACTGTTCCCGGTGACGCCGACAGGTGACAGGTGAGGTGACCCAATTATCAATCTTAAGAAAAAGTACGTAAGACTTTATCGAACACATACAGGTGAATGGACCATTCAGGCAGAAAATGATAGCAAGAAATGACAGAAAACAAAGAAGGAAGAAAGAATCAAAAAGAGTGACAGAAAAGAGGCACAGAATTTTCAGAAGGTGGGGGTACTATTTATGCTGAAAGAGCCCCCGGTATCCCAACGGGGGAAGTGGTTGTGTGTAATGTGCAATAAATCCAAACAAGTTAAAACTGCACCACGATACACGGACAGCTTATGATTTATAGCCATGACGACATGAAACAATGCCGTGACATCTGTCACAATGATACACGACTACACGTGACTTGCATGCCTTGGCAATCCCCTCAAGTAATGTCGGCGGGAACTTTGTGCTCCTGGCTGGTCTAAGCCAAGTCATTAATGCTATTTTTGTTTAGAGCCAGCCGACTGCATAGAGCCATACCAGGGCTATAACCATTTCAATACACACACAATACATCAATTGGAAAAAAATAGGAAAAAAAATAAGTACACAGATCATTGCATTCGCGCACATTATCCAAAGAGATGCCCTTGACGTTGACCACTCTGTCCAATTTATCACACAAGGGATTCAAAAAAACATACCTGAATACAAACTTAAACATAAATAAAGACACTAAAGCACACATAAAAACGGGCCTAGATTACCTTAAACTGCTTTCGCATATCTCATTACCCTAGAGCCAAGAATGCACTGCATACATGTACCTAATCATTAATCCTAAAAGAAAGTACGTAAGACTTTACAGGTGAATGGACCAGCAATGCAGAAAAATGATAGGAAGAAATGAAAGAAAGCAAACGAATAAGGCAGAAACAAAAGAGAGTGACAGAAAAGAGGAAATTTCTAGCACAGAATTTCCAGAAGGTGGGGATACTACTTATACTGAAAGAGTCCTCGGCAACCCACGGGATGGGGGTTGGGGGGTTGGGATGTAGGGAGGTAACCAAGTCGAACTGCCATGCATGGGGTAGAGGCCAGACGAAAGTGTGCATGCATCATGGGGTGAGGGTCCCCAGTAAACAATTCCCCCACCACTACTACAGCTGTGCTTTCAGGGCGGGTCTTTTGGCCACAAGCTAAAGGCGCGGCAACACCTATCAGTACTCAAGGGTTTTTGGCCACAAGCTAAAGGCGCGGCAACACCTATCAGTACTCAAGGGTTTTTGGCCACAAGCTAAAGGCGCAGGCAACACCTATCTGTACTCAAGGGTCTTTTGGCCACAAGCTAAAGGCGTGGCAACACCTATCTGTACTCAAGGGTCTTTTGGCCACAAGCTAAAGGCGTGGCAACACCTATCTGTACTCAAGGGTCTTTTGGCCACAAGCTAAAGGCGCGGCAACACCTATCTGTACTCAAGGGTCTTTTGGCCACAAGCTAAAGGCGTGGCAACACCTATCTGTACTCAAGGGTCTTTTGGCCAAAGCTAAAGGCGTGGCAACACCTATCTGTACTCAAGGGTCTTTTGGCCACAAGCTAAAGGCATGGCAACACCTATCTGTACTCAAGGGTCTTTTGGCCACAAGCTAAAGGCGCGGCAACACCTATCTGTACTCAAGGGTCTTTTGGCCACAAGCTAAAGGCGTGGCAACACCTATCTGTACTCAAGGGTCTTTTGGCCACAAGCTAAAGGCGCGGCAACACCTATCTGTACTCAAGGGTTTTTGGCCACAAGCTAAAGGCATGGCAACACCTATCTGTACTCAAGGGTTTTTGGCCACAAGCTAAAGGCGCGGCAACACCTATCTGTACTCAAGGGTCTTTTGGCCACAAGCTAAAGGCATGGCAACACCTATCTGTACTCAAGGGTCTTTTGGCCACAAGCTAAAGGCGCGGCAACACCTATCAGTACTCAAGGGTCTTTTGGCCACAAGCTAAAGGCGCGGAACACCTATCTGTACTCAAGGGTCTTTTGGCCACAAGCTAAAGGCGCGGCAACACCTATCAGTACTCAAGGGTCTTTTGGCCACAAGCTAAAGGCCATGGCAACACCTATCTGTACTCAAGGGTCTTTTGGCCACAAGCTAAAGGCGGCAACACCTATCTGTACTCAAGGGTCTTTTGGCCACAAGCTAAAGGCAGGCAACACCTATCGTACTCAAGGGTTTTTGGCCACAAGCTAAAGGCGTGGCAACACCTATCAGTACTCAAGGGCTTTTGGCCACAAGCTAAAGGCGCGGCAACACCTATCAGTACTCAAGGGTTTTTGGCCACAAGCTAAAGGCATGGCAACACCTATCAGTACTCAAGGGTTTTTGGCCACAAGCTAAAGGCGTGGCAACACCTATCAGTACTCAAGGGTCTTTTGGCCACAAGCTAAAGGCGCGGCAACACCTATCAGTACTCAAGGGTTTTTGGCCACAAGCTAAAGCGTGGCAACACCTATCAGTACTCAAGGGTTTTTGGCCACAAGCTAAAGGCGCGGCAACACCTATCAGTACTCAAGGGTTTTTGGCCACAAGCTAAAAGCATGGCAACACCTATCAGTATTCAAGGGTTTTTTGGCCACAAGCTAAAGGCGTGGCAACACCAATCAGTACTCAAGGGCTTTTGGCCACAAGCTAAAGGCGCGGCAACACCTATCAGTATTCAAGGGTTTTTGGCCACAAGCTAAAGGCGTGGCAACACCATCAGTACTCAAGGGCTTTTGGCCACAAGCTAAAGGCGCAGCAACACCTATCAGTACTCAAGGGCTTTTGGCCACAAGCTAAAGGCGCGGCAACACCTATCAGTATTCAAGGGTTTTTGGCCACAAGCTAAAGGCGCGGCAACACCTAATCAGTACTCAAGGGTTTTTGGCCACAAGCTAAAGGCGTGGCAACACCTATCAGTACTCAAGGGCTTTTGGCCACAAGCTAAAGGCGCGGCAACACCTATCAGTACTCAAGGGTCTTTTGGCCACAAGCTAAAGGCGTGGCAACACCTATCAGTACTCAAGGGTCTTTTGGCCAAAGCTAAAGGCCGGCAACACCAATCAGTACTCAAGGGTCTTTTGGCCACAAGCTAAAGGCGTGCAACACCTATCTGTACTCAAGGGTCTTTTGGCCACAAGCTAAAGGCATGGCAACACCTATCAGTACTCAAGGGCTTTTCCTGCTAAGCGCGGCTAAACCTATCTGTATCAAGGGTTTTTGCACAAGCTTAAAGGACGTGCACACTCATCAGTATCAAGGTTAAGTTTCTTGCTTTCTGTCATCTACAAAGCGTGGATATGGCGGATAGGCGTAGGGAGTTGATATGGTTAACTGCATCTTTGCCCATTAGCACTTCGCCAAACCATTGAGTCACCAACAACTCCGCATGTCCCGTACCTCTATTCCCCTGTTACCACTGTGGCTCATCTTCCTCCATCTTTCCCGTTGTACCATCATCCAATCCTCTCCTCATAGCCTGCCTATAATGTTGGCGACTGTCTTATTTCTCTATCTTCTTGCCTAGTGATCTACTCTGTTCCCCCATCCAAGACTGTCCATTTTTTTCTTGCTGTCTACTCCTCCACTTTCTGGAAAGTCTCAAACTCCTTTCCCGGCCTGCCTCTAATCTCTTGATGCTACTTTGGCTTTGACTTGTTGGACTGTCTCACTCTGCACATCCGTGACAATCCTGTGTTTGGTGTTCTATATAACCATTACAAGAACTCTCTTCCTGATGTTAACTGATAGGCATTTGTTGGTAAGAATGCTTGTTATCTTCTTGAATGCTGTTTTGGCTAGGCCGATTCTGCCGGCTATTTCTGATGTGCATCTGCCGTCTGATGAAATGATCGTTCCTAGGTATTTGAATTTATCAACCTGTGTCAAGGTTGTGCCATTTGCTGTTATTTTGCATGAGGGGATGACGCAGTCCCAAACGCATTTATCCCAACGTGAAAATCTAGACTATGAACGTTTGTGTCGGGCTTACATAACATACAGAACTAAAGACAATACATGCACGCTTTCTTCTATGCAGACGCTAGCTAACAGTGCATCCAGGACATGTGTACGCTGTGTGCGTGTATGTGTACGCGTGTGCGTGTATGTGTACTGAGCAAGCGTGCCTGTGTTTGCGTGTGTACACATTCATGAATATACGAATGAGGACTTATGCACTCGCGAATATAATTAATACGAGAGAGAGAGAGTGAGTGAGAGAGAGAGAGAGAGAGGAGAGAGAGAGAGATAGAGAGAGAGAAAGAGACTGGCATGCACTGTCTGCTCTATCCAAATGAAATTACCACGTATCATTAAGAATAATCTTATACAATGGGAAACATGTTTGATTACTGTATCGAAATTTCACTCTTTTTTTTTTTTTTGCAAATGAAAACAAGATTCGGTACTTCTGATCAGAAATTCGCCATGGCACAGTAAATATATAAAGTTATCATCTGATGAAGTTTGACGATTTTAAATATTTATATTTTAAAAGAAACACAAACGAATTTTTAATATAAAAAAAAGAAGTGATGCTGGTGTAAATCAGCAAGAATGTAGGGCTGACAAAGTTTGTACATTTGTTTCAAATCATCCATTTCAAGTATAAATATTTAATTGACACATTTGGTAAACTGATTTTTGATTGTTAGATTTGAGCGATTGATCGACTGAATGATTGACATATTTGGTTGACTGATTAATTTACTGGCTCCATCCACCTACCTATCTGTCTGTCTGTCTGTCTGTCTGTCTGTGTCTGTCTGCAGCTCTCCTAAATATAACAAAATTGAAAATTCTGTGTGTGTGTGTGTGTTTTTTTCTCACATAAAGCATTCAATGTCAGGAAACTACATTATCATAGCTATGCCTTGTCTCCAAACCATTTTTTTGCATTCATAATGTGATAAATCGTGGACGTTTGTGTTTATTTGACTCATGATGTCGGTAATTGTATATGTCTTCGCGTGTCCCTCCACAAGGGCATAGGCATTTCATGAAGTAAACTATTTGCTCTCTCTCTCTCTTGCTCTCTCTCTCTCTCGCTCTCTCTCTCTCTCCCCCCTCTTTCCTTCTCTCTTTCTCTCTCTCCCATCACAACATACACACACACACACACACACACACACACACGTACGCGCGCGCGCACACACACACACACACACACGTATATATATATAAATATATCTATATACACGTATACACACAACCATCTATTTTCTTTCTATCTTCTCCAGCAGGCACAAGACCTGAACGTATGAGGATGAGCAAAACCAAAAACATATCGGACAAAGAAAGAACTGAATGAAGAGAAAGAAAAAAAAATCAGATAGTAACCAAAGTCAGCTCTAGAAGCTTACAAAACGTGCATTCTGCTTTCTCTTTGCCTTTCATGCAGAAGTCCGAATACACCCAACTAACTAGTTACGCATGCAAAAGCGTCAAAAGAAGATGACCCCAGGTCAAGGTCAGTCAGAGTCAAGGTCAGAGTTCAAATTACTGGAGGGTGGGGTGGGGGGCTGGGGTCAGGCTTAGTCATAGTCAAGATCACTTTGATCAAGGTCATTCAGGCTCAAGTAGTTTGTGGGTCGAGGTCAAGCAAGGTCAAGGACAGCCATACTTCAAGATCAGACGGGGGTCAAGGTCAACAGAGATTCTCCGCATGCAGATTTACCTGCGCAGGGTGTGCAGTCTGCTCGATCCCTGCTTCAACAAGCTGAAACAGCGTCCAATGTCGATCATGACAAAATAATGGAGATGAAAAGAAAGGAGTAAAAATAGAAATAAAAGAAGGAAGAACGGAGCTGAAAAAGAAATACAGGAAGAGAAAGGAAGGAAACAATGAAAAAAAAAAGGACAGACATAAGATTTTATAATATATCTTATTAAAAAAATAGCTGCAAGTTCCTTCTGATGGGAGTGTTTATTGTTGATACATGCACAGCCGGCAGCGCAGAGCCATATCAGGGCTGTAACCATTTCAAACCGTATACAACACATCACTGAAAGGGGAAAAACTCTGAAAAAGAAAATTAAAAATCAGAAAAAGAAAACTAAGTACACATATCAATGCATTCGCGCACATGATGTGAGGATATGCCCCTGGCGTTGACCATTCCGTGCAATATATCACCAAGGGTTAAAAAACATAAACTGAATACAAAATCAAACACAACTAAGGACATTAAAACATGCACAAAAACTATACAGGGGGTGGGGGGGGGGGTGCAAAAGTAGGTATACAGTAAGTATCACATCATTATTATAATGCTTAATTCCGCTCTCGATTAGTGGAGTGTGTGAATACCGACGGCAAGCAGTTTGAGTATCTGAGGGATTAAGGCTGTGCTTGTTATTACATGTATATGCAATATTCATTTGTTTGTATAGTAAATGCAATGAGTATTGTACGTGTTTTCTTTTTTCATAACTGTATACCTACTTTTAATAAATGCAATGAGTATTGTACGTGTTTTCTTTTTTCATAACTGTATACCTACTTTTAATAAATACAATGAGTATTGTACGTGTTTTCTTTTTTCATAACTGTATACCTACTTTTAATTAATGCAATGAGTATGGTACGTGTTTTCTTTTTTCATAACTGTATACCTACTTTTGCACCCCCCCTGTATAACTTAAAATTATCTCTGCACATCACATTTTCTTAGAGCCAAAAATACACTTATTAGACACACCCAGTCATCAATCTTAACTATACAGACTGTAGAACACATACAGGTGAATGGACCAGCAATCGTTGGAAGAGATGAAAGAAGGTAAGGAGAAAGGCAGAAACAAAACGAGTGACAGAAAAGTGGGAATTTCCAGCATAGAATTTCCAGATGATGGTGATACTTTTTATACTGACAAAACCCCTGGCATTCCCACGGAGGGGACAGGGAGCTTAAAATTCGTGACTGAAGCAATGATAAGATTAGAGAACATGATCAACAAGTGACAACAAAATAACAAGCAACATATAAGGATATCGGAATTTCCCTTAAACACTTTAAGCAGGAAGAAACCAACATTTCTGACCGAATCAAAACGAGTTGAGCTTGAAAATAAACCGAGCTTAAACATGTTTAGATAGGGGGGGGGGGGGGAAGAGAGAGAGAGAGAGAGAGAGAGAGAGAGAGACAGACAGACAGAGAGAGAGAGTGTGTGAGAAAGAGCGAGACAGAGAGAAAGAAAGAGAGACAGACAGAGAGAGAGAGAGAGAGAGAGAGAGAGAGAGAAACAGAGACAGAGAGAGAGAGAAAGAGAGAGAGACAGAGAAAGAGAGAGAGACAGAGAGACAGAGAGACAGAGACAAAGAGAGAGAGAGAGAGAAACTTAGAGAGAGAGAGGGGGGTGGAACCAGGAAGAAAAACATGGTAAATAAAGAAAGATAAGAAGAAATGAACAAAAGGAAAGAAATAAAACAAAACCAACCAACCAACCAACCAGCCAAACAAAAACAAACAAACAAAATACCCGGATCGAATTCCTGCAATACGACAGTAACAGCAAACTTGGTTGCGGAGGGTATGCGTGAACAGGCAGAGGCGAAGGAGATACATGTTCACACGTAAAGAAGCAAGTGCGGGAAGAGGAATGAACACGATGCCAGAGTTAACAGAACAATTCCAAACAATGCCACGAAGAACAAAGACAGTGAAACAGATACTTCAGTAACACCTGTAATACGATTGCCTTCAATTTAAAAAGAAACAAACTAACCTTCGTCAATGCAGACAAACACACACACACACAGGCGCGCACGCACATAATCAAGATAGTAAAAAGAAACATGTTTGCTTGGTTGGTTGGTTGATTGGTTGGACGGTTGGTTGGTTGATTGTTTTCATCATACTCAATACAATTTATCTACGTTTCAAACAGTTAATAATCAGAACACAACTTGACAAAGACCTCTAAGGTAGAAATATTGGGCAGGAAAAATGTGTTTGTTTTGCTTCCCTTTGTTTTGAGTGCCAACTTTTATACATGCACATAATCTTAAAAAAAGACAACAAAAACGATGTAGTCCATGGAAATAAAAAAAAAAAAATGTGTAAAGAGCTAACAATAAATGATAAACTCTTGGATCTGAACAACAAAATACTGTAGCATATTATACATTCCCCTCTTTTTTTTTTTTTTCTTTTTTTTTTTTTTGCGCAAGAAAACAAGTTTATAAGGACTCGGTTCCCAGGTATACCTGTAGCTGCAGATGAGTCAAGATCCACTCTGGAAAAGAACTTAGTAATAAAGGCACACTCTAGGAAAAAAAACAACAACAAAAAACAACAAAAAAACATGCAGGATAAGGCAAAGTGATTGTAAGACACAACAGAAGAAAAACACACACACACACACGCACACTGCGAGTTAATTCAAAGGGAAATGAAATTAGTGGCTTTGGACACACGGAGCATGCAAGGTGAGGGGTGGGGGTGGGGTGGAGGGGGGAGGATGTCACACTGCACACTGTAGAAGTGGTGGTGCTCTGGGCAGCGGCAGTGTATGTTAAGTCACGTCGCCTCCTCACCCTATCCACCAGCTTCCTTAAACCTGTCACTCCCTGGTCCTACCCAAAAAAGTTCCCTAACCCTTTCACTCCTTTACTCTCTCCCATCAGCGTCCTGGAGAGGGCAAAGCAGCGAAAATGTTAAGAAGTTTGCAGAAAGCCGGTGGATAGAGCGAGGTAGTGAAAAGAAAGATTAATTACAGGACAGATGTTTTGGAGTGCTCATGGCCTTAAGACATTCAGCGGAAGTTCGTCATGACACCTGTACACTGTAAAGGAAAATGGCCATAGCGGTTTTAGTTTATGACGGTTTCTGTGAAAAGACAATACATGGCAGTTTCTGTCAAAAGACAGTACATGGGAGTTTCTGTGAAAGACAATTTATGGAGGTGTCTGTAAAAAGACAAATGCAATTAACTTAGTGGTTGAATGCTAACGTATAGGAAATGGCACGTCGCATTGTATACTTGGTGTAAGCATTGCTCACCAGGGCAGTCTACAGAGAGCCATTCATGTGAGATTTCTTATGGCCGGAATACGCATGGCTTGATTTAAAATGAAATAATTTGCTCAAGTGAGATTCCAACATTTCCATATTCACTTCACCAAAATCTTCAAGCAAGTGTGTGGCAAAACATTTCCGCAAAGTCTGGAATTACGAGAGAACGAGGTGACTTAGAAGCCACAATGACACCACAGACAACTTGACATATTAATGAGATGAGTGCCATGAGCTAACGTAAAATTGACGGACGACTGAGCTCGATATATCAAATAGAATCCAATTCTCTCAAAAATATCAAAGTTGAGACCACGTTCTAAAAATATCACATCATGATTCCATAGTTAACATCTTACAAAGACAACGTCAATGCCTACGGCACGGTTTGATGAAGAGTGAGGGTTGAAAAAGAACAAACTTAGTGGTTGTAGAAGGAGGGGTTGGGGTATAAGAAAGAAACACACTGCAAAAGTTGCGGCTCACGGCACAATCTGTGAAAAACAATAAAGAAACAGTGGGAAGGACACAGTGGTTGCAGAACACACAGGGGAGAAGGGAAGGGAGGTAAAGTGATCCACACAGAACACACAGGGGAGAAGGGAAGGGAGGTAACACACGGCACACTGACAGTGCACACGTCACATCCTGTCTGTGAGGGGACTGACCTTGCACTGGGGGAAGGTGAAGGAGGAACTTTTTTGCAGCTGGAAATGGAAACATGGACTAGTGACAGACTGCAACACTCCACACATTTCTTACAGAAATACACACACACACACAGGCCAGGCAGTCCTAACAAGATTTACATATTAAAACATTGACTAGTGACAGACTGCAACACTCCACACATTTCTTACAGAAATACACACACACACAGGCCAGGCAGTCCTAACAAGACTTACATATTAAAACATTGACTAGTGACAGACTGCAACACTCCACACATTTCTTACAGAAATACACACACACACAGGCCAGGCAGTCCTAACAAGACTTACATATTAAAACATGGACTAGTGACAGACTGCAACACTCCACACATTTCTTACAGAAATACACACACACACAGGCCAGGCAGTCCTAACAAGACTTACATATTAAAACATTGACTAGTGACAGACTGCAACACTCCACACATTTCTTACAGAAATACACACACACACACAGGCCAGGCAGTCCTAACAAGACTTACATATTAAAACATTTACTAGTGACAGACGTGTATACACTACACACTTTTGACACAAATCTACACACACGATCAGGCAGTGCGTAACAAGACTCATAAAATATGTACTAAAGTGTAGTCACAGACAGCAACACTCCACACATTTCTTACAGAAATACACACACACACAGGCCAGGCAGTTCTAACAAGACTTACATATTAAAACATTGACTAGTGTATACACTACACACTTTTGACACAAATCTACACACACGATCAGGCAGTGCGTAACAAGACTCATAAAATATGTACTAAAGTGTAATCACAGACAGCAACACTCCACACATTTCTTACAGAAATACACACACACACAGGCCAGGCAGTTCTAACAAGACTTACATATTAAAACATTGACTAGTGTATACACTACACACTTTTGACACAAATCTACACACACGATCAGGCAGTGCGTAACAAGACTCATAAAATATGTACTAAAGTGTAATCACAGACAGCAACACTCCATACATTTCTCACAGAAATCCACACACATAATCAAGCAGTTCCTAACAAAATTAACCAAACATTCACCAGTCAAAGACTGCAACCTTCCCCCTCCCCCAAATTCCTTACGGAAACCCCACATGCATAATCAGGCAGTCCATAACAAGACTAATGCAACATTCACTGGTGACATGCTGCAACACTTCACACAGTTCCTACAGACATCGTTTAAAGTCATATAATCTCAATAATGTCTTGCTAGCACAGAGGTAGAGAACTCGCTATCTAATTTGACCGCATCACTTTCCACAGAGACAAATCTAGCACAGAGATCGAATACTTGCTATCCAATATGACCACATCACTTTTACACAGAAACCAATCTCTGTATGCCTACAGCCACCAGTTCTCCCAGCTGTGAAACAGAACCTGGCTTTCTTCAAAGTTGGGGAAGGTAAAGCAAGACGAGGAAAAGGAGATGGGCACCACCCTCATTATGTAAGCTCGATAAAAGTTGAAATCTCTACCCCCTTACTCCCCTACGACCTCAGTGGTATGGGATAACATTTACCTTTTATTTTCTTGAATCTCTTTTGTCTGCACATTTTCATCCAAAATCCATTATCTAGTGGTTCCTTCAACCAAAGGACATAACTCTTGAAAGTCACGTAGGAATTATCTCCCACGCTGTGAAACTTCTCAAATCTAACATAGTTTGAGCAAACTATGTTACATTTGAGAAGATGGGTAGCGCAAACTATGTTAGATTTGAGAAGTTCCACAACATGGGAGATAATTCCTACGTGACTCTCAAGAGTCATGTCCTTTGGTTGATATTATAAAAATTCTCCCTGCTTCCCTCTTATTTCTTTAGTGGTTCCTTATAAAACTAAGCGTATGTCAGAGAACGTCTTTGTGTCTTCATCCAGCATAAACTTACGTCAGCATACGTCATTGTACGAATGAAAAATATAAAAAGCAAACTTTTCTAGTTATTGTGATGTGTGTTTGAAAAGTGTATTATTTCAAAGATGGAAATATGTTTTCATAAAACGAAATGGTCTAAGTGAGACAACAGTAATAAGAATGGTAAACACAAGCGGTCAATCATTTAGGCAAATTCGATCCGTTAATTCATTCATTAATAAACTGTTCCCTTAACGTGAAATCATTACCTCGATTTTGTTAATAATGTGAATGCAATAAGATTTCAATCAATGTCGAAAACATTGCAAACAAAATATTGGGGACTGTATAAATTGCACTGTGCGCAACTACCACAGAATAATGTTCAAAGATTTTGTTTATCTAAATGGTATATCTGTCTTAATTGTTCCTGCCGTGAAGTATCTTTATGGCACTGCCTGTGTTAATAACAATATAATGGTTGTGCACAGATCATATTATACACACTAAAAGCAACATCAATAATAACAACAACAAAAAGCAAGGACACCCATAATACATGTAAAATAAATTCACAAAAATCAAGCAAAACGAGTAAAAAAAAAGTATGCGTTAAAACAACATATATATTCTCGTGTAATTACACCAAGGACACAGTACAACATCACACCAAGGACACAGTACAACATCACACCAAGGACACAGTACAACATCACACCGAAGATACAGTACATGTACAACCCTACACAGTCCCTCACCTGGGATGCTCCAGACGAGGTGGACACTGGCCTGAGAGACGTCCTGGGCACAGCAAAGGTCTCCCTCACCACAGGGGTCCCTCTCCCTTCTCCACAGGGTGACCCGGAGGCAGCGGTCAGATCCCCAGTACTGCTGCAGGCGTCCCCGTCCCCATCACTGCGGTGTCTCAGCGTCCAGTTCCCATCCCCCACCACCACAGGCTCTGAGGACTTGGATCCCCGTCGGCCGCTGAACTGCGCCAGAAGGCGGCTGAAAGAGTTAGAGCGTCTAAGGCTGCTCTTCTTCTTCTCCCCGTTCTCTGAACTGGAGTCGTCCGTAGAGTTCTTGCGTGAGTGGTTGGCCCGCCGAAGCAGGTGGTCCCTGTAGTCTTTCAGCTTGGCTTTGAGAGAGGCGAAGCTTTCTGAAGATGACGGCTGCTGCTGCTGCTGCTGTTGCTGCTGTTGCTGGGAATCCGAGTGTTTAATGCTGTTGGCTGTATCACTTGTGGAGTTCACGTGTTGGTAAGACATGGCTCTCCGACCTGAATTGCGGCCTAAACTGACCGTGCCGGAAAAGAGCGTCCTTTGCGTCGCCTTACCGGTAAAAGTCTGAGCTGCGGCAGCACCGTTCTGATCCAACGAAGAAGAAGAGGAAGAAGAACCAGGCATCGCGTTCCAGGAGGCACTACGAGGAATCCGGAGGGAGCCGGTCCTGTGCAGGGGGGCTTGCTGCTGGCTGGCCTGGGCCGCCTCGGGGGTAAAGTTGGTCAGGGACTTCAGGAGGTTGTGCAGCTTCAGCGACACGGTAGCTGGGGAATCGGCGGCCAGACCTTCATGGGCGTCGGAGTCAAACTGTTCCACCCCTTTCAGATCGTGGGGCGGAGAACTCCTTCGTATACTGTCCTGTTGCTTGCTGTCCTGAATGTCCAGAGATCTCCGCTTGTCAGCTTCCTGCAGCTGCTGCTTGGCCAGGTTCAGAGAACCAATGTCCACTGAAGATGACCGTTTATGTCTAAACTGTCGCCGTTTGACTTTAAACTCGGCGGGCGCTGAGGCAGCTGTCACATCCTCAGGCTGGGATGAAGAGGATGGCGGAGGAGGAGGAGGAATGATCAGAGAGGAGAAGTCGTCCGGTGGTGCCGGTTGCGGGGGAAGGAGGAGGAGGTGCTACTGATAGCACCGCTGAAACTGTGGGAGAGCACCTGCAGAGAAAGATAAGGGGGTTAATTTTGCAATCTATGACGCGATACAAAGTATAAGAGTTGTGTCCCTTATCCCAAGCGACGCACCAT
>CM060314.1:86611950-86619450 GCA_030674185.1 Monoplex corrugatus
CATTATACACACCCAAAACACCCACCTTTCCCCCAAATACCATCACACACCCAAAACACCCACCTTCCCCCAAATACCATCACACACACCCAAAACACCCACCTTCCCCCCCAAATACCATTACACACACCCAAAACAACCCCCCTTCCCTCAAATACCATTACACCCACCCAAAACACCCACCTTTCCCCCAAATACCATCACACACCCAAAACACCAACCTTCCCTCCAAATACCATCACACACACCCAAAACACCAACCTTCCCCCCAAATACCCTCACACACACCCAAAACACCCACCTTCCCCCCAAATACCCTCACACACACCGAAAACATCCCCCCTTCCCTCAAGTACCCTCACACACACCCAAAACATCCCCCCTTCCCTCAAATACCCTCACACACACCCAAAACATCCCCCCTTCCCTCAAATACCCTCACACACACCCAAAACATCCCTCTTCCCTCAAATACCCTCACACACACCCAAAACATCCCTCTTCCCTCAAATACCCTCACACACACCCCAAAACATCCCCCTTCCCTCAAATACCCTCACACACACCCAAAACATCCCCCTTCCCTCAAATACCCTCATACACACCCAAAACATCCCCCTTCCCTCAAATACACTCACAACACACCCAAAACACCCACCTTCGCCTCAAATACCCTCACACACACCCAAAACATCACCCCCTTCCCCAAATACCCTCACACACACCCAAAACATCCCTCTTCCCTCAAATACCCTCATACATACCCAAAACATCCCTCTTCCTCAAATACCCTCACACACACCCAAAACATCACCCCCTTCCCCAAATACACTCACACACACCCAAAACATCCCTCTTCCCTCAAATACCCTCATACATACCCAAAACATCCCTCCTTTCCCTCAAATATACTCACACACACCCCAAAACATCCCTCTTCCCTCAAATACCCTCACACACACCCAAAACATTACCCCCTTCCCCAAATACCCTCACATACACCTAAAACACCTCCAACCCCCCCCCTCCTCAATACCCTCACACACACTCAAAACATCCCCCCTTCCCTCAAATACCCTCACATACACCCAAAACATCCCCCCTTCCCTCAAATACCCTCACACACACACCAAAATCACCCCCTTCCCCAAATACCCTCACATACACCTAAAACACCTCCAACCCCCCCCCTCCTCAATACCCTCACACACACTCAAAACATCCCCCCTTCCCTCAAATACCCTCACATACACCCAAAACATCCCCCCTTCCCTCAAATACCCTCACACACACACCAAAATCACCCCCTTCCCCAAATACTCTCACATACACCTAAAACACCTCCAACCCCCCCCCTCCTCAATACCCTCACACACACTCAAAACACCACCCTTCTCTCAATACCTGCACACACCAAAAACATTTCAGTCCCTGTCATGCACTCACACATACCCAAAACACCCTAATCCCCCCCCCTCCCCAATTCCCTCACACCCACCCAAAACACCCTCTTCCCCCAACACCCTCACACACACATACAATACCCCTTGCCCCCACAATACCACACATACACACCAAAACATTCCCTCCCCCCAACACCACCAACACACACACACACACAGACACACACACACACAGACACACACACACACACACACACATATATATATATATATATATACACACACCAAACACCCCCTTCCCCAACAACACCACTCACACACACACACACACACACACACACACACACACACACACACACACACACACACACACACACACACACACACACACACCAACACACCTTCAAATATTTCCCCCTCCATCCGCTACCTCCAAACCTCTCCCCCACCCCAAAACACACAGACGTACAGACATACCCAATCACATACCTTCTAACACGCATATATATACAAATCATACCTGCTCCATTTCTGCCAGCAGCAGCAGCAGCAGTGGACACGTGGGAGTAAGAGGAACGAGGATGCGAGGGGGAGGAAGGAGACGGGGAAGAGTAAGGGGAGGAAGAGGGAGGGTGGGGGTTAGCAAAGGAAGGAGGGGGTAAACTTGGCAGAGCGGTAAAGTCAATCATGTTCTCGTCCTCCAGGTAGGAATCGGGCAAGGGGAAGATGGTCAAATCTGTCACACACACACCCCACAACACACAAGCGCACACACACACACACACACACACACACAAGCGCACACACACAACCACACACACACACAACACGCATACACACACGCGCGCGCGCACACACACACACACATACACACACACACACACACACACACACACACACACACACACACACACACACACACACACACACCCACACACACATCATTGTATAGGGAAGGATCAACACAATCACATTATTCATTTATTGTTGTTAATACTAATATCATCGTTAGTTTGGAATACGATAACCAGAAACATGTCAAAACAGAAGAAGAACACATCATTGATTAATTTAACCCTTTGGAACCCCGCACCCTATCCACCAATTGCAAAAACTTAACACTTTGACTCCCTCACCCTATCCACCAGCTTCCTGCAAGAACTTGATGGATAGGGCCAGGGAGTCAAAGGGTCAAGGTTTTGTTTTGCTAGCATGGTTGACAGTGCAGGATGCTTGCGGACAGAGTGTGGGAGTCAAAGAGTTAACCAAAACAAGACAGAGGCAAACTTTCAGTCAGCTGGTCTTTGTCAAGAGCACACAAAAGACAAACAAAGAAGCACGCTCATTAGGTTTAACCGTACCCATTCATACCGTAAATTTCCATAACATACAACTGTCAGTTCATAAACTTGGTTCTGTGTTAGAATGTTCACTTTATACAA
This sequence comes from Monoplex corrugatus, assembly GCA_030674185.1. Classification (NCBI taxonomy): domain Eukaryota; kingdom Metazoa; phylum Mollusca; class Gastropoda; order Littorinimorpha; family Ranellidae; genus Monoplex; species Monoplex corrugatus. The sequence goes on from CM060314.1 coordinate 86,614,796, forward strand.
ATGTTTCCAATACCCAAAGCCTGATACCTAACTGCCCCAGACAGCTAGCGTCCTTGATATACAAACTAAGGCTTAACTCTTGGAAAACAAAATATACACAGAATGTATGTATTTGTTCAAAAGCATTACTGTCCACCATCCGCTCTTTGAATGTCCTATTTACTTACGACATATAGAAATAACAATCTCGATTTTTCGTGTACTGACTCTAGAGATATCCTTTACAACAAAAATAATGATATTATTTCGGTAGTCCAGCCTGATTCTCAGATCCCCTGTTGGCAGATTAGTTATGAAGAGGTATATTGTTGTCTGTTATTAGATTGACACTGTTAACTTAATGTTCTGAATTCTTAATTGTAATTGTTCCCCTTCTTACATTCAAACTCCCACTACCCCTTCCCATCCCGTCCCCCACCTTTTTTCCCCCTCTCCTTTGTGTGTGTGTGTGTGTGTGTGTGTGTGTGTGTGTGTGTGTGTGTGTGTGTGTGTGTGTGTGTGTGTGTGTGTGTGTGTGTGTGTGTGTGTGTGGTTGTGGTTTTTGTGTGTGTGGTGTGGTGTGTGTGTCTAAAATCACTATTGTGAACAGACATTAAATATAGATTCCATTCCATTCCATTCATACACTCATTTCCCCACTGTTCAAGACAATGACAATGACGTGAAATGTGAAATCAATAACTGCTGAAACCACAGACTGTTACGTTAACTTTGTAAACAGAACCTGAGTCTCACAGCCCTATCTTGGGTTACTATAGTAACTAAACCAGTTCTCAGTTCTGAGTTACACTCTGTTCTGTAGCGAAAAAACATCACCAGTAATGCCAAAACAAAGGCAGAATGTCTGATGCAGAATCGCACCCATGCTATGAATGTATTCAGCTGCAGCCATGCCATGAACAGCTGTGGTATTCATAACCTATCTATATGCAACGTTTTTCTGTTAAAAATTGATGCGTCTGTATCTGACCTTAAAACAGCTACAATGAGTCATGCCTCTGTGTCACTGCAGCACCATTTCTGCCAATTCTGTTATATATCATGCTTTTGCACACTGCTTCAGTTTAGTAACTCTACTGATACCAACCATTTCAACAGTGATTCGTGCATGTATTTAGATAAGTTAGAACAAGATTGCTTAGAAAGAAGAAAAGTGATTAAACACAAAACCCTCCCTCCCTCCCTCTCACTCCTCTCCCTCTTCCTCTCACTCCTCTCTTGTCTCACTCTCTCTCTCTCACACACACACACACACACACACACACACACATACCAACTAACCAACCAACCAATCAACCAAGCAACCAAGCAACCAACCAGTCAGCCAGTGACACAAACATATTACCAATAATGTCAGGATCGAAGTAGAGTTTCTGGGGCGGGATCATGTTGACGTCAGGCCGGTAGATGGCCCTGTAGACGTCAGGGGCAGATGGCTCACGTCCACGTCACCCAACGTCTCGAAGTCCACGTCAGCCGCCGGCAACATGTCTGGACTGTGAAGGCCAAAGCTGTGCATCCCTGTCAACACCAAAGTTGTGTACATCATTCACGGACAAACTATGCTGACTAGAGATTTTCTAAACCCACGGTGACCGCTGTGACTGAACGCTGAGAGATAGAAAGAAAATGCAAGAAAGGGAACTCGGGCATTTCTATTCATTCGGACTTGAGAGGTTTTCTCCCTTGTTTTCCCCCATTACGGTTTTCTTAGGAAAGGTAACCCTACAACTTTACGGGGGGAAATATAAAGAAAAGAAAACCGTAACAATTATTGTTATTGTTATTTTTGTTTAAAGCCCAGCCGACTGCGTAGAGCCATATCAGGGCTATAACCGTTTTTCAAAACATACATTTCAACAGAGGAAAAAGGGAAAAGAACATTAAGTATACACATCAATGCATTAGCGCACATAATATATGGAGAACGTTGACCACTCCGTCCAATTTTTTTTTATCACACAGAGGATTTAAAAAATATTCATGAATACCAATTTAAACATAACTAAGGACACTGAAACGTATATAAAAACGGGTCTAAATTACCTAAAACTGCTTCAGCATTTCTCATTCCCTAGAGCCAAAAATGTATTTACTACATGTACCCAATTATCAGTCCAAAGAGAAAAGTACATAAGACTTTATCAAACTCATACAGTTGAATGGATCAGCAAGGCATAAAATGATACGAAGAAATGAAGAAAGCAAAGGAGGAAGAATGAAACAAAGAGTGACAGAAAAGAGGAAATTCCTAGCACAGAATTTCCAGAAGGTGGGAATACTATTTACACTAAAAGAGCCCCCGGCATCCCCACGGGGTTACCGTAACATGCAATGCAAATCGTAATATGCAAGTAATGTTTATATAAAAACGTGATATGTTTAGTTGTCTGTATCTGTCGTGTTTGTTTGTTGTCTTGTGAACTGTGTTTCGTTTTGGTTTGATTGACTGGTGAGGAATTTGTGTTTTGATTTTGTTTCCATAAAACACACACACACACACACACACACACACACACACACACACACACACACACACACACACACACACAAAAACTAACAAACAACACACACACACACACACACACACACACACCACTAAAACACACAAAACACAATACAAACAAAACCCACCTCCTTCATCCACGCACAAGAACATCTTCTAACCGTTATATCATTACGTGAAAAGCGTTTAATCAAGAGAACGAAAAACACACACAACACACCAACACTCAACTACACACACAACTACACACCAGACACACACACACTGTAAACACACACCATACACACACACATAGCACACACACACACGCACACAGTCTAAAATCAGACTGTGAAAAGCACATTAAAAAAAGATCCTCTTCCTTCCTTTCCGCACAAGAACTCTTTGGACGCAGTTTTCTTCCATTCGGACAAACGCGCATTTGATGAGCACAAAGTCTACACTTGTATTAGCACAGCAGATTACGCAGAAGACTTGACTTATCAGTTTAACACCAGGAAATGTTGATAATAGAACCATAATGTATACGGTTGTGAGGCGTGACAGTACACGCAAAGTAGAACAAGATTGAGCACCGAGATCTGGTTTCAAGAGAATGTGAGAGTCCGGGACAGGAAGAAAACAACAACGTCTTGATGGAGCAGACACAGAAATCATGTAGAAGATTAGGAAAAGATAGCAATTATAGGCATTTCATGAAGGGAAATAGACCGGTCCACGAAAGCTGAGGGATGAGAACACCAGGTAGACCGGGAAAATATTGGACTTGCAGGATGCTGAGGGCAGAGAGGTGGAAGGTGTGCTTAAGGCGACAACGGATATACGTATGGAGGGCCATGATCGCCAACGCCATGCGGCAGGGCATATGATGATGTGATGAACTTGACATTCTGCATTATTACAGTTATAACAAATAAGACGTTATACAAATATGACAACATCGCAAACGAACAATGGGCTATTTGTTGCTGTTTTTTTTCCATTATTATTTTCTCTGAGGAGTGTGGTGGTTCTTTTCTTAAACAGGTTTGATACACTCATGCCTTTTTGCTTTACTTTATTGTTGTGTCTTTATCAAAATATTCAAATGTCAGCTTGAGATGCGTGTACATATGATTGTACGTCTTTGTTTACTTTGTATACATGTGTGTGTTGTTTTTCTTTTGTTGTCTTTTGTTTGTTTGTTTCGTGTGCAATTTCTGATGTTTATATTTGGCTTTAGTTTGCAGGTGTATTCTTTTTTATGATTTTCGTTTTCCAATAATGTTTTTGTTTTGTTAATTACGCTGCGTAAAATTCGTATTTCTTTGGTTTCGTTTTCTGAAAAAAAAATTCCACGGTTCCGATTTTCCTTTTTCTTTTTTTTTCATGCGTATCGCTAACATAGCAGTCTACTATATAACCCCTCTGACTGTGCCAATGCTTACCTGATTCCACAGACGACACACGCGGAATGTGGCGGGCTTTTGCTGGGCTGCCGCTGGGCGTGCCGAAACTGTCGGTGTCATCACTCTCCACCTCACCACCCACCCCCACCCCCACCACTACCACTACCACCTCCGCCGTGACGAACATCTCCATTCTGCGTCACAGTCTGACCCAGCAGCGGACGCCTCTCCGTGTCCACCGTGGAGACCTGTCCGTGTCGGAGGACCGTTCCGACTCGCCCTGAGCATCCCCGCCGCGGGAGTACACTGCGCCACCCCCGGCAGCCGGAGAGGAGGAGGAGGAGGAAGGCGAGGTCGTCGTCATCAACATGGCGTGGCCGTTGGCGGAGGTGACGACCTTCCGGAGGTCGATAGTGGCGTGCAGGAGGGGCTGCCTGGAGGAGCCGGGACCGGAGCCGGTCAAGGACGAGAGCCGAAGGTGCTGGAGTCGCTGGACGTCGTCCCGAATGACGTGACGCCCTCCTCGAAGGGCGAGGCGAGCCGTTGACTCTCACCTGGCCGTTGTTGCTGCTGACGTGAGGGGTAGGCGGAGCGTGGAAGGCGCTGACGTTCTTGGGCCGTTCTGCTCGTGACGTCATCATCATGGCTGTGCTCTGTTGACGTCATTAAGAACGGGAGGGGTTAATTAAACACACTGTATTCATGTCTGTGTTTAGCCAATACATGCTTTATTAAAGGATAGTTTGAGTTTTTTTTATTTT
>CM060314.1:86626950-86636950 GCA_030674185.1 Monoplex corrugatus
GACTTCCTCACCCTATCCACCAGCTTCCCAAAAAAACAACTAATGGCAACTGCTGGACATGGGGGGGGGGGGGGGAGGGAGCTTAAAGGGGTTAAAACAACTAAAAAGGAGAAAATTTAAAGCATAAGTTGAAAATGTTTAACCCTTCAACTTCCTCACCCTTTCCACAAGCTTCCCACAAGACGCTGATGGCAACTGTTGAACAAGGTAGTCAAAGGGTTAAACCAGCTAGGAAGGAGAAAACTTACAGCATAACTGAAAAATGTTTAACCCTTTGACTTCTTCGCCCTATCTACCAGCTTCCAATAAAAAAAACCCCGGAGGCAACTATAGGAAAGGATGGAGGAGGGATAGGGTTAAAATAGCTAGGAAGGAGAAAAACTTACAGCATATGACTTGATATTGGTGACGATGCTGATCCCTGAATGGGGCCCCACCAACAGCATGGCCTCCGTCTTTTTGTCCTGCACAACACAAAGAATATACGCCATATACAATTATTTGTTTTCTTTTTCTGTTTATGCTGTGTTCTTCCCCGTCACAATGGATTTAACATGTAAAATTCGGGCTGTTCTCCCCGAGGAGCGCGCATCGCCACTGCACAGCGTGCATCACGTTTTTTTCTGTATGCGGTTTCGATGTTGTTGCGTTTTAGTATTGAGCTTTTTGTTCGGAAGTGTGTTTATTTAAATTTTTGTTTGTTTGTTTTTTTGCTTACACTGTGAAGGCGGTATGTTGCTGCACAGTCTGCATACGCTGTCTCTGGTAGGCATGCATGCTGGGTGTTTTCATGTTTCCATAAGCCAACCAATACTGTTGTACGGATGCGAGGCGTGGACAGTCAGCAAGCAAAGCCAGAGCAAGATTGAGGCAGCCGAGATGTGGTTTCTAAGAAGGATGTTGAGAGTTCCATGGACAGCAAATAAAACAAACGAGACAGTCTTGATGGAGGCAGACACAAGTAGATCACTTATAAGGAAGATTAGGAAAAGACAGGCAACATTTATAGGCCATTTTATGAGGAAGGGGGATTTGGAACACCTGATCACAACGGGAAAGCTGGAGGGAAAGAGAGCACCAGGTAGACTCAGGGAGAGAATGCTGGACGGACTGGGGATGAGGAGGGTGGGGGAGATGCTAGGGGTAACGAGAGATAGAGGCAGATGGAAGTCCATGGTCGCCAACGCCATGCGGCAGGGCACCTGATGATGATGATGATGATGATAAGCCAACCACTCACATGAACAAGTGGAATTTTAACCTGCGTATTTGATGTTCTGCACGTGGATATACAAGAACGTGATTAAGGTTCTTGACCTGGGAGATCGGCGGAGTTGTCTAGGTGGATCGAACCCAGGACCTTACTGGAGGTCTGGCGTTTACCCACTTGACCACAGCGCTGATAATTGTGATTATGCACAAGACGGACAAAAGACTAAGCTTGTACATCTGCAGTAAGCAACATCAGGATAAAATTTGATACTTTGCATCTTTTTACCAATATGACAATGATTATCACCATCATCGTCACCACCGTCACTATCATCATCGTCATCGTCGCCATCACCATCATCGCATCGTCGTTGTCGTCACTATTTCTATCATCATCAGCACCATCACCAACATTATCATCATCATCATTATCATCAATATCATCGTCATCACCATTATCATTAACAGCAGCAATTAGCAACATCACTTCTGCACGGTCATCGACATCATCATCATCATCACCACGATCATCAACACTGTCGTTACCACCACCTCCGTCACTACCACCACCTGCATCACTATCATTGCCACTACTACCAACCACCATCACCATCACCATCACCATCACCACCATCATTACCATCGGCGTCATCATCACAAATAATCATCAACATCCTATCATCATCAACACCACCTAAACAACATCAACCACCTACAACTTCCCCTTAACCCTCTGACTCCCGCAGCCTATCCAACAACCCGCAAAAATTTAACCCTTTGACTCCCGCACCCTATCCACCAGCTTCCTACAGGAAGCTGGTGGATAGGGTAAGAGAAATCAAAGAGTTACAGTTTTTGCTTTGCTAGCATAGTTAACAATGCAGGATGCTGGTGGACAGGATGCGGGGAGCCAAAGGGTTAAACAAGGAGCCCTTCTCGCCTCAGCCTTACCAGGAGAGTGACCATGAAGACCCTGGAGCCGAAGGTTTTGAGCTGGCTGACCATCTTCATGTAGTGCAGCTTGGCCTGCAGGGCAGACAACTGTTTCTGTCCCGGGGCGGCCAGGCTGTGGTTCATCTTGAGGTACTGGCTCAGCATCCTCTTCAGCTCCTTGCCCTTCATAGACTCCAGCAGGCTCTTGGACACGAACTTGTCCAGCCCGCACTCCTTGCTGTTTGGATAGATTATTATTGTTATCATTATTGTTGTTGTTATTATTATTATTATTATTGTTTTATTATTATTATTATTATTATTTATTATCATTGTTATCGCCATCATCATCATCATCATCATCATCATCGTCGTCTTCGTCGTCGTCGTCATCGTCGTCGTCGTCATCGTCGTCGTCGTCGTCGTCATCATCATCACCATCACCATCACCATCATCAATACTATTATCATTAACAGCAGCAGCAGTATCATTATTATTATCAGTAGTAGTAGTAGTAATAGTATTAGTATTAGTAGTAGTAATAGTAGTAGTTGTTGAAGTAGTAGCAGTAGTAACATCATTATCAAAACATTTTTTATTATTATTACATGTACTATCACTAATATCATTATTATTATCATCACCATAATCATCATCACGAACATGATCAATACTCTAATTATCATTATTATTACGATTATTATTACTATTATTATTATTATTAAATATTAACGTCCAGCCGACTGCGCAGAACAGCTGTAACCACATTTTATTTCAATAATGTTTTTATGTGTTGAAAATTGGTCAGTTTAAGGTAAGTGGATCAACGGCCTTGTATTTCGACAACACCGAATGGGGGGGGGGGGGGGGCCTTTAAGACCAAGTGTTGAGGAAACTGTTCGCAAATCCTACCTCGAACATAAGACCGAGGACTATGTACGGAACCAGATGAATATCTTGGTGGATCCACAGAAATCGCTTCCGGCTTGTGGTTTGTGGCTTCTGGAAACTAAGCAAGCAACTAAGCAAGCTGGCTTGGTTTGGTCACGTCACTCGCCATGAAGACCCATCCTTCAGGGCATCCTGGAAGGAGGCTGTTGCCAGGAAGAGCTGGATGGTGAATATCAAAGACTGCACCAATCTCAGTACGCCTGAACTGCTTGTTTTTAGCACCTCAGTGATCCGTCGCCACAGTGTAGCGCCACCACTTCTCTTTTTTTTTGTTTTTTGGATGTGGTCTATTTTTGTGTACCTATGACAGAGATCCTGTTTGCTGCTGCGTCACATGATTCCTCCATCTCCCCTCGACACCACTGGTCATGGGATTAGAAGATTACGACAGTTTCATGTACTGGAGGTCAGAGCATTACGTGTTCACAAGTTAGAACTGTTGCCCCACAATGAAGTACCAGGACTGCTTGATGTTGGGACTCTGCTTCCTAGCAAATATCACCTTCAGAAGAGACTAACAGAACACAAGAGGGACTCTTCTCAGTAGGAGCTCACCTACACGCCGAAAAACATCATTCAGTGCGACAATGTCAACATCCTGGACAGAGAAATAAGTGGTTCCAGCGAGGAGTCAAGGAGGCATTACATCGCAGCCACAACCCGCTCAACAGGACCGGGCGTTACACCTGCCCGGTGTACCATTCTTGATTCGATCTCGTGAACTGGGTTCATCCATGTTCGCGAGATCTGAGTAGAGATTCACGCAGACAGCATTAGAGCGCTGACGAAGATGGCGAGAACGCCATCGAAAGCTACGGAACTGTGAGTAGCGATTTTTACACTGTTGGAGACCTTGTTCTTCAAAATTGGTACATTATACTGCAAATATATTTAATATATTTCATTCCGGCAACGCAAGAGAAGTTTAGTAAGACTGGAATGTGTATCCGTGTAAAGGAGAACAGAAAAAAATGTGTACAGAATGAAATGCTTCTAGCACAATCTTTGATATGTTTGCCTATCAGTGACATTGCAGCAGAATACAACCTTGATACAACAGACCTACTATGTGTACTTTACCTAAGGCGAAAAGTGACGTGCATTTGTATTGTTGTGTTAGTATTTGTTTCTCTTTTCATCACAATGGATTTACCATGTTAACTTTTAGCTGCTCTCCATGGGGACAGTGCGTCGCCACAGTACAGCACACCAATTTTTTTTCTCTCTTTTTCTGGATGCGGTATTTTTGTCCATCTATGACTGTGGATTTCTCCACATGAATTTTGCCATGGGCACTTCTTCGTTGCCGCGGAATCTTTAACGGGCAATAAGTGTATGCTGAACAAAGACCTAGTCTTCACTGAAAGACTAGCACCAAGACCACCACCGTCTAATGGATTGGGATTGGGGGTGGGGGGACAGAAAAAGCCTTGTCCGATCTGGTATCGAACCCGGGTTTCCGAGTCTAGATGGGTGCTTTAACCATTAGACCATGCATCCAAACTATGGTACCTTAAGTTTAGCAGTTGTATATATTTCAACCTTTAGAGAGTCATCTTGTCGTTAACAAACAGTTAATGATCAGGAGACAAGCAATTGTATTTCACAAACATCTCAAACTTTTGATGACAAGCTTTCCATGAGATTTAGCCACATGTTTTCTAGTAAACTATTTTTCCAATTTCTGCGAATTCTTTTATCATACTGCACACAAATTTCTGAATTAGCATTCTCAAAAGCGATCAAAAGAAACGGACTCAAGTAACTTTTCCAGATGCATCTGTCACAAGATACCAGATAAAAAAAAAAAGAAAAAGTAAAACTTGTATAATAATATACCCTTCCAATTCGTCCCCACGGGTTATAACTTCCAAATATGCTCAGGACACGTTCTTTATGCTACAGCGTGCACTCACACAACAGACTTGATGGAGATTTTGCCCGTGATGTTGTTGCTCATGGCGTGTTGTTGGATGTGCAGGGCGGCCAGACGTAGCGCTGTGTCGTACTTCATCTCGGAGGCAAACCGCTCGTGCAGCACGTCGTTACAACACTGAAATAGGTCATGCACACAATCACCATATGACGTACAATAGATCAACACGCACAATGATCCCACCGTTTAAATAAAGACCCCTCGGTTTAAATAATGATCCCATCGATTAAATAATGATCCCATCGACTAAATAATGAGCCCACTGTTTATAAAATGATCACACCTTTTAAATAATGATATCCCAATGTTTAAATAATGATCCCATCGATTAAACAATGACCCACCGAGAGATCGGAAAATTTTCCATCCATTAACCACCAGGCAGAGGTCTCTAGGTGGATCTAACCCAGGCCTTCCAGGACCTCACCCACTTGGCCATCGCGCCCGACGCTCCGACGTCTGTTCATGAGATAGAAGTCCTACTCCAATACCAGTTGTCCTTTATTTTTTTGCTCCAGCTAGGGGCTAGCTTGGTAGGTCATGTGAGGTGCCTCACTTCATACATGACCCAAGTGTTTTCAGACGATGGTTGATATGGGGATCTGCTTAGAACTTTGTCCTCATTTAACAAGAACAAAACAAACAAAAAAAACAACAAAAAACAACAAACAAAAAAAAACAACAAAAACAACAACAACAACAACAACAACAACAACAACAACAACAACAACAACAAACAACAACAACAACAAACAACAACAACAACAACAACAACAACCGAAAACAGCATCAGAACGCATATTTAATACAACCAGACAAAACAGGCGCAAATTTTCGGACAACTGGCCTTTGTCAAGCGTAAATAATTAATAATAATTACAATATTTATATAGCGCAAAATCTTGATAAATCAAATCTAAGCGCTGAAGCAGACACACACGCAAGCACGCACGCACGCACGCACGCACACACACGCACGCACACACACGCACACACACGCATGGCTATAAATGGGAGAAGAATAAAAGCAATAAAAGCAAGAATAAAACAATGGAAAATTATAGAGAGCATAGCATATACAATTATATATATAACCATGTGATTCCTCCAAGCGGAGACAGGCTGCAGGGGGGGGGGGGGGGGGGGTTGAGTGAGGTTAGGATTTTATGCGAGGAGAAAAGGTGAGTTTGAGAGCGGACTTGAGGAGACAAAAGTAGGTTGCTGACGGACTGAGAGAGGAAGTTTGTTCCAGGAGAGTGGACCAGAAACAGAGAGGCTCGTGGACATAGGTAAACGTAAGATCACAATGAATAAACACCAATACAAATTAGGCGAAAAAGACTAAAACTTCCTGAAGCTTCGTTTTGCGGTCTTTCGTTTACGCTTGACAAAGGCAGTTGGCCGAAAATTTGCGCCTGTGTGGCCTGGTTGTATTAAGTACATGTTCTGATTCTATTTTCGTGTTTCATTTTTTCTGGTTCCTGTTTGCTTGAACGCGGGCAGTCGCACTTGTTTTGGACTCCTCCTTTGATAAGCTGGCTCTCATTCGATGCTTAAGATCTTTTGTACGCATCTAGGGTCAAACGAATCCAATATCTTCTCTTAGCTTTAAGGGGGCAGACCTACCCAGATTTGAGTACCAAAATTGTGATGTTCAGTGTTTCAGTTCTAATTAACCGATCACCATGATATTTAGCAAGAAGATACCTCAGACATTATTCTTTGGATTGAATATCTTTGTAGGGGTCTGTGAGTTATGAAAAGTGACAAAAATTAATTAATTAAAAAATGTTCTCGCGAAAATGAAAAAAATATAATACATACTGTGACATTTATAACTACACATATATTCATGTTAGGAATTTGATATTTAGTGAGCAAACACATCTGTATAGTATGTATGGCATGTAGTAAAATCTTAGCTCTACTATCATTATTTTCTGCACAATCATCACACCAATTTTTAGAATAATTTTAATAAAAAAAATTGTAATACAACTTTTTATAAAAATGTTTCTTTCGAGCAGAACTGCAAGATTTTACTACCGGCTATAGGTACCTGACCCTGCTATATGTGTGCCAAATATCAAGGAAATCGGATGAAAACTTTTGAACATATTATGTCTGATGTATACATCAGGGTAGGTCTGCCCCCTTAAGACAATCCTCGCCAAAGACTGCTCCTGACCATAAACCGTCACCACCTATTATCACCCTGTATGTATATAATTTCTTTAGCAACGAAAATGGTTATTTCTACAGAATTTTGTCATGGACAACCCGATGTGCCATGTAACTTTCCACGCACTAAGCTCAATACCTATGGTCCACGAGCCTTCTCTGTTTCTGGTCCACTCTCCTGGAACAAACTTCCTCTCTCAGTCCGTCAGCAACCTACTTTTGTCTCCTTCAAGTCCGCTCTCAAAATTCACCTTTTCTCCTCTGCATGAACTCCTGACCTCACTCATCCCCCTCTGCAGCCTGTCTCCACTCGGAGGGGAATCACATTGTAATATATAATTGTATATAATATGCTCTCTATAATTTTCCATTGCTTTTATTCTTTCTCCCCATTTATAGCCATGTGTGAGTGTGTGTGTGTGCGCGCGTGCGTATGTGTATATTCAGCGCTTAGATTTGATTTCTATCAAGATTTTGCGCTATATAAATATTGTAATTATTATTATTATTATAACTTATGCTTCTAAGTCTCTACAATCTAACCAAAAGCACAAGCTTACGAAGAAAGAAAGCACACAAACCAGTCACTATGGCCAGATAGTTGGCGCACCGAACTAAACGAGTAGGGTGCTGTAGGACTGACTCCCATCAGTCACGTCAAAATCACCGTAGATTATTTTTAGGCATCAAACGTTCCCTAACCCTGCGCAGTGTTGTGCTATACAGCCTGACTGGGAAGTACAGGACCACACAGTCTAACCTCACCCACTTCACGGACGCTTCATTAAAGGTGCTGTTCACATTTCTTAAACCAACGCAGCTCGTGACCTGCATCTCTCGGGCATGTCAGAAGCCTGACATTTTAGGAAAGAAAATGTACAGTGAAGCTCTGTCACACTGCCTCAATCCAGAACGTAACTCTATAGCATTATCATACGCATGTCATAACACCACTTTGAAAATCTTCCCCAGAGTCTCTGGACAGTAAAGAGGCGTAAAAGATGTAAAATGGATAATTAAACGAATAACTAAATAGACAACCAAACAAATAGACGAATAAATACATAATTAAACACATAAAGAAATAAATGAAAGAATAAATGAATAAACAAATGAACAAACAAACAAGAAACAAAGAAAGAAATATACAAAGAAAGAAAGAAAAGAAACAAACAAACAAAAAGAAACAAATCATAACTAACTAACTAAATAAAGAAACAAATAAATGAAGAAACAACAGACCAACCAACCAACCAACCAACCAACCAACCAACCAACAACCAACCAACCAACCTACCAACCAACCAACATACCAACCAACCAACCAATCAAACCAACCAACCAACCCAACCAACCAACCAACCAACCAACCAACCAAACCAACCAACCAACCAAATAACGTGAAAAGTACAGTATGTAATACCTGCAGGTAGAAGTACTCAAAGGCGATGGAGTCTTCCTTCAGCAAGTCGTAAGCGTCCTTGGGAACGAAGGTCACTCGGAACAGACATCTGAAGTAGCGTGCCCCTTGACGAGCTGCGATCTGTCCGTGTCACACACACACACACACACACACACACACACACACACACATACACACACACGCATGTTGCGAGCAAATGATTAGCAATTTGTAATGTCACTGCCATACAGTGGCATTATTAAAAAAACACACACACAAAAAGAACAATAATAAGAAAAAAAACTTTGATGTATACAAGCAAACTACATACTAATCATACAACAATGGCGAAAATCAAACACACACACACACACACACACACACAACACACACACACACACACACACACAAGCGTGCAAGAGGAGAGAGAGAGAGGAGAGAGAGAGACGAGAGAGAGAGAGAGAGAGAGAGAATGAATGACAAGAAGAGGAAGAGAGAGAAGAGAGAGAGAGAAGAAAGAGAGGAGAGAGAAGAGAAGAAGAATGAATAGACAGAGAGAGAGAGAGAGAGAGAGAGAGAAGAGAAAAGAGAGAGAGGAGAGAGGAGAGAGAGGGAGTAGTAAGACAGAAGAATACATAGATGATAGAGGAAGAGAGAGAAGAGAGAGAGAGACAGACATATAGACCAATGGATAGATGTAGATGATAGATAGAGATAGAGTACAGATAGATAGATACATACAGGTAGATAGAGTAGAAGACAGACAGTGATAGATAGAAGACAGATAGGAGAGAGAGAGAGAGAAGAAGGAGAGAGCAGAAGGTAGAAGACTACATACAGACAGAGGATTCATATCAGAAATTATTCAAGAAGACATAGATTTCAGACAGAGGATAACAAACATAACATCGACGAGAGAGAGAGGAGAGAGAGAGAGAGAGAGATGAGAGAGAGGAGAGAGAGAAAAGACGAGAGACAGAGAAAAAGCAGGAAGAAAGACAAGACAGAGAGAGAGAGAGGGGAGAGAGAGAGAGAGAGAAGAAGAAAGAGCAGAGAGAGAGAGAGAGTGAGGAGGAAGAAGAGAGAGAGACAAGAGAAGAGAGACAGAGAAGAGAGAGAGAGAAGAGAAGACAGAAGAAAGACAGAGAGAGAGACGAGAGGACAGAGAAGACAGAGACAGAGAGAGAAAGAGAGAGAAGAAGAAGAAGAGCAGAGAGGACAGAGAGAGAGACAGAGAGAGACAGAGAGAGACAGAGGAGCAGAGAGACAGAGAGAGACAGAGAGGAGAGAGAGAGAAAGAGAGACAGAGAGAGAGAGAGAGAGAGAGAAAGAGAGAGAAACAGAGAGAAAGACAGAGAGAGAAAGACAGAGACAGAGAGAAAGA
>CM060314.1:86641950-86661950 GCA_030674185.1 Monoplex corrugatus
AAAAAAAAGAGAAAAAAATCAGTGCAAATAAATGGTTTTCTAGAAATGAGAACAGCCATTAAAATCCTTTGTTTCAGAAGCACAGTATAGCACTGGCGTGTACTTAAGTATCGGATGATTTCTGTTATTCAGAAAGAAGATATTTCACACTAGTGCATGGTTTTTAAAATTCCCTCAACGGCGTTTTTACCTGTATTAGCTAGGTCATCACCAAGAAAGGTAACACTTGTATGCGTTTACAACCTCCATTTCAGAATCACCAAAGAACCAAGTTTCACACACTGATGAATAACCTCAGTGACAAAAAACGTCATTATTACTGTTATACAAGTTTACTTTAAGCTGCAGCTTTCTGGACGAATCGTATGAAGTTTTCAGTTGATTCTGTAAACCTATTAGATTTCAGATAAAAGTACAACGCCAGCTGTGAATAATAGGATAAACACTTCGACTGAAGAAGGAGTCAGAATTGCCCTATGCCTACCCTTGTCAATAAGATCTGATGTTACTTCATTAATTAGGAGAGAAAATAGGACATAGCTACAAACATCTCCCTGCTTCAGCCCACGAAAACAGTCGATTTGCTTGGAGGGTTCTGGTCTATCTTTCATAAGAGCTTTAACATTGTTAGACCCACCTCTTACACTGTGGAAAAAAAACAACATACAACGATTCCATTCTTCTGTAAAACAAGTTAGAATACTTTCTTTGGTAAAAGTCAAATACCTTCTCAAAGTCGATGAAGGCAATACAAAGTTTGCAGTTAAGTGGCAAGAAGGATAAACATTTGGTATGTTGTTGAATATTCTTTTTCTAAATCCTGCTTGGTATTCACCTATAGCATTACTTGCTTTATTCCATAGCTGCAATCTATGATTAATAAAAAAATATAAATTATTTAGATATCTATTATATTGCACATTTATATCTAGGATAAAGAAATGTCTCTGAAATTATTGGGTCATGTCGATTTCCTTTCCTGTGCAGTGTTAGGTAATGGGTTTTGTCCAGTTTTCTGGATAAGCACCTTTCTGGAATAGTTTATTAAACAGTTAAAAAAGAAAATTAACAAGAACTGTTCAGAAATGTTTAAATGTAAGAAAATTAACAAGAACTGTTCAGAAATGTTTAAATGTTTCCTTAAAAATGCCATTTGGTCTAGATGCCTTTCTATCTTCATACTTCTTATTGTGTTTAAAACTTCTTCTTTAGTAACTTATTGTGTTTAAAACTTCTTCTTTAGTAACTTATTGTGTTTAAAACTTCTTCTTTAGTAACTTATTGTGTTTAAAACTTCTTCTTTAGTAACTTATTGTGTTTAAAACTTCTTCTTTAGTAACTTATTGTGTTTAAAACTTCTTCTTTAGTAACGGATCACTCTGTATTGACGCCATTCCCCCGTTACTATTTCGCCAACATTCTCGTCCACAGTGTCATTTTCTACTGGATCTTTTCCGTCTACTAATTTTGAAAGTGTCTGAACCACAGACAGAGAGACAGACAGGCAGACAGACAGACAGACAGACAAACAGACAGACAGGCAGACAGACAGAGAGAGAGAGAGAGAGAGAGAGAGATAGACAGAGAGAGAGAGAGAGACAGGCAGACAGAGAGACAGGCAGACAGACAGACAGACAGACAGACACACAGAGAGAAAGACGGAGAGATTAGTGGCATAAGCAAATTAATGCTTTTTGTCATCCGTTCTCGCCTACACAAGTACGTACTAAAATAATATGTAAATTAATGTATGTAAACTATCATTACATAAGAAGCCAAAAATAATATGCCATTGGAATAGTAGCAAGAGGGCACAGAGAGAGAGAGGGAGAGAGAGAGAGAGAGAGAGAGAGAGAGAGAGAGAGAGAGCAGAGACAGAGAGAGAGAGAGAAGGGGCAGGGGGGGGGGAGTGTCTGTGAGTGTTTACAAGTAGTATGTTTAAAAGACTAAGTTCTGACACGTAGTTGTACTATGGTTTGAACCTTTCAACTTTTCGTTGCATTCAGAAACCTTATTTTCTTTCTCCTCTCATTTGTAATACCATTTCAATAAACTGGACCCACACAGCATGGCTTCTGTCTGGATCTTTCAACTTACCATCCTATACCTACCACGTTCATTCCAAGAGTCCACGAATTGCTATACTGGTAAAATCGCTCAGGTGCCACCCACCAGAGGAGACCGCGCTGTTGCTGTTGGACGACTTCAGTAAAGTCTATAGTGTCCGTTCTGAATCTGTGCAGAACACTACCTATAGCAGTCATATTGTTAAAAGTGATAGCTTAATTGTAGAGATGACTATGAAAGCGTTCTCCATCTGACCTTTTCAACCAGCTACTACATAATGGTTTCTGTAACTATCCATCTGTCCACCAATTGCTAGTGATGTTTTTTTTACCCAATTACATGTTCAACAGCTTTATCGTTTCAATATCGATTGTTAGTTACAAAAGTTATCATCAATCTTCTATACATCTTTTGTTCATCGATATCCTGAATATCTCTCAAACCGATGTGTTTGTTTTTCTACTAAGAATATATGTCTCTTTCAAACCGACGTTGTTGCTTTTTTCTACTAGAGATATATCGTGAGTATCTTTCAAATCAATTTTGTTTTTCTACTAGAGATAAAAGTTGTTTTTTTTCTAAACAAAGGTCTTTCCAAACACGCTTTTAACAAGCATATTACTGGGTTACTCATACAGTTAAAATTCAAAACAAAGAAATATTCAACATTAAATATAATCAAAGGACATAACTCTTGAGAATTATCTTCCATGTTGTATAGAACTTCTCAAATCTAACACAGTCTGCGCTACCCATTCAGCTAGCATAGAAGCAGATACAAAGTACAAAAACAGTAAGCTCAGAATACTCCTCGACATTTAATGTCACTTTTACATACCATCTTTTCAACAATCTCCAATGGGCCAGTCAAGAAGACGACAGACGATTGCTATAGAAAATTCTACATGTTCCTTGTACATTCGGCAGCAGGAAATGACCACGACCATCAGTGTTGGCTTTTCCTATGTCCAGCGTCACCCTTTACAGACCGCAACATGACCTGCCCATCCCTCATGGCCATTAACAAGTTGACCCTGTTGACTTCTGATCAACTCTTCCCATCTAAATCCTTGCTCTGGATCTTCTTCCTCTCCCCTTTCTTCTGATCCTCTCCTGTCCCACTCTCCCCTTTCTTCTGATCCTCTCCTGTCCCACTCTCCCCTTTCTTCTGATCCTCTCCTGTCCCACTCTCCCCTTTCTCTGATCCTCTCCTGTCCCACTCTCTCTTTCTTTGATCCTCTCCTGTCCCACTCTCCCCTTTCTTCTGATCATCTCCTGTCCCACTCTCCCCTTTCTTCTGATCCTCTCCTGTCCCACTCTCCCCTTTCTTCTGATCCTCTCCTGTCCCACTCTCCTCTTTCTTCTGATCTCTCCTGTCCCTCGCCCCTTTCTTCTGATCCTCTCCTGTCCCACTCTCCTCTTTCTTCTGATCCTCTCCTGTCCCACTCTCCCCTTTCTTCTGATCCTCTCCTGTCCCACTCTCCTCTTTCTTCTGATCCTCTCCTGTCCCACTCTCCCCTTTCTTCTGATCCTCTCCTGTCCCATTCTCCTCTTTCTTCTGATCCTCTCCTGTCCCACTCTCCCCTTTCTTCTGATCCTCTCCTGTCCCACTCTCCTCTTTCTTCTGATCTCTCCTGTCCACTTCCTCTTTCTTCTGATCCTCTCCTGTCCCACTCTCCTCTTTCTTCTGATCCTCTCCTGTCCCACTCTCCCCTTTCTTCTGATCCTCTCCTGTCCCACTCTCCCTTTCTTCTGATCTCTCCTGTCCCACTCTCCCCTTTCTTCTAATCCTCTCCTGTCCCACTCTCCCCTTTCTTCTATCCTTCCTGTCCCACTGTCCCCTTTCTTCTAATCCTCTCCTGTCCCACTCTCCCTTTTCTTCTGATCCTCTCCTGTCCAACTGTCCTCTTTATTCTATCCTCTCCTGTCCCACTCTCCTCTTTCTTCTGATCCTCTCCTGTCCCACTCTCCCCTTTCTTCTGATCCTCTCCTGTCCCACTCTCCTTTTCTTCTGATCCTCTCCTGTCCCACTCTTTTCTGATCTTCTGTCCACTCTCTCATTTCTTTGATCCTCTCTGACCAACGTCTCCCCTTTATCTAAGATCCTTACTGGTTCCACTCTCCCCTTTCTTCTTATCACTCTCTGGTCCACTCTCCCTTTCTTCTGATCCATCTCCTCTCGTCCCATCACTTACTCATCCATATCTTCTGATCCTCTCCTTGTCCACTTTCTTCCATTTTTCTAACATCTCCTGCCATCACCCTTCTTTCTACATGTTCCTTCTGTCCAGCGATACCCCTCTTGCTTTCCTGTCCACTCTCCCTTTCTTCTAATCCTCTCCTGTCCCACTCTCCTCTTTCTTTGACCTCTCCTGTCCACTCTCCCTCTATCTTCTGATCTCTCCTTCCACTCTCCCTTTCTTCTGATCCTCTCCTGTCCCACTCTCCCCTTTCTTCTGATCCTCTCCTGTCCCACTCTCCCCTTTCTTCTGATCCTCTCCTGTCCCACTCTCCCTTTCTTCTATCCTCTCCTGTCCCACTCTCCCCTTTCTTCTAATCCTCTCCTGTCCCACTCTCCCCTTTCTTCTAATCCTCTCCTGTCCCACTCTCCCTTTCTTCTAATCCTCTCCTGCCCACCTCCCTTTCTTCTAATCCTCTCCTGTCCCACTCTCCCTTTCTTCTAATCCTCTCCTGTCCCACTTCCCTTTCTTCTAATCCTCTCCTGTCCCACTCTCCCTCTTCTTCTAATCCTCTCCTGTCCCACTCTCCCTTTCTTCTATCCTCTCCTGTCCACTCCCCTTTCTTCTATCCTCTCCTGTCCACTCTCTCTTCTTCTAATCCTCTCCTGTCCCACTCTCCCTTTCTCTGTGTTTCTCTCCTAAGTCTGTTGAATGCTTCCTCCCATCTCTGTCTGTCTGTCTCTTCTCTTCCTCTCCCTCCCTCCTTCTTCTCTTTTATCCGCTCTCTCTTTGTCGCTCTGTCTCTGTCTGTCTGTCAGTCTGTCTTCTGTCTTTCTGTCTCTCTCTCTCTCTTCCTCCCTCCCTCCCTCCTTCATTCTCTTTGTATCCGCTCTCTCTTTGTCGCTCTGTCTCTGTCTGTCAGTCTGTCCGTCCGTCTGTCTGTTTGTCTGTCTGTTTCTCTCTTCTCTCTCAATCTCAATCTCCTCGTCTCTGCTTAGTTCCAAGCCTCTGATCTCGCAAAAAGGAGAAGGTAATGAACAAGCTGTCTTCCATTTGCTAGAATTGTTCATTCAATAACCAGCTATCAATCCGCCTTCACGTGCATTCTGGTGTACAGAATAAAAAAAAATCCTAGGTTTAAATATACCAGGATATAGACAACAGACTACCCAAAACTGTAGCTGAGGCAGAGATGGGCCCTAGCTAGTTTAACCCTTTGACTCCCATACCTACCACCAACTGGAAAGACAACTCTTTGAATCCTTACCTATCCACCAGCATTCTGAAGCTGGTGGATTGATGAATGAGTCAGAGGTTAAATTTTTGCTTTGCTAGCATGGTTGACAATGCAGGACGCTGGTGGACAGATTGTGGGAATGAAAGGGTTAAGACACAGGGTTTTTAAGTGGTAAGACCTAACTGGTGTAGAATTGGCTCCTGCTTTCCGGTTTGACGATATGGGTTTGCCCAGATGTGAATTACGCTTTAGAAAAATCTGTGTGCATGGCCTTTAGTCCAACCAGCTGTAAATGGCTACCTGACCCTGTTTAGAATTATAAGGTGGTCTGCGTTGATCGCATACATACGTCTGGTGCGAGGGTGCGCTTTGATTGTCAAGATTTGGTGCCATATAAATATTGTAATTAATCATCATCATTATCATTTATCACTATTAGTACTGTTATTATTATTATTACTATTATTATCATTATCATTGTTATTATTATTATTATTATCATTATCATTTTATTTATTTATTTTGATCAATGAAGGTTTAACTGTGTACATAAAAGATTTAAGAACATGTCATGAAGAAAATCCGTTTTCTATGGAGAGAACTTGGCATCTAGTTGTTCACTGTGCATGAAAAATATCATCATCTCTCATCATCATCATCACCATCACATATCATCACCATCATCATCATCACACACCACACACCACACACACCACCACACCACATCTCATCACACACACCTCACCACCATCACATCATCATCATCATCATCACCACCACCACCACCACCACCACCACATCATCATCACCATCATCATATCACACCACACCCACACCACACCACATCATCATCATCCCACCACCACCACACCATCATCATCACCATCACCATATCATCATCATCACACCCCACCACCACCACCATCATCATCATCATCATCATCATCATCATCATCACCATCATCATCATCACCACACCATCATCACCACCACCATTATCATCATCACACCACCATCACCTCTCATCTCTCATCTATCATCATCATCACCACCACCCATCATCATTATTATCATTATCATCAATAAGAAGATCTGGCGGGCACTGCCCTCATCCTCATACTGCTCGCTCCGAGTAAAGTCGAATCTCTGCCACCTCACTCCCCAAGGAAATACCGTTTTAACTTTTCCAAACAACAACTGTTTTAGAATATTCAAGTTATTCGTAATTCCAACCAGGACCATTCAACAGTTATTCAGACGATGCACGTTATTCGTTTAACTTTCCAACGTCCTTCGGATAAGATGCAAGAGATGGCTCTCGAAAAGTGTAAATGTTCTTTGTGCAGGAAGACATAGGAAATGACCAAAAGCAAACAATGCAGACCTTGCCTGCGATGTCCGAGCGTCACCCTGCACAGACCCCAACATGACCTGCCCATCTCTCAATGCCATCCACAACTTGATCCTGATGACCTCTGATTGCCTTCCATTCTACACCCCTCCACCCCACTTCATCCTTCTGGCCTCCTCCCGGTCCTTTCCCCCAACCTCTTACGTCTTCCTCTGGTTCTCTCTCGCCCTCCTCACGTTGCTCTGGCTATTTCCAGAGAAACAGAAAGCTGCCTCTTAACCACCACCCTTTCCACGCCTTCCCCCCTCTCTTTCTTTGTCCCTCCCCTGTTCTTGCTTAGTTCCAGACCGCTGATCTCGTACAAGGAGATGGTAATGAGCACACGCTCTCCAATTTGTTCCAATTCCTATTCAATAAGCAGCCATCAGCTTGTCGCCCCTTTCATCCCCGAGTGTAGGACAAATTACTCCCTGGTCAAATAACTATTCTAATGCTGTAACTGGGTACATAGACTGGACTGGTCAATACCATAGCTGGACTAGAATTTGACTCAGGGCTGTTTCAGTAAACCCTGGATTGTAAATTAGGCTGTTTCAATAAACCGGGTTGTAAATTAGGTTGTTTCAATAAACCCTGGGTTACAAATTGGGTGAGTTTGTTTCAGCCCATACGTAGTTACATTTATAATCTAGAAGCAGAAAAATGACGATCAGAGCAGGCTTTGCTGATACTAGTTTTTGAGTTCTTTTTAAAATTTGTTATTGTCCAAGACAACACCAGTTAGTCATGACCTGAGTGACCGATCATTCCTGGCAATGACAACTCACTCAAAGTCCAAATTATTGGTCTTTCCAGTGAACATCACTAACGCACTGCATGATCACAAAAATACAAACCAACAGGAGCCTGGAACTTGTTCCAGAGGGATTCATCGCATTCAGACAACTCCATATTCGCTCACTCAACTCTGCTAGCAGTTACCCTTGAGCCTGAACGAAATGCTGATGAAATGAGGACGAAAATAGGACTTCTCAAACAATGACAGGCGTGGACAGTCAAGAAGCAAAGCCAGAACAAGATGAGGCAGCCGAGATGCGGTTTCAAAGAAGAATGTTGAGAATTCCATGGACAGCAAAGAAAACAAACGAGAAAGTCTTGATGGAGGCAGACACAAGTAGATCACTCATAAGGAAGATTAGGAAAAGACAGGCAACATTCATAGGCCGTTTTATGAGGAAGGGGGATTTGGAGCACCTGGTCACAACGGGAAAGCTGGAGGGAAAGAGAGCACAGGTAGACCCAGGGAGAAAATGCTGGACGGACTTACAGAGTGGCTGGGGACGGGGAGGGTGGAGGAGATGCTAGGGGCAACGAAAGATAGAGACAGATGGAAGTCCATGATCGCCAACGCCATGCGGCAAGGCACCTGATGATGATGATGAAACAATGACACCACGAAAACTACTGGAGCATTATGGACTGCAGCAAACAGCCAACTTCTCTGGGCCTGAACTCGAAACATGAGATCTTGATCCCAAAGCTCGCGTCAAGAGAGTGAGCAAGTCTACATAAAACAACAGCAAATGAGTTTGGAGTTTGTTCAAGATGGATTTACCGCACTGAGAAAACTCCATATAGGCTCCACCCAAATCTGTCAACAATTATCTGACAAACTTCCCAAGCCTGCGCAAATCTCTATGCGCTGGCAAGGTCTTGAAACGGGGGAAAATGGAAGAGGGACCTATGAAATATTATGATGGGATGAAGGAAACATTAATGATGGGCTGCAAACGGCCAGGGTTTTTAATGTTGTGGGCTGGGCTGAACTGGAGATATCAGATCTTGAGTCCATGGCTCTGCCAAGTAGTTCACAAATAAAGGAAATGAAATTACCTATCTAACAATGAATTAAGGCACTCAGAAATTATCTATTTAACAATGATTCAAGGCACTCAGAAATTATCATTTAACAATGAATCGAACGCACTCAGAAATTACCATTTAACAATGATTCAAGGCACTCAGAAATTACCCATTTAACAATGACTCAAGGTATTCAGAAATTACCCATTCAACCAATGATTCAAGGCATTCAGAAATTACCATTTAACAATGATTCAAGGTACTCAGAAATTACCCATTTAACAATGAATCAAGGCACTCAGAAATTTCCCATTCAACAATGAATCAAGGCACTCAGAAATTACCCATTTAACAATGATTCAAGGCACTCATAAATTACCTATTTAACAATGATTTAAGGCATAGAGAAATTACCCATTTAACGATGATTCAAGGCACTCAGAAATTACCATTTAACAATGAATCAAGGCATTCAAAATTACCCATTCAACACAATGATTCAAGACACTCAGAAATTACCCATTTAACAATGAATCAAGGCACTCAGAAATTACCCATTTAACAATGATTCAAGGCACTCAGAAATTACCTATTTAACAATGATTCAAGGCACTCAGAAATTACCCATTCAACAATGAATCAAGACACTCAGAAATTACCCATTTAACAACGATTGAAGGCATTCAGAAATTACCCATTTAACAATGATTCAAGGCACTCAGAAATTACCATTTAACAATGATTCAAGGCATTCAGAAATTACCCATTTAACAATGATTCAAGCATTCAGAAATTACCCATTTAACAATGATTCAAGGCATTCAGAAATTACCCATTTAACAATGCATAATGACTCAAGGCATTCAGAAATTACCCATTTAACAATGACTCAAGGCATTCAGAAATTACCCATTTAACAACGATTCAAGGCATTCGTCTTCTTAATCGACAGGTTAAATTTTCCATGTCTTCTGACACGTGGGGATTTAATGGTTGGCGATGTTACCATTCTATATAAACAGGTCAACGTTCCAACTAACTCATAATAAACAAACCAAAAAGACTAGAGACAATCCCTCAAGACGTTCCTTCTGCAGACAGAAAGCAGGAAATGATCATGGTCAACACTGCAGACATGGCTGATGTCCAAGCGTCACCCTCTACAGACCCTTAACATGGCCTGCTCACCCCTCGTGGCCATCAACAACTTGACCGTCATGAGTTCTCTCTCCCTACCACCACCATCCCCTTCCATGCATTGCTCGTATCCCCACCCCTCTGCACATCCTACTTTTCTGGGATTCTTCCACTCTTCCCTCTCTCTCTCGCTCCCCTGTGTTTTCCTTCTTGTTCTCACTGCTTCCAGAGAAAGTTGAATTCCGTCTCCCACATTGCTCTCTCTCTTTGTTTCTGTCTGTCTGTCTGTCTCTGTTTCTCTCTCTCTCTCTGTTTCTGTCTGTCTGTCTCTCTTTGTCTCTGTTTCTCTCTCTCTCTCTGTTTCTGTCTGTCTGTCTCTCTTTGTCTCTGTTTCTCTCTCTCTCTCTGTTTCTGTCTGTCTGTCTCTCTTTGTCTCTGTTTCTCTCTCTCTCTCTGTTTCTGTCTGTCTGTCTCTCTTTGTCTCTGTTTCTCTCTCTCTCTCTGTTTCTGTCTGTCTGTCTGTCTCTGTCTCTGTTTCTCTCTCTCTCCTCTGTTTCTGTCTGTCTGTCTCCTGTCTCTGTTTCTCTCTCTCTCTGTTTCTGTCTGTCTGTCTGTCTCTGTCTCTGTTTCTCTCTCTCTCTCTGTTTCTGTCTGTCTGTCTGTCTCTGTCTCTGTTTCTCTCTCTCTCTCTGTTTCTGTCTGTCTGTCTGTCTCTGTTTCTCTCTCTCTCTGTTTCTGTCTGTCTGTCTGTCTGTGTCTCTGTTTCTCTCTCTCTCTGTTTCTGTCTGTCTGTCTGTCTCTGTCTCTGTTTCTCTCTCCCTCTCTGTTTCTCCTTCTCTCCCTCTGCTTTTTGTTTTCAAATATATAACCACCTTCAATAACGGGACTAGGCCTATCATGAATAAACCATGTCGTAGTCGTTCTCTCTCTCTCTCTCTTTCTCTCTCTTTCTCTCTCTCTTTCTCTCTCTCTTTCTCTCTCTCTCTCTCTTTTCTCTCTCTCTCTTTTTCTCTCTCTTTCTTTCTCTCTCTTTCTCTCTCTCTTTTCTCTCTCTCTCTCTCTCTCTCTCTTCTCCCACTTTCTGTTAGTTCCAAGCCGCTGAATTCGCACAAGGAGATGGTAATGAGCACGTGCTCTCCAATTTGCCCCAATTCCTCATTCGATAAGCGGCCATCGGCTTTTCTTCCCCTTCGGCCCGGTGTACCAGGATAAGCTACACCCCTGTCCAACGTCTAGCCAGGGTAAAGACTGATCCAGGCTTTTTCTAAAACATCTGTTAGAATTTGGGATAGAGTAATTTTTGTTGTCTGGGCCAAAATGAGTCTTCCCCAACCCCTGCTTGTTTTAAGAGTGTATTCAACGTGAAAGAGACAACGCAGTTGTTGATATGAAAATAGTCAGTCCACCTATTTGATATCATTCCAAAAATAACAGACACTACATTTACGCCACACACACACACACACACACACACACACACACACACACACACACATACACACACACACACACACACACACACACACACATGCATACAAACACACACACACACGCACTACAACACACACATCATACAAACACACACACACATACATACACACACACACATGCATATAAACACACACACACACACACTCACAAACAAACAACACATGCATACAAAACACACACGACACACACATCACCACATACAAACACAACACACCACACAGACACACACACATGCAATAAACATCACACATCACACGCACGTACACTCACAAAACAAACAAACACAAACAAACAAAGAAACAAACAACAAACAGGCATGTTTTTGCTGCCAGTTTTTTTCTGTACACATTTTTTCCACATCGATGTTCTGTCACTGACATCACGTCACACCAATTCTGCAACTGAGCCCATGCGACGAAATTGTGAAAGTTTTGTTCCAAGTAAAAGGGGATACCTTTATATAGGTATGTAGGTGTTTGTTCATACGTCATAAATTGTTCTTGTATAACGTTATGTAAAGGGGATACACTTTATATAGGTATGTACGTGTTTGTTCATACGTTATAAATTGTTCTTGTATAACGTTATGTAAAGGAGATACACTTTATATAGGTATCTACGTGTTTGTTCATACGTTATAAATTGTTCTTGTATAACGTTATGTAAAGGGGATACGCTTTATATAGGTATGTACGTGTTTGTTTATACGTTATAAATTGTTGTTGTATAACGTTATGTAAAGGGGATACACTTTATATAGGTATGTACGTGTTTGTTTATACGTTATAAATTTTCTTGAAATAACGTTATTCTCCAAACTCATTTTGACCTACTGCACATTACACATAAAGAGACGTTTTACAGGGCTTAAAACAGGAGGAGAAAAAAACCCACTGAAACTAGGGGGATCCGGGGCATGCTCTCCCGGGAACATTTTTTAAAAACCAAGTGTAAATCTATGCCATTTCGCGCTTTCTGGACATAATTTCAAGAGATATATAGTGCATAAAAATTGCTTGTAAACACATAATTATTACAGGAAGATATATCTGGGAAAAGGGGAGAAGGGGTTAAAAACTAATAATAAAAATGAACACTCACCCTTTAACTTGAGTGTTTTACAGGTTTTCACCAGTGACTTTGCGAAGAAAGTCTCCAATGACTTCTTCGTCCACTCCCATTTCCACTTGTTTTTTAATTAAAGAGTCGTCAAAAGTCTGACCCGCTTGAACAATGTCTGCGTGCTCCGCCATTTTGTTTTTTCCAAGAAGTCCGACCGGAAACTTCTTCCAAGAAAAATCAGGGGCCATAATTTGCGCGCCGTTGCTATGAACGCTTGCAAGCCGATCACGGATGCCTTGCTCCTTTCGTTATCTTTTTTGTTTTTTTGTTGACAAACCGAAATCGCGGAATTCCGCCCAGACGCGGAACGTTTTAAGTCCTGGTTTTAGTGGAGCACAGAGAACTCAAGCTATTAGGCAAGCTGACTACACTCCACTATGTTGGTGCACATTTACATTTTCCGTGGACGCACATGCTGGATGTTTTCATGTTTCCATAAGCCAGCCACTGATATGACTTACAAGATCTTCAACGTGCATATTTTGATATTCACCATGCCATATGCACATGAAAAGCATTCTTACCAACAAACGCCTATCAATTAACATCAGGAAGAGAGCTCTTGGATGTTATATAGAACCGATAATGTTATACGGTTGTGAGACGTGGACAGTCAACAAGCAAAACCAGAACAAGATTGAGGCAGCCGAGATGTGTTTTTTTAAGAAGAATGTTGAGAATTCCATGGACAGCAAAGAAAACAAACGAGACAGTCTTGATGGAGGCAACGCAAGAACATCATTCATAAGGAAGATTAGGAAAAGACGGCAACATTTGTAGGCCATTTTATGAGGAAGGGAATTGGAGCACCTGGTCACAACAGGAAAACTGGAGGGAAAAAGAGCACCAGGTAGACCCAGGGGAAAAATACTGAACGGACTTGCAGAGTGGCTGAGGACAGAGAGGGTGGAAGATGTGCTTGCGGCAACAAGGGACAGATGTATATGGAGGGCCATGATCGCCAACGCCATGTGGCAAGGCACTTGATGAAGATGATGAAATGCACATGAACGGGGCTCAGGCACAGGCAGGTATACACACATGTTTATCTTGGAGACTGGAAACTCTTCATCCTTTACTGATTAGGTGGAGATGTCTAGACGGATCGTAGGATCTTTCCTCTGGAAGTCTGACTTTTATCTACTTGACTGTCGCATCCGTCGTGCAGGTAATAGATACAAGGATTCTGTATACATATTTGTAATGTAATGTGTAAAGAAATGTAAGTCATCTGTGTGATGCATATTGTGCAAAGACGGCATTAGAATGGACACATTATCGAAAGAGAGCAAGATATTATTATCATCATTAAAGTTTACAGCCCAGCCGATTGCGCACAGCCATATCAGGGCTATGACCATCTCAAATCACACATAACTCTTCGCTGCAAAAACCAACCAACCAAACCAACCAACCAACCAACCAACCAACCAACCAACCAACCAACCAACCAACACCAACCAACCAACCAACCAACCAACCAACCAACCAACCAACCAACCAACCAACCAACCAACCAACCAACCACAACCAACAACAACCAACCAACCAACGAAACAAACAAACCACCACCACTAACACCACCACCACCAACGAAACGTGGAAAAGAAAATTAGGTACAGAACTCAATGTATTCGTGCACATTATGCAAGGTCATAGGTCATACCCCCGGCGTTGACCGTTGCGCCTAATTTATCACCAAGGTCTTAAAAACAACAAACCTGAATAGAACTGCATACATATGTCGAAGTACACTAAAACACATAAAATTTGGCCTACATTAACTAAAATTACCTTTGAATATCACAAAATTTTCAGAGCCAAAATCACTTAATATACATATACAGGGGGGTGCAAAAGTAGGTATACAGTTATGAAAAAAGAAAACACGTACCATACTCATTGCATTTATTATACAAACAAATGAATATTGCATATACATGTAATAACAAGCATAGCCTGAATCTCTCAGATACTCAAACTGCTTGCCGTCGGTATTCACACACTCCTCTAATCGAGAGCGGAATTAAGCATTATAATAGTGATGTGATACTTACTGTATACCTACTTTTGCATCACCCTGTATATATATATCTGGGAGACTGGAAACTCTTCATCCTTTACTGATTAGGTGGAAATGTCTAGACGGATCGTATATATATATATATATATATATATATAGATAGATAGATATATATATGTGTGTGTGTGTGTACATATACATATATATCCAATTGTCAAGATTAATAGAAAGGAAGTAAGGCTTTATAGTGCACATCCGGGTGAATGAACGATAGAAAAAGATGACAGACAGCAAAGAAGCAAGCCAAAAACAAAGCCAGTGACAGAAAAGAGGAAATTTCTGGCACAAAATTTCCTGAAGGCGGGGATACTATTCATACTGAATGTAAACCTCCCGAAACGACATCCCCATGAGCGGAGGGGAGGGGAGGGGAGGGCGAGCAAGATAACATTCATCTGCCCTTCACGGGACACCAGAAGGAAGACGTTTATAACCCCCCCCCCCCCAAAAAAAAAAAAAGAAAAAAAAAAAGAAAAAAAAAAAAATCTGGCGACAAACAACAGGACACCCTAAAACTATGAAACGCACTTGGAATAATATATAGAGAGGCTGGAATAGAACAGAGACAGAAATGGAGAACATTCGTTGCCACCATGCACGCCAAGGGGTATATATACTAGACAGTAATAAGTAAGTAATACTGTTCATAGAGAACCGTTCATGACCATAAAGGACAAGAATTTGTCAGGGACTGTTCTGTCTGGAGATATCTGTCTGTCCTGTTTTCAAAGAGAGTGCCAGAGAGGACTGGGATTGCCCAGTGCAACGTTGGCTGTGTGCAGGAGATTAGGTTGTCAACCTGTCTGGTCCGGGCTTACGTCACTCTTGTTGGAACTGACATACATACTGCAGGAATATTATGGATTTTTGTTGTTGTTGTGACGCAATAAGTACGAAGTATAAAAATGACACAATACGTATGTAGTACAAAAATGACACAATATGTAGTACAAAAATGACACAATATGTAGTACAAAAATGACACAATATGTATGTAGTACAAAAATGACACCATACGTATGTAATACAAATATGACACAATATGTAGTACAAAAATGACACAATATGTAGTACAAAAATGACACAATATGTAGTACAAAAATGACACAATATGTAGTACAAAAATGACACCATATGTAGTACAAAAATGACACCATACGTATGTAGTACAAAAATGACACCATATGTAGTACAAAAATGACACAATATGTAGTACAAAAATGACACAATACGTATGTAGTACAAAAATGACACAATACGTATGTAGTACAAAAATGACACAATACGTATGTAGTACAAAAATGACACAATACGTATGTAGTACAAAAATGACACAATACGTATGTAGTACAAAAATGACACAATACGTATGTAGTACAAAAATGACACCATACGTATGTAGTACAAAAATGACACAATACGTATGTAGTACAAAAATGACACCATACGTATGTAGTACAAAAATGACACAATATGTAGTACAAAAATGACACAATACGTATGTAGTACAAAAATGACACAATACGTATGTAGTACAAAAATGACACCATACGTATGTAGTACAAAAATGACACAATATGTAGTACAAAAATGACACCATACGTATGTAGTACAAAAATGACACAATATGTAGTACAAAAATGACACAATACGTATGTAGTACAAAAATGACACCATATGTAGTACAAAAATGACACCATATGTAGTACAAAAATGACACCATATGTAGTACAAAAATGACACCATATGTAGTACAAAAATGACACCATACGTATGTAGTACAAAAATGACACCATATGTATGTAGTACAAAAATGACACCATACGTATGTAGTACAAAAATGACACCATATGTATGTAGTACAAAAATGACACCATATGTAGTACAAAAATGACACCATATGTAGTACAAAAATGACACCATACGTATGTAGTACAAAAATGACACCATATGTAGTACAAAAATGACACAATACGTATGTAGTACAAAAATGACACCATATGTAGTACAAAAATGACACCATACGTATGTAGTACAAAAATGACACAATACGTATGTAGTACAAAAATGACACCATACGTATGTAGTACAAAAATGACACCATACGTATGTAGTACAAAAATGACACAATATGTAGTACAAAAATGACACAATATGTAGTACAAAAATGACACCATATGTAGTACAAAAATGACACAATATGTAGTACAAAAATGACACCATACGTATGTAGTACAAAAATGACACAATATGTAGTACAAAAATGACACAATATGTAGTACAAAAATGACACCATATGTAGTACAAAAATGACACCATACGTATGTAGTACAAAAATGACACAATATGTAGTACAAAAATGACACAATATGTAGTACAAAAATGACACAATATGTAGTACAAAAATGACACAATATGTAGTACAAAAATGACACCATATGTAGTACAAAAATGACACCATATGTAATACAAAAATGACACCATACGTATGTAATACAAAAATGACACCATATGTAGTACAAAAATGACACAATATGTAATACAAAAATGACACAATATGTAGTACAAAAATGACACCATATGTAGTACAAAAATGACACCATATGTAGTACAAAAATGACACCATATGTAGTACAAAAATGACACCATATGTAGTACAAAAATGACAATATGTAATACAAAAATGACACCATATGTAGTACAAAAATGACACAATATGTAGTACAAAAATGACACCATACGTATGTAGTACAAAAATGACACAATATGTATGTAATACAAAAATGACACAATATGTATGTAATACAAAAATGACACAATATGTAATACAAAAATGACACAATAAGTATGTAATACAAAAATGACACAATAGGCATGTAGTGTAAGTGTGTATACACTCGGAACGGAGACGGGTGCCACCAAATGTTCTTCAAGCCCCAAACCAAAACTGATAACTGAAAGGAAATACCATAACGGGTCGGTCGCGGCCCGGCAATACAACGACCACGCTACCCATTGACAGACTCCAGGGTGGGGGCGAAAAATATGCTACTGGAGCAACGTTTCCCACTGGCAGACTCCAGGGTGGTGGCGAAAAATATGCTACTGGAGCAACGTTTCCCACTGGCAGACTCCAGGGTGGTGGCAAAAAATATACTACTGGAGCCACGTTTCCCACGGGCAGACTCCAGGGTGGTGGTGAAAAATATGCTACTGGAGCAACGCTTCCCACGGGCAGACTCCAGGGTGGTGGCGACAAATATGCTACTGGAGCAACGTTTCCCACTGGCAGACTCCAGGGTGGTGGCGACAAATATGCTACTGGAACAACGCTTCCCACTGGCAGACTCCAGGGTGGTGGCGAAAAATATGCTACTGGAGCAACGCTTCCCACTGGCAGACTCCAGGGTGGTGGCGAAAAATATGCTACTGGAGCAACGCTTCCCACTGGCAGACTCCAGGGTGGTGGCGAAAAATATGCTACTGGAGCAACGCTTCCCACTGGCAGACTCCAGGGTGGTGGCGAAAAATATGCTACTGGAGCAACGTTTCCCACTGGCAGACTCCAGGGTGGGAGTGCAAAAATATGCTACTGGAGCAACGTTTCCCACTGGCAGACTCCAGGGTGGTGTCGAAAAATATGCAACTGGAGCCAAGTTTCCCACTGGCAGACTGCAGGGTGGCGAAAAATATGCTACTGGAGCAACACTAACCATTGACAGACTCCAGGGTGGTGGCGAAAAATATGCTACTGGAGCAAGGACAAAAGAAAGGAAAAGAAAAAGAATGACGAAACAAATACACAAAAACCTGGCACAACAACAACAACAACAGAGCTTCCCTGAAGTTTCACGAAGCTGGAGAAATTAACTTCCTTCTCTGTTTGTATGAAAACTGTCCGTTCCTTTAGGTAAGAAAACAGTCAATAGATTTTTAAAAGGTAGGTAACGTTGACTTGTTTAAAGCTCTTACTAGAAAGTCGCAGTTTCTTACCACATTGAGCAGTGTATTTTTGATTATAATTGTGAAATAATTACAACTTTGTCTGGCACCGAAGGGAATAATCTGCAATTATCCATTATGTTCGCAATCACCATGACAAAAAAGTGTAGAGAGGTTAAAATTCAGACCACAGATTTAGGTAATTAGACTCTGTGAGCTTCTGGCCTAATATAGCATCAGCATCAATTCCTGTATGATTTTGTCACATTAACACCTTCATAACTCGTATAAGTCAAGGAACGTTGCTTGGTAAATGCTACTGTCATTATTGTGGCCATGGTTTTACGCTTGGATATTACTGACCAAATGGAGCTTTTTCTCCAATCTCTCCGTGTCTTCTCCTTCAGGATGCTGGTGGACAGGATGAGGGAGTCAAAGGGTTAAGTTTTTGCTTGGCTAGCATGGTCGACAATGCAGGATGCTGGTGGACAGGGTGCGGGAGTCAAAGGGTTAAAGAAAAATAACAATGAAGACAAGCCTACAATGTGCGTCTATGGTCAAACTGAATCCTCAAGCATGCTAAGACGAAGGGAGATAATCATGTTTACCATGCCGTTCTTGTAGGCATTTTTGGATCAGCGCCGTTGTTTTAAGTCTTCGGATTCACGTTAACCAGGGGGGATAATTATGCTTGTTACGTCGTTCTTGTAGGATTTAATTTTAAGCCCACAGATATTCTTGTATATGCAGCCGTTGGCAGACATATTCTTCTCTAATCATCAACCCTTTGACTCCCGCACCTCGTCCACCAGCATCCTGCATTGTCAACCATGTTAGCAAAACAAAAACTTAACCCTTTTACTCCCTCACCCTAAACTTTTTGCAGTTGGAGGATAGGGTACGGGAGTCACAGGGTTAAATCAGACAAGGCGGGATCCCAGATTTTACAACTGTTTAGTTTCGTGTTGTCGGTTTATTTATTAAATTTTTATTTTTTTTCCTTATACTGGGTGCAGAGCCAACCATGTAGCTGGGATTTCTGCATGATAAAGAATGGGCGCATTATTTTGGGCGGCTTTTTCTGGCATATGAATACTATTATTTTATGACCATTGTTTTGTGAAATTATAATAGGCACAATCTTATTATAATTTACACATATATCACGCCTAAACGAATATTATCCATCAAGGAATTTCACTTACTTTTTGTTAGGCCTGATCGGTTCAGCGAACCCTCGTCAGACTGGTGGGCAGAGGCTTATTGTAGAACTATTCAGCTGTGAGAACACTTCTCACTATCCGTGTGTGACCCCATTCTGATTTTCTGTTCATCAGTAGGTTGCTTGGGGCGTTGTGTATTTGGACTGCTTCACTGATTTGTCGGTCCAATGCACTTTTATGTTTGCCTGTCACTGTCATCACAAACTCGGGTGTGTTTTCTTCATGTTTGTGTGTAGTATTAACATGTCTATAGAGGACTGAGTTATTATCTTTGTTCTTATAGGCTGCCATGTGTTCTAGCCCC
>CM060314.1:86666950-86674450 GCA_030674185.1 Monoplex corrugatus
GATGCATTAGACGTATGTATGTCCACATGTATACACTGTGTTTATGAATACTGAAAGAGGCAACAACAATACAGAGACACCAAGACAACAGCAAAGAGGGGAAAGTGTGTTTTAAAAAAAGTTTCAGGTCTACTCATGATGGATAACTGTCCACGTTTTTAGAACAGAACAGACAAACATTTTACATAAAACGCTGTCCCACAACTCTACCGCACCCAACTTAGCACTTTCTGTTCCTACCCCCCCCCCCCCCCACACACACACGGATACGCGCGCGCGCGCGCGCACACACACACACACACACACACACACGCGCGCGCACAAACATGCGCGCTCAGGCACATACACACCTACAAACACACAGCTACATCCCCCCTCACACACACTCACAGACAGACACGGACACAGACACAGACACACACACACATATATACACACCCACAACTATGAAAACAGCTACACATCCACACACACACACTCATACACACACACACACACACTCATACACACACACTCATACACACACACATACTCACTTACACCCCCCCACACACACACACACACAAACGTACGCACACAAATAAATACATACACATACACTCACACACACATACACACACACACAGAAACATACACATACATATATACATACACACACAAACACACGCACAAACACACACACATACTCACACAAATCATACTCACACACAAACACCCACCCACCTACACACACACACACACACACACACACACACACACACACACACACACACACACACACAAACACCCACCCACCTACACACACACACACACACACACTTCCCTTCCTCCGTCTGTCTTCTGTTTTCGGGTCTTCTTAAAGACTCTATCAGATCATTACCAGCAGATTTGGGGAGGACAGCTTACAGGGCTGTTGGAGTACGCTGAATCCCTCGCGAATAAATTCTAAATGCCAAATTATTCTTGTAGTTTCATGTGACAGGCACTGCTCAGCCCAAAGCCCAACGTGAAAAACAAACAAACAAACAAAACACAAGACAGTTAAGCCACTCGTACAATCCCCCTATTCACACAACCATGTTGTTTTAGCGCTCGTTCTTGGGGTAATGTCTCTCTTGACATTGAAACAGCGTCTGCCGTGTCTGAATAGTCCCTCACATTCTGATATGATTTCTTGAATTTCAAATACCTTGGTAAGCGGCAACGGCAATAAAACGGACAAATCATCTGAATCAGAATCGATTTTAATACAAACATGATTCATCATCATCATCAGGTGCCCTGCCGCATGGCGTTGGCGACCATGGACTTCCAACCATCTCTATCTCTCGTTGCCCCTAGCATCTCCCCCACCCTCCTCATCCCCAGCCACTCTGCAAGTCCGTCCACCATTCTCTCCCTGGGTCTACCTGGTGCTCTCTTTCCCTCCAGCTTTCCCGTTGTGACCAGGTGCTCCAAATCCCCCTTCCTCATAAAATGGCCTATAAATGTTGCTTGTCTTTTCCTAATCTTCCTTATGAGTGATCTACTTGTGTCTGCCTCCATCAAGACTGTCTCGTTTGTTTTCTTTGCTGTCTGTGGAACTCTCAACATTCTTCTGAGAAACCACATCTTGGCTGCCTCGATCCTGCTCTGGCTTTGATTGCTGACTGTCCACGCCTCGCATCCGTACAACAGTATTGGTTCTATATAACATTCAAGGACTCTCTTTCTGATGTTAATTGATAGGCATTTGTTAGTAAGAATGCTTGTCATCTTCTTGAATGCTGTTTTGGCTTGGCCGATTCTGCCAGCTATTTCCGATGTGCATCTGCCGTCTGATGAAATGACCGTTCCCAGGTATTTGAACTTATCAACCTGTGTCAAGGTTGTGACAAACATGATTACAGTGAAAAAATTCAGACTGTAGACTGTCACAACAATGAAAATAGACTCTTGAGTTCAATCCCAGCCCGCAACATCACAACTGGCCCGTTCACTGCCCACCTTAATGTTTTAATCGTTCTGGTGGTGTCAGCTTAGCATTTCTTTGGTGAGTTCTGCCTCCTTCTCTCCCCTCCCCCCCTGCCCATCTGAATATTTTCATCAATATGGTAGTGTCAGATTAGCGTTTCTTTGGTGCCTGCTCCCTCCCCCTCCCTCTTCTCCGTTTCAAGATCTTGCCAACGCATTGGGTTTTTCGCTGGCTCATAGAATCTACTACACAATTGCTGGCATGTTAAGGCAAAGCGCATATAGAATTTTTCGTGTGCCACGAATCCCTCTTGAAGAAACTCTAACAAAGTCTCCCCAGAATGTGTTGATCTATATCTTGAATATTTCTGATCTTGTGCTTTTAACCCTTTGATTCCCTCATCCTGTTCACCAGCATTCGGCATTGTCAAGCATACTATCATCTATCGTCTGCATTGTCAACCATACTATCATCTATCGTCTGCATTGTCAACCATACTGTCATCTATCGTCTGCATTGTCAACCATACTATCATCTATCGTCTGCATTGTCAACCATACTGTCATCTATCGTCTGCATTGTCAACCATACTGTCATCTATCGTCTATCTCCATCGCCGTGGACGAGGGAGGGAGCTCCACTCTTTGTCACGAAGGACCGCCAGGCGACACGGTCTCTGCTCCTGTGTATAATGTCATGGAGCCCCAGTTTGCAGGCGTCAGTGATGTTGTCCATGAAGGATTTTGCTGGCCTTCGTTAATTTCTCTTTGCCTCCACTCTCCCCTGCAGGACTGATGTCATTAAGTCGGTTCTTGTGTTTCTGTTCATGTGCCCGATATACTTCCATTTTCTTTGGTTGATCTCTGGGAGCATTTTACGTTGGGAAGCTAATTCCTTTAGCACGTTTTCATGGGTTCTTTTGTCTGTCCATTTTACTCTGAGAAGACGCCTGTAGAACCACATTTCTGCTGTGTTTATTTTATTTTCGTCATCTTTCTTCAAAGTCCAGGCTTCACATCCGTACATGACAACAGACCAAATCAAGCAGCGTAAAATTCCTATTTTCAGACAACCATACTAGCAAAGCAAAACCTAACCCTTTGACCTCCTCACCTTTTCTGCAGGAAGCTAGTGGACAATGTGAGGGAGTCAAAGGGTTAAGTTTTTGCGATTGGTGGATTGGGTGCGGCCGTCGAACGGTTCAGGGAAGAGGTCCTGTAAGCTTGATTTTGGTGTCTGACTTTGTGTAAACTTAAGTTTTAGCCAGTTCTCAACAGTCAACAGCTTTGAACAAAATTTGGTCTCAATCCACCCATAAAAAGCTGAGAAATTCTTGTTCACAAAATTTTTCTCTAACAGACACATACACACACACAAACACACAAACACACACACACACACACACACACACACACACACACACACACACACACACACACACACACACACACACACAGAACACACACACACACACACATACACACACACACACACACACACACACAACACAACACACACACACACACACACACACACATACACACACATACATACACACACACACTTTTCTCCGGTCGATATGTTGATCATCTCCTATTTTTTTTGTAAAAGGAAAAGTTGAATAAACAACACAAACCAGACATAATATGCATCGATCCTAACCTGGCCTGGGGTTGTTGAGGGTACATGGCTGTGTGGCTGTGTGCACATACGCGCCCGTGCGCACGTGTATGTCTATCTGCCTGCGTGTGTGCGTGTGAGAGCAAGGGAATCAGTGAGTGAGTTGGAGACACAGCGAAAGAGAGAGAGAGAGGGAGTGTGAACAGAACGAGAGAGAGAAGGGGGGAGGGGAAGAGAGGAAGAGCGAGAGGAAGAGGGAGAGAGAAAGAGACAGAGAGAGAGACAGAGAGAGAGAGAGAGAGAGAGAGAGAGAGAGAGAGAGAGAGAGAGAGAGAGAGAGAGAGAGAGAGAGAGAGGGCATGGCTGTGTGTGGATTGGTGAGGAGATTTCGTATGCGTATGCGTGTGTGTGTGTGTGTGTGTGTGTGTGTGTGTGTGTGTGTGTGTGTGGTGTGCGCGTGTGTGCGCGTGTGTGTGCGTGTGTGTGTGTGTGTGTGTGTGTGTGTGTGCGCGTGTGTATGAGTGTGTGTATGCGTGAGTGTGTGTGTGTGCGTGTGTGTGTTCGTGCGTGCGTGCGCGCGTATGCTTGTGCGTTGATGAATGGGAGGGGTGGCCGGCTTTCCGGACCAAGCTGCATCTCCTCTGCAATATCCGGTTTTAGGTTTTCTTCGCAAAATTGACTGTGAGGTGTGTGTGCATGGGAGTCTGTCTCTCTGTTTCTCTTTGTGTGTGTGTG
Organism: Monoplex corrugatus; assembly: GCA_030674185.1. NCBI lineage: Eukaryota > Metazoa > Mollusca > Gastropoda > Littorinimorpha > Ranellidae > Monoplex > Monoplex corrugatus. The sequence goes on from CM060314.1 coordinate 86,671,260, forward strand.
TGTGTGTGTGTGTGTGTGTGTGTGTGTGTGTGTGTGTGTGTGTGTGTGTGTGTGTGTGTGTGTGTGTCTCCCTCTCTTTCTCTGTCTCTGGCTCTTTGTCTCTGTCTCTCTAACCGTCTGTCTCTCGTTGTTAATCTTTATCTCTACAGTAAGTTCTTTTTTTTTTTTGTAACGCATTTTAAGCACTCCTAATACAGATTCTTCCAGATCTGTCAGTTGTGTGCCAAAGCCTGGGTTTCTGTAAATGGTTCTCTACCCATTCCGCAATGCTATCAATCCATAGTGTTCTCTATCTTCCCCGCCGTTTCCTTCCCTACACTGTTCCCTGAGAGACTGATCAAGTAAGGCTATGGGATATTGTTACATGATTACACCATCGCAGTTTTCTTTTTTTAACCCTTTGAATCCTGCACCCTGTCCCCAGCATCCTGCATTGTCAACCATGGAAGAAAAGCAAAAAACTTGAACCTTTGGCTCCCTCACCCTATCCACCAGCTTTCTGCATGAAGCTGATGGATAGGGTGCGAGAGTCAAAGGGTTAAGTTTTCATGCAGTTGGCGGATAGGGTGCAAGAGTCAAAGGGTTCACTGGAGTCAGCAGATCTTCATAAAAAAATTATGGTCCTGTGTGCTACTCGATGACCTGGCACACATGTTTTGTTTTTTTTTAAATTTTTTTTTTAGGATCATCGCACCCAGGGAAGGTTACCTTTGCGCTCACCTTTTTTTTTTCATCCCATTTTTTGCGGCACCTTAATGGCCACAGAAGCTGGCACAGTTTTTTTTCACACTGACATGATTATGATGTCGATGAGGATGATAATCATGATGCTATGGAGTTCCATCTAAGATTGTGACTGCGTGACAGGGCTGTACTCTACGCTTACTCTCATAATATATCCTGGCGTCAACCAGGCCCGAGAAATACAGACACCTGCGGTGCTGGTCAGAAGATTGGAGCAACACTCTCAATAACGCATCCGTGAAGTGGATGAGACTCGACTGTGTGGTTCCAGTTTTCCCAATACGCCCATAGCACGCCCGACTCTGGGTAGGAGCTGTTTACAGCCAAAAATCCCTCAATGATATTTGAAGGGACTGATGGGGATTCGAACCCACAACCTTCCAGTCAGTAGTCCGTTGCGTTAACCACTACACCACGGCGACAGATCGGCCTGGCATACATGTTAATTGGTGACACGATCAGTGTATTTGATGTTTAGTATCTTTCCATAACACTTCATTCCAATGGCTCGCATTCGTCTTTCCGAATCCGCTGTCAGGGTTCATGGTCTTGCACATATACAGGACAATGAATGAATATACCTGTACAGGTGACAGCCTGACCTAGTGTTTCATGGAGATGTTCTTGTCCTTCCATACAGTGCTGGACAGTGGTGATGTTGTCTTTGTTGCCCTGAGACCATTTCTATTCGGATCCCTCATTGCTAATAATTTGTCTTTGTTGCCCCTGAGACCATTTCTATTCAGACCCCTCATTGCTAATAATTTGTCTTTGTTGCCCTTGAGACCATTTCTATTCAGACCCCTCATTGCTAATAATTTGTCTTTGTTGCCCTTGAGACCATTTCTATTCGGACCCCTCATTGCTAATAATAAATCCTGAATAAGTACACTGACAAACCGGACCTAGCTTTACTCCATGGACAGTCTCTCTCGCTGTCTGTCTCTTTCTCACTTGCTCTCTCTCTGTCACTCTGTCTGTCTCTGTCTCTATCTATCTATCTGTCTGTCTGTCTGTCTATTTGTCTGTCTGTCTCTGTCTCTTTCTATCTGTCTATCTGTCTGTTTCTGTCTGTCTCTGTCTCTTTCTATCTGTCTGTCTGTCTGTCACTGTCTGTCTCTGTCTCTATCTATCTATCTGTCTGTCTGTCTGTCTATTTGTCTGTCTGTCTCTGTCTCTTTCTATCTGTCTATCTGTCTGTTTCTGTCTGTCTCTGTCTCTTTCTATCTGTCTGTCTGTCTGTCTGTCACTGTCTGTCTCTGTCTCTATCTATCTATCTGTCTGTCTGTCTGTCTATTTGTCTGTCTGTCTCTGTCTCTTTCTATCTGTCTATCTGTCTGTTTCTGTCTGTCTCTGTCTCTTTCTATCTGTCTGTCTGTCTGTCTGTCACTGTCTGTCTCTGTCTCTTTCTATCTGTCTGTCTGTCTATCTGTCTGTCTGTCTGTCTATTTGTCTGTCTGTCTCTGTCTCTTTCTATCTGTCTGTCTGTCTGTCTGTCACTGTCTGTCTCTGTCTCTTTCTATCTGTCTGTCTGTCTGTCTATCTGTCTGTCTGTCTGTCTATTTGTCTGTCTGTCTCTGTCTCTTTCTATCTGTCTGTCTGTCACTCTGTCTGTCTCTGTCTCTTTCTACCTGCCTGTCTGTCTGTCTATCTGTCTGTCTGTCTGTCTGTCTGTCTATCTGTCTGTCTGTCTGTCTCTGTCTCTTTCTATCTGTCTGTCTGTCTGTCACTCTGTCTGTCTCTGTCTCTTTCTATCTGTCTGTCTGTCTGTCTGTCTCCTTCCTTGAACCCTTTGACTCCATCACCCTATCCAACAGCTTCTTGAGAGAGAGGGTGAGGAAATCAAACGGTTAAGTTTTTGCTTTGCTAGCATACTTGTCAATGCAGGATGCTGTTGAACAGGGTGCGGGAGTCAAAGGGTTAAAGCAGACTCTTCATCCCTTATTTAACGAACACTGTTCAGTTGCTAATGCAAGACGAAGACGTCTTGCCGGATCCGTTACGCACACACACTTCCCTAATGCGCCTTCCAGATCATATAGCGTTGGACTAATTAGAGATGCTACTTGCGTAGGGCATGCAATTACAGCTATACTTCCATACTGAACAAATATTGTTAAAAACCGTGTTGAAGAATGATGGGCACGGTTGGTCAAGTGAGCACACATCGGACTTCAGACGGCCCAGGTTCGATTCGGAAAACCATCTCCGCCCGGTAGGTAAAGGATGGATATTTTTCCCACCTACGAGATAATGTTATACGGTTGTGAGGCTTGGACAGTCAACAAGCAAAGTCAGAACAAGATTGAGGCAGCCAAGATGTGGTTTCTAAGAAGAATGTTGAAAGTTTCATGGACAGCTAAGAAAACAAACGAGACAGTCTTGATGGAGGCAGACACAAGAAGATCATTCATAAGGAAGATTAGGAAAAAACAAGCAACATTTAT
>CM060314.1:86679450-86719450 GCA_030674185.1 Monoplex corrugatus
TGTGTTTGTGTGTGTGTGTGTGTGTTGTGTGTGTGTGTGTGTTGTGTGGTGTGTTTGTTTTGTGTGGTGTGTGTGTGTGTGTGTGTGTATGTGGATGTGTGTGTGTTGATATATGTGTGAGCGTGCGTGCGTGCGTGCGTGTGTGCGTGTGTGTTCTGTGTGTCTGTGTGGTGTCTTGTGTGTGTGTGTGTGTGTGTGTGTAGTGGATGTGTGTGTGTGTGTGATGTGATGTGTGTGAGTATATGTGTGAGCGTGCATGCGTGGTGCGTGTGTTCTGTGGTGTCTGTGTGGTATCTTAGTGTTGTGTTGTGTGTGTGTGTGTGTGTGTGTGTGTGGCGCGCGCGCGCGTGTGCGTGTGTGCGCGCGTGCGCGACTTTCCCTCTATCTTGTCTTTTTTGTCTCTGTCTGTTATGTCCGTCGTTTTTCTCTGTGTCTACCTGTCTCTCTGTCCGCGCAGTTTGTCTCTGTCTGTCTCTCTGTCTCTGTCTCTCTTGTGCGTGTGTGTGTACCTCGTTTAACGTGTTAAAAATGTATGATTGTGGTAATGGCAAAGCCTTTATTCCCTCTCTCTGTGTGTCTCTCTCCGTCTGTCTCTGTCTCTGTCCCTCTATCTCTGTATCGGTCTCTGTCTCTCTCTCTTTTGTTTGCGTCTCTCTCTATCGTTCTCTCAAACTACAACAAATGCTAATACGATTTCCTTACGTACTCGGTTTTACATTATTGATTTATGAACTACTCCTTTCAGTAATTTCTTAAATCTAGCCAGAACAAAATTGAGGCAGCCGAGATGTGGTTTCTAATGAAGGATGTTGAGAGTTCCACGGACAGCAAAGAAAACAAACGAGACAGTCTTGATGGAGGCAGACACAAGTAGATCACTCATAAGGAAGATTAGGAAAAGAAGGCAACACTATAGGCCACTTTATGAGGAAAGGGGAATTGGTAGCCTGGTCACAACGTGAAAGCTGGAGGAAAGAGAGCACCGGGTAGACCAGGGAGAAGATGCTAGACGGACTTGCAGAGTGGCTGGGGGACAAGGAGGGTGGAAGAGATGCTTGAGGCAACAAAGATAGAACAGATGGAAGTCCATAAACCGCCAACGCCATGCGGCAAGGCACTTGATGATGATGATGATGAGATGATGATGATGATGATGATCCAGATATGTAGATAAGCAATAGCTGGTTTGAAAATGGCTTTCAGCTGATAACATCTAGAACGCCATTTAAAAATAAAAACATACTTTTGTGAATGTCATTGTCTCTCTCTGTTTTATTTTTTTTTTTTTTTTTTTTATTAGCAGATATGTAGATAAATGGGAAAAAAAAAAGTTTGTAAACGTCTTTTAGCCAATACCTTCTATCGTTGTAAAATAAAGTATGATCTCTCTCTCTCTCTCTCTCTCTCCTCTCTCTCCCCCTCTCTCTCTCTGTTCTCTCTCTCTCTCTGCTTCTGTCTGTCTGTCTGTCTTTGTGTCTCTTTTTATCAAGACCTTTCCAGCACATAGGGTTTTGCGCAGGCTTGGGGATCTGCAAGGTAATTGCTGGCAGATGTGGGTGGAGAGCATATGGAATTGTCCCAGTGCGATGAATCTCTCTAGACAAACTCCAAACTGTGTCTCTATCTTTGTGTGTGTGAGTGTGTGTATGTGTGTGTGAGTGTGTTTGTGTGTGTGTATGTGTGTGTTTGTGTGTGTGTGTGTGTGAGTGTGTGCGTATGTGTGTGTGTATGTATGCGTGCGTGTGTGTTTATGTGAGTGTGTGTGCACACGCATGCATATGTGTGTGAGTGCGTGCGTGGGTGCATGCGTGTAATTGCTCCCATGTTATACATCAGCGTGAATGCACACATGCCTATTTGCGCCTGCCTATAATCAGCGTGTCCAATGTTTGTTAAAATTAAGGGCGTCATTTCTTTCCGCCACGGCCACTAAGCTCCTTAGAAGCGTCAGACACAGGGGTCTTTTGATGTTTCGGTCTTTGCACTTAGCGTTACCACGGATTTTGTCTGTTGGTTTTTTTCTGTTTTTTTGTTGTTGTTTTTTTTGCCTCTCCCTTCATTTCCTGTTTTCTGAGCTTTCCGCTTCTAACTTGGCTGGCTGGTTGGTTGGTTGGTTTTGGTTGGCTGGTTAACCCCTTCGACTCCCACACCCTATCCACCAACAGTGAAAACTTTGCCCACTGATTCCCTTCACCCTGCAGGAAGCTGGTGGATAGGGTGGAGGAATCAAAGGGTTAAGATTTTGCTTTGCTACCGTGGTTCACAATGCAGGATGCTAGTGGACAGGGTGCGGGAGTCAAAGGGTTAAGTTTTTGCTTTGCTACAGTGGTTCATAATGCAGGATGCTAGTGGACAGGGTGCGGGAGTCAAAGGGTTAAGTTTTTGCTTTGCTACGTGGTTCATAATGCAGGATGCTAGTGGACAGGGTGCGGGAGTCAAAGGGTTAAGTTTTTGCTTTGCTACCGTGGTTCACAATGCAGGATGCTAGTGGACAGGGTGCGGGAGTCAAAGGGTTAAGTTTTTGCTTTGCTACCATAGTTCATAATGCAGGGTGCTAGTGGACAGGGTGCGGGAGTCAAAGGGTTAAGTTTTTGCTTTGCTACCGTAGTTCATAATGCAGGGTGCTAGTGGACAGGGTGCGGGAGTCAAAGGGTTAAGATTTTGCTTTGCTACCGTGGTTCATAATGCAGGGTGCTAGTGGACAGGGTGCGGGAGTCAAAGGGTTAAGGTTTTGCTTTGGTACCGTGGTTCATAATGCAGGGTGCTTGTGGACAGGGTGCGGGAGTCAAAGGGTTAAGTTTTTGCTTTGCTACCGTGGTTCATAATGCAGGGTGCTAATGGACAGGGTGCGGAAGTCAAAGGGTTAATCATTTGTTGACCAGTAAGGTAGGCTGGTTGCTTTCTTGCTTTCTAGCTTGTTTACTTGCTTTCTTGCTTGTTTGGTTGCTTGGTCGGTTTACAATCTGGTTCGATGGTTGGTTGCATGCTTGGTTGGTCGGTTTGGTATCTTCTGCTTGCTTGCTTGCTTGCACGCTAGGGTATTGATAATTCATCAACTGATTGATCGGTCAAATAAAATGAACCAATGCATCATCGATTAAATAAATGAACGAACGATTGATTAGCTGATTGACTGATTATTAGTTGACTATGACTGACCAGCTGACCACCTGATCTCAATATGACTGATCACTTCTCGTTACATAACGAAACTATCTGGTTGATTACAATCATGTGCAACTATTTAAAAAAAAAAGTCACATGTGCACATACCGGCATTTAGAGAAAGGCAGATAGAAAGAAAGAAGGAAGGAAGGAAGGAAGGAAGGAAAGAGGGAAGGAAGGAAGGAAGGAAAGAAGGAAGGAAGGAAGATAGGAAGGAAGGAAGGAAGGAAAGAAGGAAGGAAGGAAGGAAGATAGGAAGGAAAGAAGGAAGGAAAGAAGGAAGGAAGGAAAGAAGGAAGGAAAGAAGGAAGGAAGGAAAGAAGGAAGGAAAGAAGGAAGGAAAGAGGGAAGGAAGGAAGGAAGGAAGATAGGAAGGAAGGAAGGAAAGAAGGAAGGCATTCTATTATTATCATTATCACAATCATTACTATTATTATCGTTATAATAATAATGATGATGATGATCATGATAACAATAAAAACAACAATACATGTAATACTACTACTACTAATAATAATGATAATACTAATAATACTAATAATACTAATGATAATAATAATAATAATAATGACGACGACGACGATGAAGATGATGACATTTCTCATTATCATTATTAAAAAAAAATGATGATGATAATTTTACTACTCATAAATTGTTATTATTACTATAATCATTATCATCATTACTATCATAATTATTATTGTTATTACTATCATCATCATTAACATTATCATTAGTACAATTATTATTATTACAGTTATTCTTAGTAGTAGTAGTAGAAATACTAGTAGTAATATTATTACTATTATCATACATATTTTCATTATCATTATCATCATTATTATTAGTGGTATTGAAAGCACAGTCAACTATCAAAGCCATCATCATCATCATCATCATCAGGTGCCCTGCCGCATGGCGTTGGCGACCATGGACTTCCAACCATCTCTATCTCTCGTTGCCCCTAGCATCTCCCCCACCCTCCTCATCCCCAGCCACTCTGCAAGTCCGTCCACCATTCTCTCCCTGGGTCTACCTGGTACTCTCTTTCCCTCCAGCTTTCCCGTTGTGACCAGGTGCTCCAAATCTCCCTTCCTCATAAAATGGCCTATAAATGTTGCCTGTCTTTTCCTAATCTTCCTTATGAATGATCTACTTGTGTCTGCCTTCATCAAGACTGTCTCGTTTGTTTTCTTTACTCTCAACGTTCTTCTGAGAAACCACATCTCGGCTGCCTCGATCCTGCTCTGGCTTTGCTTGTTGACTGTCCACGCCTCGCATCCGTACAACAGTATTGGGCTATAACCATCTAAAGCGAAACACACACATCTAAACACATCCATGGCTCTGGAAAACAGAAAACGTGGGGAAAAAACAACAACTAAGTGCACATTATTACTGTATTGACACAAACAATGTAGGCATATGCTCCAGGCGTTGGCCATGTCATCTGATTTCTTTAGAAGAAGAACAGATAAAGAGAGGGAGGGAAGGAGGGTGTGTGTGTGTGTGTGTGTGTGTGTGTGTGTGTGTGTGTGTGTGTGTGTGTGTGTGTGTGTGTGTGTGTGTGTGTGTGTGCGTGTGAAAGAGAGAGAGAGAGAGAAACAGACAGACAAAAAGAGAGAAATAGAGAGACAGAGAGGGAGGGAGGGAGGGAGAAGTAAAGAGAGAGATACAGAGAGAGATACTGAGAGAGAGAGATACAGAGAGAGAGAGAGAGAGAGAGAGAGAGACAGAGAGAGAGAGAGACAGAGAGAGAGAGAGAGAGAGAGATGACACGACTACGATAAGATTTCTTTAGAAGGACAGACAGACAGACATAAAGACAGACAGACAGACAGACAGACAGACAGACAGACAGATAGCGAGAGATCCTGACAACATTTTTTTCAAACGCTTCCTTGAACATCTTGAATTGGCCAATCCTGAGCTTGCATTTCATTCACCGCCATTCGAACGAGTTGCCCGAAGGATATTAAGTTTAAAAGGAGGAAAGGGAACGGAGAATGTCAGGTGCAATCTTTCACTGACTTGCTTCTTTGGGATATTTTTACTTTGCAAAAAAAATTTGTAAAAAATGAATAAAAGAAACAAGGAAAGAATGAAATGAGAGAAAAACGAACAAACACATAAACAAACAAGCAAAACCCCATTTGTAGCAGACCCTGTGTAACTCAGAATGAAACCACGAAAACCTTATCGATAACAACAGGAGCTGATACCGTATCAATAGTAGGAACCACAACACCAATAACAACAACTGCAGCAACAGCAACAGCAACAGCAACAAAAGCAGCAGCAATCATATCATCAGTAGCAGAAGCAACATCTAAAACAATAACAGCAACAACAGCAGCAACAACAATTCCGCAGCAGCACTACCACCAACATCACCAGCATGAACTACCTTTTCTACCACCACCACCACCACCACTGCCACCACTAAGAACAACAACAACAACAACAACAACAACAACAACAACAAGAAGGCGAAGCGCTCTTCTCAAGAAAAGGTGCTGTATCTTTCAAAAATTGAAAACAAACAAACAAACAAACAAACAAACAAACAAACAAACAAACAAACAAACAAACAAACAAACCAGACCCATAGGACTCTACGTGACACGATACAATTTAATAAAACAAACTTTTTTCACCCTTGCAATGAACGTTCTTGTCTATGAAATTTGTAAATTCCATAACCCCGAATAAACCGCACGAAAATTCAAACTGATCAAGTCATTTGGTCCCTTTTTATCCACTGGACGAGGCGGCAGGGAAGTTTTTAGTCCTCTTTTTATTATCCGTTGTTTGGTGTTTGTGATCTGTTTTAGACCGTGCGTTCGCGCTTGACAAAGGCCGGTTGGCCGAAAATTTGCGCTTGTCTTATCTTGTTGTGTTGAATACGCGCTTGCATTGGTTTTCCTGTTCTTCTGGTTCCTGATCAAGTCATATTAATATTGACAACAACAATAACAAACAACAGCCGAACAAAGCAATTCTGAATCTCAACATAAAGTTGAGCAAGGAAAACCAGAAAGCAGCACTATACAATTCATTTAGAAATTTTTTTCCCCATTTTTTGGCACCAAGACTGGACGTTGTAACTCAATATGAAGGGTGACTGTTTCGGTACATAGTCACGTACCCATGTTTGCCCGCTCCCCGAAGCCACGCACACAGAAATCTGTATTTGATAACACGTTTAAGACTGAATGCAGTTACAAATAGACAAACACTCAATTGTTTTTGTTGATCTAGTAATAACATAAATCGCCTGACAGTGGTTGATATCAAGAGAATTGGTAAGAACAACACCAATCCGCCATCAGATCAATTTGTAGAAGAGAATTACGTAGTGTAATCAAGTGATAAGAATACAGTCCCACCAACTTGTTCCACAAGTATGCAGCAAAATCTGGATATAAAACAAAAAAGCAGACCACGCAAAGCCTGGATCCATGATATAACACAGACGTCACGTGGGATTTCTCCTCTTCAGGCCTTCCATTTCATAAAGAAGAATGAATATTACGCCTGTACAAAGCATAACGAAGAGTCTTCCTCTTTATATATCCGGAAAAAACCCCCTGCACAAATACATACAAAATTATCCTTCCACGATGAAAGCAAATCAAACGTGTTTGATTAACCGAAGAAGAAGAAGAATGCGAAGAAGAAGAATGCGAAGAAGAAGAAGAAGAATGCGAAGAATGCAAAAAAGAAGAAGAAGAATGCGAAGAAGAAGAATGCGAAGAAGAAGAAGAAGAATGCGAAGAATGCAAAGAAGAAGAAGAAGAAGATGTAGAAGAAGAATGCGAAAAAGAATGCTAAGAATGCGAAGAAGAATACGAAGAATGCGAAGAACGCGAAGAATGCGAAGAAGAATGCGAAGAAGAATGCGAAGAAGAATGCGAAGAAGAATGCGAAGAATGCGAAGAAGAATGCAAAGAAGAATGCAAAGAAGAAGAAGAATGCGAAGAATGCGAAGAAGATTGCGAAGAATGCGAAGAAGAATGCGAAGAAGAATGCGAAGAAGAAGAATGCGAAGAAGAAGAAAATGCGAAGAAGAAGAATGCGAAGAAGAAGAATGCGAAGAATGCGAAGAAGAAGAATGCGAAGAAGAAGAAGAATGCGAAGAATGCGAAGAAGAAGAATGCGAAGAAGAAGAAGAAGAAGAAAAAGAAGAATGCAAAGAATGCGAAGAATGCGAAGAAGAATGCAAAGAATGCGAAGAAGAAGAAGAAGAATGCGAAGAATGCAAAGAAGAATGCAAAGAAGAAGAAGAAAAAGAATGCGAAGAATGCGAAGAAGAAGAATGCGAAGAAGAAGAAGAAGAATGCGAAGAAGAAGAATGCGAAGAAGAAGGCGAAGAAGAAGAAGGCGAAGAAGAAGAATGCAAAGAATGCAAAGAATGCAAAGAATGCAAAGAATGCGAAGAATGCGAAGAAGAATGCGAAGAAGAATGCGAAGAATGCGAAGAAGAATGCGAAGAAGAAGAAGAATGCGAAGAAGAAGAAGAAGAAGAAGAAGAAGAAGAAGAAGAAGAAGAAGAAGAAAGAAGAATAATAAGAACAAGAATAAGAAGAAGAAGAAGAAGAAGAAGAAGAAGAAGAGGACGACGACGACGACGACGACGAGGAGGAGGAGGAGGAAGAAGAAGAAGAAGAAGAAGGAGAAGAAGAAGAAGAAGAAGAAGAAGAAGAAGAAGAAGAAGAAGAAAATGATGATGGTGATAATGGTGGTGGTGGTGGTGATGGTGTGGTGGTGGTGGTGGTGTGGTGGTGGTGGTTGTGAGGTGATGATGGTGTGGTGGTGGTAGTGGACTCTTACGTCGACACGATGGATAAGTAGGCAATCTGATCCTTCATTGCCTGGTATGGGTCTTCATGTGGGATACAAGACTGATCCTGGAGGCACATGTCATTATACAGGCGCTGCTAGGATAAAGTCCTGCGGCTTTGGGTTCTGCTTCTGCCGGTCCCTCTTCTGTTGAATGGCAGCTGTTGTGTGCTGTTCAATAGTAACTGTGCTCTGTCTGCATGCACTACTGTCACAGCTTTTTCTGTTGCCTGCAATGCTTCCTTTTTTATTTTTAGGATCAATACACTCAGGGAGGTTACCGTTGTGCTCACTTTGTTTTTTTGTGTTCCCCCCCCCCCCCATTTTCTACGCCACCTTAATGGTCACAGAAGCTGGGACAGTTCTTCACAATGCAGTGATGATGGTGCCGATGAGGAAGATTATCATGATGCTGTGGTGTTCCATCTAGGATTGAGACTACATGACAGGGCGGTACTCCACGCTTACTATCATAATGCATCCAGGCCCGAGAGATACAGACACCTGTGGTGCCGGTCAGAAGATTGGAGCAACACCCTCAATGACGCATCCGTGAAGTGGATGAGACTCGACTATGTGTGGTGGTCCCCAGTCTTCCCAATGAGCCCGTAGCACGCCCAACTCTGGGTAGGAACCGGTTAGAGCCAAAAAAATCCCACAATGATTTTTTGAAGCGACTGATGGGGATTCGAACCCACAACCTTCCAGTGAGTGGTCCGTTGCGCTAACCACTATACAACGGCAACTGGTCAACACGCAATGCCTTCTTAGTTGGTGGTGTTGATGCCACACTGATGGTCCACGAGCCTTCTCTGTTTCTGGTCCACTCTCCTGGAACAAACTTCCTCTCTCAGTCCGTCAGCAACCTACTTTTGTCTCCTTCAAGTCCGCTCTCAAAACTCACCTTTTCTCCTCTGCATAAAACCCTGACCTCACTCAACTCCCTCTGCAGCCTGTCTCCACTCGGAGGGGAATCACATTGTAATATATAATTGTATATAATAATTATGCTCTCTATAATTTTCCATTGCTTTTATTCTTTCTCCCCATATTTATAGCCATGCGTGTGAGTGTGTGTGTGTGTGTGTGTGTGTGTGTGTGTGTGTGTGTGTGTGTGTGTGTGTGTGTGTGTGTGTGTATGTGTGTGTGTGTGTGCGTGCGTGCGTGTGTGTGCCTGCGTGTGTGTGTGTCTGCTTCAGCGCTTAGATGTGATTTTATCAAGGTTTTGCGCTATATGAATATTGTAATTATTATGATTAATTATTACTGATAGAGTTGGCCTTCAGAGTGTCCTTGTATCGCTATGGTGGTCTTCCCTGGTCATGGCATCCTTAGTTAACTTCAACGTACAGAAGCATCTTTTGTGATGTTGCTGTCCTCCATACAGACGTGTCCTGTCCAGGGAAGCTGGTATTTAAGGGGGCAGACCTACCCAGATTTGGGTACCAAGATTGTGATGTTCAGTGTTTCAGTTTTAATTAACTAATCACCATGATATTTCGCAAGAAGATACCTCAGACAGTATTCTTTGGATTGAATATCTTTGTTGGGGTCTGTGAGTTATGAAAAGTTGATAAAAAATTAATTAATTAAAGTTTGCGATTTTTCGCGGAGATTCTATACATCAGACATGATATGTTCAAACGTTTTCATCCGATTGCCTTGATATTTGGCACACATATAGCAGGGACATGTACCTATAGCCGGTAGTAAAATCTTGCAGTTCTGCTTGAAAGAAACATTTTTATCAAAAATTGTATTATAATTTTTTTTATTAAAATTATTCTAAAAATTGGTGTGATGATTGTACAGAAAATGATAGTAGAGTTAAGATTTTACCACATGCCATACATACTATACAGATGTGTTTGCTCACTAAATATCAAATTCCCAACATGAATATATGTGTAGTTATAAATGTCACAGTATGTACTATATTTTTTCATTTTCGCGAGAACATTTTTTAATTAATTAATTTTTGTCAACTTTTCATAACTCACAGACCCCAACAAAGATATTCAATCAAAAGAATGCTGTCTGAGGTATCTTCTTGCCAAATATCATGTGCTTGGTTGAATTAGAACTGAAACACTGAACATCACAATCTTGGTACCCAAATCTGGGTAGGTCTGCCCCCTTAATGATTAGAAACTTTATTCTTGGCACGCCACATCTCTTTCAAACAGAAGGCAGGATACTCGATCTTGCCACCTGATGCCGCAGATCTTGCCCAGACATATTCGGTGGAACTGTTCCAACTGTTGAATGTGCCATCAAAAGGTAGCCCTGGTCGCATGGAACTCAAGACTACTGCTCTTTTCGTAGCAATCTTTGTGGAGAGTCTGATGCCACGATCTGGCCGTAACCTCGTGGTCAATCTTTCCATAGGCAAAGCAGCCTTGACAGAGAGAGAGAGAGAGAGAGAGAGAGAGAGAGAGAGAGACAGACAGACAGACAGAGACAAAGAAAGACGACAGAGAGAGAAAGACAAAGACAAGAGAGAGAGAGAGAGAGAGAGAGAGGAGAGAAAAAAGAAGAGAAAAAAAGAGAGCAAGAGAGAGAGAGAGAGAGGAGAGAGAGAGAGTAGCGAGAGAGATAATAGAGACAGAGAGAAACAAGAGAGAACAGACAATGACAGAAAGAGACAGAGAGAGAGTGACAGAGACAGAGAGAAGAGTGACAGAAACAGAGACAGAGAGAGAGAGATGGGTACAGAGAAGAGAGAGAGAGAGAGAGAGAGAGAGAAGAGAGAGAGAGAGAGAGAGAGAGAGAGAGACAGACAGACAGATGCGATGCGCTACCTCAGCATCAAGAATCTATCACTGCTCATTGTACTGATCAAGCAGCAGAATTTGTCTGAAGGTTTTGAACCAGGACATAAACATACAAGTCATCTACCAGCCATCTACGCGTATCAAACATTTTTTTTCAACATTAAGACAGAAAACGTTACATGCGTCACAATCATCCTTTCATAATGACAATAAAATATCGTGTTTGTTTTAACCATAATGTAAACACAAAAAGTCCATCAATCCATCGTCTCATCATCATCATCATCTCATCTCGCTCCTTTCACCGGGATCGGCAGCAGGAGCTATGCTCAAAGTCACACGTCTCTTCTCCAGGTCACACGATTCAGACAATTCTGTGGGTGACTTCCTGGATCCCCAGACCACAGACATCAACGATGTTGTTGAAGTAGCGAGGTGTGCGGTCGGTCGTCCCTTTCTTCTCTTCGCCTCAACTTTCTCCCTTGCAGGACCGTTGACGTCAAATCTTGTTTTGGTGTTTCTGATCGCATGGCTTACATATTTCAGTTTTCTCCCATACACCCAAAAATTGTCACAGCCTTGACTAAGACAACAGACGTCAATGTTTCCCCCTCCTCCAGGTATTCAATGTAACATATGCAAGACGTGTTATGTTTTGCGAGACCGTGAGCCACTTCAAACAGAGCAGACAGACATCTGCAGGGAAATGAGATGGAAATGTGGGCTCGTGGTGCATCGCTATTACTTTCTCTGTCGCTGTCCATCCCTGTTTTATTTGAATTATGACCAGGAAGTTGGTGTTCAATACTACACTGCTCTTTCTCTGTCTCTCTAGTCTTTGTCTTGTCTGTCTGTTAAGAATAACACGAATAATGATATTATTACGGTGTCTGTGTCTGTTAAGAATAACACGAATAATGATATTATTCCGGTAGTCCAGCTATTTCTCAGATCCCCTGTTGGCAGATTGTTATGAAATGTTCATTAATTGTTGTATGTTGCTATTTGACACTGTTGTTTCATTGTTCTAAATTATATATGTAATTCTTCCCTTCAACCCCCCCCCCATTTTTTGTTTTTGTTTTGTTGTTGTCTAAAATCACTACTGTGACTAAATGTTAAATAAAAGATTCCTTCTTTCCTGTCTCTCTGTCTGTCTCTCTGTCTGTCTCGCTATCTCTGTCTCTCTGTCTGTCTGTCTCATTCTCTCTTTGTCTCTGTCTCTGTCTCTTCACACTCTCTCTGTCTCTCTCTCGTCTCTCTCTTTCGTGTCTCTGTCAGTCTGTCAGTCTGTCTGTTTGTCTGTCTCTCTGTGTGTCTCTGTCTGCCTCTTTGTCTATCTGTCTGTTCTCTCCTCTTTCTCTCTATCTCTGTCTGTCTCTGTCTGTCTCTCTCTCTTTCCTCTCTCATCTCTCTCCAAAACCGTGGAAAAATTGACCAATGGTATGTCAGAAATCACTATGCACATCAACAGATCTACAGACGCAGCATCAGAAGAAAACATAGTATTAGTAGTAAGCCTCCCTCGGTCATGGCTGACCATGGACAAAGTACATCCGTTCTAATGTCTAGATGGGCTGTCTGATTGGTCCAAGCAGCATCGCCTGTGGCTGTAGAGACCAATACGAGAGAGGCAGTCTCTCTTGTGTTAGGTGTCTTACCTCTTCTTGACTTAAAACACCAACTCATTCCACAAGTACTGGAAATAACTCGTTCCTCAAAAAACCACGACACTGGCACTTTCCCCAACAAAGACACAGTTTTTAAAGCTTCTTTCAACAGGAAGTGAAGAACCGAAAAACGTGGCTTATATATTTTTTTTATGAATCTCTGAAAATGATGAAGGGCGTTTTGTAGATACGCACTTTTTGTTTTACCGCTTGTCATTGTCCATGTTGTTCTTTCTCCCTATCTATTTCTCTCTTTGTTACATGTTGTGTGTGTGTATGTGTCTGGAGAGAGAGTGTGTTTTTTGGCGAAATTTGTTTGGATTGCCTCGATAAATTGTGTTTGTGGGTTTCCCGTGCATTTACGGCTAACGTGCTGTTTATTGTGATTCACACCGCTTTCATAAGGGGTTATGGTCTGAATGAATAAACCATCTGATTCTGATTCCCGCCACTGTAAATAAACATTTTTCAGACTGTGACTTTAGTTCAATAATGCAGCTCTCTCTCTGTGTCTTTCTCTCTCTCTCCCTCTCTCTCTCTTTATGTCTCTCTGTCTGTCTGTCTGTCTGTATATCTGTCTGTTTGTCTCTCTTTTCTCTGTCTCTGTCTGTCTGTCTGTCTCTCTAGTCTTCCTCTCTCTGTCTGTCTCTGTCTGTCTATCTCTCTCTCTCCCTCTCTCTATGTCTCAAAAACTGTGGCAAAATTTAGAAGTGGTACGTCAGAAACTGCCCTGCACTTCAACAGATGTACAGACGCAGCATCAGAAGAAAACATACTGACACACAAACTGTGTATGTAACTGAGGCAGTGAAGATGAAACACATCTTGTGTTAGGTGTCTTACCCCTTCTTGACTTAATTAAAACACCAACTCATTCCACAAGTACTGGAAAGAACTCGTTCCTCAAAAAATCACGACACTGGCACTTTCCCAACAAAGACGCAGTTTAGGAACCAGAAGAACAAGAAAACCAACATAAGCGCGTATCCAACAAAACAAAACAAAACAAGCGCAAATTTCGGCCAACCGGCCTTTGTCAAGCGCGAACGCACGGTCAAGACGGCAGGGAAGTTTTTAGTCCCGTTTTTATTATCCATTGTTTGGTGTTTGTGATCTGTTTGTGTTTTTATTATCCATTGTTTGGTGTTTGTGATCTGTTTGTGACCGTGCGTTCGCGCTTGACAAAGGCTAGTTGGCCGAAAATTTGCGCTTGTTTTGTTTTGTTTTGTTGGATACGCGCTTATATTGGTTTTCCTGTTCTTCTGGTTCCTGTTTGCTTGGGCACGGGCAGTCACACTTGTTTTGGATCTATCAAAGACGCAGTTTGTTTAAGCTTCTTTCAACAGGAAGTGAAGAACTGAAAAAAACGTGGCTTATATATTTTTGTGTGAATCTCTGAAAATGATGAAGGGCGTTTTGTAGATACGCACTTTTTGTTTTACCGCTTGTCATTGTCCATGTTGTTCTTTCTCCCTATCTATTTCTCTCTTTGTTACATGTTGTGTGTGTGTATGTGTCTGGGAGAGAGAGTGTGTTTTTTGGCGAAATTTGTTTGGATTGCCTCGATAAATTGTGTTTGTGGGTTTCCAGTGCATTTACGGCTAACGTGCTGTTTATTGTGATTCACACCGCTTTCATAAGGGGTTATGGTCTGAATGAATAAACCATCTGATTCTGATTCCCACCACTGTAAATAAACATTTATTCAGACTGTGACTTTAGAGGCTGATGTTCAACGATGCAGCTCTCTCTCTCTCTCTCACTCTGTCTTTCTCTCTCTCTCTCTGTGTCTTTCTCTCTCTCTCTCTCTCTGTCTTTCTCTCTCTCTCTTCTTTCTCCTCTCTTCTCCTCTCTCTCTCTCCCTCTCTCTCTGTCTTTCTCTCTCTCTCTCTGTCTTTCTCTCTCTCTCTTTTCTCTCTCTTCTCTCTCTCTCTCTCTCTCCCTCTCTCTCTGCTCTCTCTCTCTCTGTCTTCTCTCTCCTCTCTCTCTTCTGTCCTCCTCTCTCTTCCCCTCTCTCTCTTCTGTCTCTCCTCTCTCTCTCTCTTGCTCCTCTTTGTCCTCCTCTCTCTCTTGCTCTCTCTCTCTCTGTCTCTCCCTCTCTGCTCTCTTTCTCTCTGTGTCTCTCCCTCCTCTTCTTGCTCTCTCTCTCTCTGTCTCCTCTCCTCTCTTGCTCTCTCTTTCTCTCTGTCTCTCCCTCTCTGTCTCTCTTGCTCTCTCTCTCTCTCTGTGTCTCTCCCTCTCTCTCTCTCTCTCTCGCTCTCTCGCTCGCTTGCTCACTGTCCCCTACCACCCGTGGATTGCAAATGTATTAAATCATGATCAGATGGGGCTGACGTTCAATAATATAGTGATATCTCTATCTTTATGTGTGTGTGCGTGTGTGTGCTGCGTGTGTGTGATGTGTGTGTGTGGTGCGTGTGTGTATTTTGAGTAGTGGTGTATGTTGTGTACGAGTGATGGTGTCTGTTGGTCTTGTGTGAGTGTGTGTGTGTGTATGTGTGTGTGTGCGTGTGTGTTGGCTGTGTGTGTGGTGTTGTGTGTGCGTGTGCGTGCGTGTGTGTGTCTGTGTGTGCTGTGTGTGTGTCTGTGTGGTGTGTGTGATTATGTGTCTGTGTGTGTGCTGGTGTGTGCGTGTGTGTTGTGTGTGTCGTGGTGTGTGCTTTTGTGCGTGTCGTGTGTGTGTGGTGTGCGTGTGAGAGGTGGTGTTGAGTGTGTGTGTAGTGTGGAATGTATTACTGTGTGTGTCTGTGTGTGCTGTGTGGTGGTGTGTGTGTCTGTGTGTGGTGTGCTGCGTGTGTGTGTGGTGTGCGTGTGTGTGTGTGTAGTGGTGGTTGTGTGCGTGTGTGTGTGTGCGCGTGTGTGTGTGTGTGTGGTGTGTGTGGTGTTGGTGGTGTGTGTGTGTGGTGAGGTGTGTGTGTGAGTGTGTGTGTGTAATGTGTGTGTATGTGTGTGTGTGTGAATGTATTTAAGTTTTGGGGTGTGTGTGTAGTGTGTGTGTGTTGTGGCGCGGCTGCGCGGGTGTGTGTTATGAACTGTGTGTTGTGTGTTTGTGAGTGTGTGTGTATGTGTGTGTGAGTGTAAATTTTGTGTGATGTATGTGCGTGAATTGTGTGTGTGCTTGTGTGCTGTGTGTGTGCGTGTGTGGTGTGTGTGAGTGTGTGTGTGGTGTGTAAAGCGGTGTGTGTGTGTTGTGTGATGTGTGAGAGAGAAAGAGAGAGAGAGAGAGAGGGGGAGAGAGACAGAGAGACAGAGAGACAGAGAGAGACAAGAGAGAGAGACAGAGAGACAGAGAGAGGGAGAGAGTCAGAGAGAGAAAGAAAGAAAGAAAGAGAGAGACAGACAGTGAGAGGGAGAGAGAGGAGAAAACAGAAGAGAGGAGAGAGAGAGAGACAGAGAGAGAGACAGAGAGAAAAGAGAGTTCTACGTGCTCCACTAAAATGTCTGTTATCATGTCATACGTGCAGCGCGTGCAAATGAGTGTGAAGAATCGCGCTATACAAGAATGATATAAGACTGATTCATAACAACAGCGACACCAACAGCATAACAACAATATTGTAACAAAAATATAAAATATAAAAGAAGAAAACAGCAAAAACAAAAAATAATTAAACAAGAAAACAGCAAAAACGATAGTAATGATAATAATAATAATAATAATAATAAGAAGAAGAAAGAAGAAGAAAGAAGAAGAAGAAGAAGAAAAAAGAAGAAGAAGAAGAAGAAGAAGAAGAAGAAGAAGAAGAAGAAGAAGAAGAAGAAGAAGAAGAAGAAAGAAGAAGAAGAAGAAGAAGAAGAAGAAGAAGAAGAAGAAGAAAAAGAAGAAGAAGAAAAAGAAGAAAGAAAGAAAGAACGAAAGAAAAAAGAAGAAGAAAAGGAGTAGAAGAAAAAGATGATGAAGAAGGAAAAGAAGAACAAGAAGAAAAAGAAGAAGAACAACAATAATAATACACTACTACTACTACTACTACTACTACTATCACCTCCACCACCACTACTACTACTACTACTACTACTACACTACCACCACCACCACCACCACCACCACCACCACCACCACTACTACTACTACTACTATCACCTCCACCACCACTACTACTACTACTACACTACACTACTACTACACACTAACTACTACACCACACCACCACCACCACCACCACCACCACCACACCATACACTACTACTAATGATAATGATAATGATGATGATGAACATCATCATGATGACGCTGATGACGATGATGATGATGATGATGATGAAAATGACAACGCTGAGATAATAACACAAACAATAACAATGATGTTTGCTGCTCCGAGACATACGCGTGACAACGGGCGAACCCCAGCGTGACAAGGGATCCACAGGGGCAAGCATTGCACGTGACATCAGCCTGTTCATCTGTTGGCCCACGTCTGTGACGGGCCTGCAGGAACCAGGAATAAAACGGACAGGCACCCAAGCAAGGGCAAAGCCAGATGAGCTGTCAATCAATACAGTCATTTCCTGTCATGCCAGACTGGAGACCCCCGGAGGACCGACCCCTCCTGTCCACCTCACTGGTTACAGTAGTTTATGGGGGACACTGGCCAGTGATGATTGTGCGTTTTTGTTGTTTGATTTTGTTTTGTTGTGTTTCCGTCGTTTCTTTGTTTGTTTCTATGCTTCAATCCGCGTTCGCTTGCTTACCGGTAAAGCTTGAGTCCGGTTTTACAAGACTGAGCAAAGTGGCCAAGTAGTTGTTTCTTTACAATATATTACTGGAGCTTGACCTCTGTCTGTCTGTCTGTCTGTCTGTCAGTCTTCCCCCTCTCTCTCTCTCTCTGCAAAGATGAATATCCAGCTTATTGACGGTAAACGAAGAAGGGGACAATGTGACAGAGTTCACTGCAGTTTGATAGTATAACTTGTATGAATGTATAAGAAAACCAGATCTCCTCCCCTCCCCTTTCCCATGCATGTATGTGGCCTAAGGCCGATTACAATAAACATTTTCTGAGTTCTCTCTCTCTGTCCTCTCTGTATATAATATATATATATATATATATATAAATATATATATATAAATATATATATATATATATATATATATATATATTATATATATTATTTATGCACCCCGCACTGCACACACAACACACAGAAACACATCTCCTCTCTCTCCATATAATACATTTATATATTGTGTGTGTGTGTGTGTGTGTGCATAAATAATATATGCATATTATTTATATGCATATATATGTATACACATATATATATTTTATATATATATATCTATCATATCTATCTATAGGCCTATATTCATATGAATAATATACATAGAGAGAGAGAAAGACAGAATGTGTGTGTTTGTGTGCGTGTATGTGTGTGTGTGTTCTCCTCTCTCTCTCCCTCTGTGAACGGTTGGGGAGGAGAAAACTGAGCAGGACAGGAGGGGGGGGGGGGGGTAGAGGTCGTGCCTCTTTTAAGTCTTCAGCGAAGAAATCAATGATGCAGACAGCGTGATAAACCCACCGTGTCACTTTTGCACTAACAACCTCCTCCATGTCATTAACACTTTCACTGCTTGTCCGCCTCACGATATGGCGAAAGCGTGAAAGGGTTAACTGCTCTGTTAATAACGTAACACTACGGACAGAAGCTGACAGAGTGGCGAGGGGATGAGTTGGTTAACTGCTGTGTTACTATGCGAGGGGATGAAGTGGTTAACTGCTGTGTTACTATGCCAGGGGATGAAGGGTTAACTGCTGTGTTACTATGCAGGGGTGAAGGGTTAACTGCTGTTACTATGCCAGGGTGAAGGGTTAACTGCTGTTTACTATGCAGGGTGAAGGGTTAACTGCTGTGTTACTATGCAGGGGGTGAAGGGGTTAACTGCTGTGTTACTATGCCAGGGGTGAAGGGTTAACTGCTGTGTTACTATGACAGGGGTTAATGCAGGGTGATTAACTGCTGTGTTACTATGCCAGGGGATGAAGGGGTTAACTGCTGTGTTACTATGCCAGGGGATGAAGGGTTAACTGCTGTGTTACTATGCCAGGGGATGAAGGTGGTTAACTGCTGTGTTACTATGCCAGGGGATGAAGGGGTTAACTGCTGTGTTACTATGCCAGGGGATGAAGGGGTTAACTGCTGTGTTACTATGCCAGGGGATGAAGGGGTTAACTGCTGTGTTACTATGCCAGGGGATGAAGGGGTTAACTGCTGTGTTACTATGCAGGGGATGAAGGGTTAACTGTTGTGTTACTATGCGAGGGGATGAAGGGTTAACTGCTGTGTTACTATGCGAGGGGATGAAGGGGTTAACTGCTGTGTTACTATGCAGGAGATGAAGGGGTTAACTGCTGTGGTACTATGCGAGGGGATGAAGGTATCAACGCTGATTTACTATATCAAAAAACGCATCATGTCTCATGCGACAAACGGTCAAACTGCGTATATTTGGACTATATTAGAAAAACTAAACAAAACAAAAACAAAACTGAGAACATTATACTTTATATACATGAATTTAAAAAGAAATAATGAGTTGAATAGCCCCTTTCTGAGAAGATTATATTTTATATCCATAGATTTAAAAAGAAATAATGAGCTGAATTGTCCCTCAGAGCATTCTCATCCTAAACCCTGGGGCCTAATCCATAAATTCGGTTAATGCCTCAGCTAAAGGTGACTTAGGATTTAAGCAAGAAATAAATATGTAGCCCAAGGCGGGTTTACGACTAATTGTCTTTAATAAACAAGTGCAGAAACACACACACACACACACACACACACACACACACACACACACACACACACACACACACACACACCGCCGCCGCGCGCGCGCACGCACGCACACACACACACACACACACACGCACTCTCTCTCTCTCTCTCTTGTATCTTTTTCTATATGTATCTTCTGTCTGTCTGTCTGTCTATCTATCTATCTACCTGTCTGTCTATATATATACACACATAATAATATATATAATATATACATATATATATGTACATAACACCCCGCACTGTCCAATACATATATAGACATATCAATATACATATATGCATATATATATATTTATACATACATATACATATCGCGATAGCTATCAACATGGATGGATGGATGGATAGATGGATAGATCGATCGATCGATCGATAGATAAATAGACAGATAGAAGATAGATAAATAGACAGATAGATAGATAAATGAACAGATGGATAGATAAATAGATAGATAATAGATAGATAGATAGAGAGATAGAGAGATAGATACATAGATAGATACATAGATAGATATGAAAAAGATAGATAGATAATAGATAGATAGATAGACAGGAAAACATGTGCATGTGTGCGTACTTGCTTGTGTGTGTATATGTGTGCGCGTGTATGTGTGTGTGTTGCGTGCGTGCACCTGTGTGTTTGTGTGTGTGTTTTGGTGTGTGTGCGCGTGTATGTGTAAGTGTGTGTGTGTATGTATGTAAGTAAGTGTGTGTGTGCGTATCTGTGTGCGTGTGCGTGTGTGTGTGTGTGTGTGTGTATGTGTGTGAGTGTATGTGTGTGTGAAGAGAGAGAGAGAGAGAGAGAGAGAGACAAGAGAGACAGAGAGACAGAGACACAGACAGAGAGTGTTGATGTGTTTGTGTCTGTGTGTCTGTAGGAACGCCAACTGTTAACATGGTGTTTATAAACGTCACACATGCTACACAACGGTCAAAACGCTGACCGTTAAAAACAAGATGGCAGCACTGACCTTGACCGTAGTCTTGTTGTCGTACTTGAAAGACTTGGTCTGCCCGTTCTCCAGGAACACTTTCAGCACGTTGGGCATGAAGGGCACATAACTCTCCACAGGCGACGGCTGCAAAGGGACACAACTGGGCATCATTACACAGGAAGTCACCGCCGTTCGTGTTTTTTATGTTTGAAATCATAATATTTCATACAAACACACGCACGCACGCACACACACACACGCACGCACTCGCTCGCATTCACAAAACACGCACGCACGCACACGCGCAAGCACGCACGCACGCACACAACGCTAGCGCACACAACACCCCCCCCCCCCCACACACACACATACACATATGCACACAAACACCCGCATCTACGTGCAAACAACACACACACACACTCTCTGTTTCCCTCGAATACGTGTATATATACATATATTTATGTATATGTATACACACACACACACACATACACACACAAACATACACACAAACACACACAAACACACACACACACACAAAACAAACTCCCACCCACACTCTAAATGAAATCCTGAACATGGAACTAAATCAACATACACATGCATGGACCATGAATAAGCACAGAATGACATCCTGGAAACCTTACGGTCAACTAAATAACCTTGTCAACCTCACGGGAAGAGACGGTATGCCCATGAATGCATCTAATGCGTGAATATTGCTGGCTGATCATTCTTTACACGTAACTGTTGCACAAAATGTCAGTAAAATGTACATTGGATTTTGAGAAATTCTACAACATAGAAGATAACTCCTACGTGACTCTCAAGAGTTATAATCCTTGGTTAATCATGGATTTTGAGAAATTCTACAACATGGGAGATAACTCCTACGTGACTCTCAAGAGTTACAATCCTTGGTTAATCATGGATTTTGAGAAATTCTACAACATGGGAGATAACTCCTACGTGACTCTAAGAGTTATAATCTTTGTTAATCTTTAAAATCCTCCCTGCTTTTCCTCTTATTTCCTTTAGAAGAAAATGTTCAGTTTGCGGTGTGAGTGTAGATGAACTTCGTTTCTTGGATAATTGTACTAATTAAAAAAAAAAAAAGAAAGATTGAAACTGATGACACACATTAAAAAATATTCCTTCAACATTCAATTGCTCAAGAAAAGTGTAGACCTTCAACAATGAACTATTCTAAATTCATTTTGCTAGAGCAAACCGACTAACTGTGAAGATAATTTATAGACACATGTTGTAGAAAACATGTGTAGCTGTCTGCAATTGGGAAAACTGCAAGATTCTTAGTTACTCACACATTCATATTCCCGATTATGATGATGATGGTGGTGGCAATGATGATGATGATGACGCCGACGACGACAGTGATGATGACGACGACGACGATGATGATGATGACAATGATGATGACGATTACGTGACATTTTAAACTGTTACGTCAATTTATAATAATCTGTGTCTTATGGCTAGGCCTATTCCTGGTTTTATGGCAAACCAGTGTGTTCTGTTCTGCTTCACCTGATTCATACACTGCACGCTTCGTGAGTTTATTTATAAACAAAACAAAACAAACACAACACAAACAAATACAAACACAGAACAAACAAACACAAAACACAAAACAAACGAAACAAACAAACAAAACAAACAAACAAACAAAAAAAAACAAGCAAGCAAGCAAGCAAGCAACCAAAAAACCAACCAACCAACCAACCAACCAACCAACCAACCAACCAACCAACCAACCAACTAACAAACCAACCAACCAACCTAACCAACCAACCAACCAACCAACCAACCAACCAACCAACCAACCAACCATCCAACCAACCAACAAACCAACCAACAAACAAACCAACAAAACAAAACAAACAACCCCACACACACATATTTCAAGCCACCGTGTCTATTTTGTGAAATCACGTCAATATATATTCCTCCAGGAAATCCTGTACTGAAACCGCCATGTCAATGCAAATAAGTGGGGAGAGGGGGTCGGGGTGGGGAGCAGACTGACAGACAGACAGGAAGAGATCAGCAACAGGTCGTGATATGCAAATGACATTCCCTTCACGTGAGTGGGCAGGCAGGGCGATAAGTAAAGCGAGTAATGGGGTATGTCCGCGGACTAATGGCAGGGCGAGGGAAGGCCGGGGACATGGTCGCTTGGCCAGGCCCGGTATGCGCCTCCCTTCAGCAACCTGATGTGTGCAGCATGTCTATGTTCCCCAGTTCAAATCTCCCCCCAGACAAAGAGGCCCTGGATGCACTTCCGTTCGGCAACCTGATGTGTGGAGCATGTCTATGTTCCCCAGTTCAAATCCCCCCCCCCCCCCAGATAAACAAGCCCGAGATGCACGTCCCTTCAGCAAATTGATGTGTGGAGCATGTCTATGTTCCCCAGTTCAAATCCCCCCCCGGCGCCCCCCCCCCCCCCGACAAACAGGCCTTGGATGCACTTCCCTTCAGCAACCTGAAGTGTGGAGCATGTCGATGTTCCCCAGTTCAAATCTCCCCCCAGACAAACAGGCCCGGGATGCGCCTCCCTTCGGCAACTTGATGTGTGAATCATGTCTATGTTCCCCAGTTCAAATCCCCCCCCCCCCCAGATAAACAAGCCCGAGATGCACTTCCCTTCGGCAAATTGATGTGTGGAGCATGTCTATGTTCCCCAGTTCAAATCCCCCCCCCCCCCCAGATAAACAAGCCCGAGATGCACTTCCCTTCGGCAAATTGATGTGTGGAGCATGTCTATGTTCCCCAGTTAAATCCCCCCCCCCCCCCCAGACAAACAGGCCTTGGATGCACTTCCCTTCAGCAAATTGATGTGTGGAGCATGTCTATGTTCCCCAGTTCAAATCCCCCCCTAGACAAACAGGCCTTGGATGCACTTCCCTTCAGCAACCTGAAGTGTAGAGCATGTCTATGTTCCCCAGTTCAAATCCCTCCCCCCCCCCCGGCCCAGATAAACAAGCCCAAGATGCACTTCCCTTCAGCAAATTCATGTGTGCAGCATGTCTATGTTCCCCAGTTCAAATCCCCCCCCCCCCCCGGCCCAGATAAACTAGCCCAAGATGCACTTCCCTTCAGCAAATTCATGTGTGCAGCATGTCGATGTTCCCCATTCAAATTTCCCCCCAGACAAACAGGCCCGGGATGCCCCTCCCTTCGGCAACTTGATGTGTGGAGCATGTCTATGTTCCCCAGTTCAAATCTCCCCCCCCCCCCCCCAGACAAACAGGCCCGGGAATTTTGGAGGATAGTGCTATACAAGAACGATTTATAATCATATGTTTCACCTTGAGAAATATGTATGTATGTGCATACATTATACATATATATACATATGCATACATGTATATATATATATATGTATATATATACATACATACATATATATATATATATATATATATATATATATATATATATACTCACAGGTCTATTTTCTAGAGGCAATGATAAGATTTTATGGTCTTTGAAGTTCTTGGATCTTACACGATATCCAAAACAAGTGCGACTGCCCGCGCCCAAGCAAAGAGGAACCAGAAGAACAAGAAAACCAATGTAAGCGCGTATTCAACAAAACAAGACAAGACAAGCGCAAATTTTGGCCAACCGGCCTTTGTCAAGCGCGAACGCACGTGGTCTGTTTGTGACCGTGCGTTCGCGCTTGACAGAGGCCGGTATGGCCGAAAATTTGCGCTTGTTTTGTCTCGTTTTGTTGAATACGCGCTTACATTGGTTTTCTTGTTCTTCTGGTTCCTCTTACACGATGTCCACGTTTTTCCCCCACACACAAAACCAAATCCCAATCGCATTCCAGACCGACCATAATCCTGATCTTTACTCTGACCCACGGACTATTGTAACAATGTCGCCACTATCAAGTGGAACGACAGAGGGCATGGCCGACTACAACTCCTTCCCACCACCAAGCTCCCTGGCAGCCGGCAGGAACTGGTACCAGAACTGGAAAAAAAAGGTCACATTCATCGTCAGATGTGGTTTGACAGTGTAGACGTCATCATCATCAGGTGCCCTGCTGCATGGCGTTGGCGACCATGGACTTCCAACCATCTCTATCTCTCGTTGCCCTAGCATATCCCCCATCCTCCTCAACCTCAGCCACTCTGCAAGTCCGTCCAGCATTCTCTCCCTGGGTCTACCTGCTGCTCTCTTTCCCTCCAGCTTTCCTGTTGTGACCAGGTGCTCCAAATCCCCCTTCCTCATAAAATGGCCTATAAATGTTGCCTGTCTTTTCCTAATCTTCCTTAGAGTGATCTACTTGTGTCTGCCTCCGTCAAGACTGTCTCTTTGTTTTCTTTGCTGTCCATGGAACCTCAACATTCTTCTGAGAAACCACATATCGGCTGCATCAATCTTGCTCTGGCTTTGCTTGCTCTGACTGTCCACGCCTCGCATCCGTACAACAGTATTGGTTCTATATAACATTCAAGGACTCTCTTTCTGGTGTTAATTGATAGGCATTTGTTGGTAAGAATGCTTGTCATCTTCTTGAATGCTGTTTTGGTTTGGCCGATTCTGCCAGCTATTTCCGATGTGCATCTGCCGTCTGATGAAATGACCGTTCCCAGGTATTTGAACTTATTAATCTGTGTCAAGGTTGTGCTATTTGCTGTTATTTTGCATGAGGGGGTTTCATGGTTTTTTTTTTACTGATCACCATAACTTCAGTCTTCCTGCTGTTTAGACGGCGAACGCATAAAGAAAAAGAAAAAAAAGAACACCTTGAGATCATAGATGCGGAGGAACAAAGCTCAGGTGTCACAAAATCATAACAAATATACAACTGGAGGAGACGCAGGCCCCAGCAGAACAGTTTCAGTTTCAGTTTCAGTTTCTCAAGATGACGTCTCCGCGCTCGGAATGAACTCCATACATAACGTCACTCGTGCCACGTGATGGATAAGATCCAGAATGACCACGCACAAGCCTTAAGCCTGCACATAAACCCCCGAGCTGGCCAGGTCCTGAGTCCTACCTAGACAGTTCCATAACCTGGTGGGGTCGTAGGGGAGTGAGGTGGCAGGGACCCGGGCAAAACAAGAAAGTTCGAAGAAAAACAGACCCGGGGGTCACAAAACTGCAGACCACAGATTTCATGGGGTGGGTGGATGGGTAGGTGGGTCGATGGGTGGTTGTGATATAGGTGGGTGGTGGATGAGTGGTTGTGAGATGGATGGGTAGTGGATGGGTGGTTGTGAGATGGGTGGGTGAGTGGATGGGTGGTTGTGAGATGGGTGGGTGAGTGGATGGTGGTTGTGAGATGGGTGGATGGGTGGTTGTGATATAGGTGGGTGGTGGATGGGTGGTTGTGAGATGGGTGGATGGGTGGTTGTGAGATGGGTGGATGGGTGGTTGTGATATAGGTGGGTGGTGGATGGGTGGTTGTGATATAGGTGGGTGGTGGATGGGTGGTTGTGAGATGGGTGAGTGAGTGGATGGGTGGTTGTAATATAGGTGGGTGGTGGATGGGTGGTTGTGAGATGGTGGTGGGTGGTTGTGATATAGGTGGGTGGTGGATGGGTGGTTGTGATATAGGTGGGTGGTGGATGGGTGGTTGTGATATGGTGGGGTGGATGGGTGGTTGTGAGATGGGTGGATGGTGGATGGGTGGTTGTGAGATGGGTGGATGGGTGGTTGTTGTGATATAGGTGGGTGGTGGATGGGTGGTTGTGATATAGGTGGGTGGGTGGATGGGTGGTTGTGAGATGGGTGGTGGTGGATGGGTGGTTGTGATATAGGTGGGTGGTGGATGGGTGGTTGTGAGATGGGTGGGTGAGTGGATGGGTGGTTGTGAGATGGGTGGTTGTGAATGGTTGGGTGGTGGTGTGGATGGGTGGTTGTGAATGGTGGGTGTGTGAGATGGGTGGTGGGTATGGGTGGTTGTGAGATGGTGGGTGGTTGTGGATGGGTGGTGTGTGGGTGGATGGGTGGTTGTGAGATGGGTGGGGTGGGTCGATGGGTGGATGGGTGGGTGGAAGATACTTGAGGGCAAGCAGGTAAGCGTGGACACAGGGGGAAGTATGGATAATGTTGAGATGTGTCCACGATGGATATTGCCCAACTACACACAGCCTGGCTCTTTCCCATACGGTTCCCTACACTCCTTTGCTCTGATGTACTGCCTGACTGCATCGAAAAAAAAATGTCCTTAGAAAAACAACTGCTGGCTAGCTCAAGCCCCTCCCTCTCCTCACCCCCAAACACACACACACATATATACACGGAAATACACACACACGCGCGCGCTCCGCGCGCACACACACACACACACACACACACATACACACACACATACCCATATATACATACATATATATATATATATTATATATCATATATATATATGTACATATGTGTATATATATATATGTGTATACGCAAAATAAACATACATACAGAGACTCACACGTGCGCGCACGCGCGCTCACACACACACACACGGAGCAATAACAACAACACTACACACACACACACACACACACACACACACACACACACACACACACAACACACACACACACACACACACACACACACACACACACACGGAGCAATAACAACAACAACAACACACAACACACACACACACACACACACACACACACACACACACACACACACACACACGTGGTCATATTCATATTTAGATGCGGCTTGACAGCGTAGACATCTAAAAGCACATAATTTTTTGAATAGACTGAATAAGAACGACGAACGAAACGAACGAACGAACGAACAACGAACGAGAACGAACGAACGAACGAACGAACAACGACGAACGAACGAACGACACAACACACACACACACACACACCACCACACACACACACACACAACAACACACACACACCACAACCAACACACACTCACACACACACACATTTTCTAATCTAATATCACTTATAGTGAAAAGACGTTAAATCAAAGAACGAACACATACACACACATACACGAATACACGCTCCTCTCTCTCTCTCCCTCTCTCTGCTCTCTCGTCAATGATATTTCAGCTCTTGCATTCTTCTATCAAAATATTTGGGCAAGAATCCGTCATCCCCCTGTGATGGGTATAACAGTTCTGCACGAAAAGTCAGCATTTACACAGCACACTTGTCATGATCGATTAGAAAATGAAGAATTAAAGAAATAAAGGACGATCTGCAGCGAGGAAAAAAAATACGACCGTTTCAGTTTATTATTTCTTTTTTTGTTTTGTTTCTTTTTCAAATTTTGGATGTTCTCCATCACATAGCATCTGTGGTGTTGGAATTTATTCCGAGCACGGACAACGTTATCTTGAGAAACTGAAACTAAATTTTCAATTCTCTTCCGCTCTCTATGTTTTCACTCTTTTTTCTTCTTCTTCTTCCTCTTCTTTTCCTGAATAAATGAAAGGAACCAAAGAGTAATTAGCACTCACTGAACTCATTACTGAATTGATTTCATACGTGAGCTGATTAAAGTAATCGCCGCCGTGGATATCTAATAGGAGAACTCAGTCCCATCCTGCATTTTAAAACATGATGTCAGCAGACACAGTGAAAAAAAAAAAACCAACAACAAAAATAAACCAACAACAACTGAAGAATTGAGCTGATCAAAGACCTCACAGTGTAACGTCGAAAGATTAGCGGCAGTTAAGAGGATCTTTTGACGACAAGATCACTAACCCCAACTATGGAATTGGCGATTCGAGATCTCACCATTCTCAAGTTTCAGTTTCAGTTTCAGTTTCAGTTTCTCAAGACGACGTCTCCGCGCTCGGAATGAATTCCGCATGCACTAACTCACAGGTGCCATGTGTAATGGTGATCATGGCACACGCCTTAAGTCTGTACATAAACCCATGAGCTGGCCAGGTCCTGAGGCTCTACCAGCCTATGTTTTACCTTGCTACAATTTTTACCAGTACTGCTCAGTCTATCATTGGAACAATGGCACCTGTTTCTCTGTTTCTGGTCACTCTCCTGGAACAAACTTCCTCTCTCAGTCCGTCAGCAACCTACTTTTGTCTCCTTCAAGTCCGCTCTCAAAACTCACCTTTTCTCCTCTGCATAAAATCCTGACCTCACTCAATCCCCACTGCAGCCTGTCTCCACACGGTGTGGAACCACACTGTAATTTATATTTGTATTTACTATGTTTTCTATAATTTTCCATTGCTTTTCTTCTTTTCCCCCATTTATAGCCATGTGTATGTGTGTTGTGTGTGCGTGTGTGTGTGCATGCGTGCGTATGTGTATGTTCAGCGCTTAGATTTGATTTATATCAAGTTTTGCGCTATACAAATATTGTAATTATCAATTATTATTATTATTACCGAGACGTTACTGCTCAAAGGACGAAAACTAAGAAGGTGCTTACTGGACTAGTGACAGTAGTCTCTCACACGATTCGTGGTATTTTGCTTTCTGTGGAATTATTTCATAAACAAGTATGCATATGTTTGCGAACGTGTGCGTGCGTGTGTGCGTGCGTGCGTGATATGCTTGCGTATCTGTGTATGTGTGCCTTCATTTTCGGCTCAAGTTTACAATTACAATTGCTATTCATAGTTTTAATCATGAAGCGATTTCATAATTTTGAACCGTTTCTCGACGTTTCATTCACGATGCGTTTATTCTAGTTATTTCTCCGTTGAGCTATACATATTTTTTTTAACTAGTCAGTACAACTTTTATGTTAATCTGACATAAAATGGTTTATGATGATGACAGGCTGTCTATCACACGACACGTGACAATGTTGTCTATCATAGTGTTCATGAAATGTTAGTATTCATGACATGTTCTTTATCACAGTACTTGTGACATGCTGTCTCTAACAGGACTCGCGACATGGCAGGCAACAGAATGAATGAATGAATGAATGAATCTTTTATTTAATGTCTGTTCACAATAGTGATTTTAGACGGCAGGCAACAGGAATCCCTTTGCACACGTGCTGCTCATCTTCACATCATCATGGAAAGAAAAGAACCAATCACAGTCACACGTGGAGCCAATCCTATCTGTCTGTCTGTCTCTTCTATCTGTCCCTCTGTTTGTCTCTCTCTTTCTCTATGTTTGTGTCACTGTCTATCTAGCTGAGAATGGTGTGATACAGGAGAGCAAACATCAGCAAGAACTACGAGGTAATGAGCACACACAATACTGGTCCCAGTAAACCATTAAAACCACAGCTAAATCCAATTTCTCTTGTCGTAATGAGAAAGACCGTCACCGACACTGGCAAGCAGTAGAAAGACGTACAGCGTAGCAACATCTTCACAAGTAGTAGAAAGACGTAGAGCATAGCAACATCTTCACAAGTAGTAGTAAGACGTACAGAGTAGCAACATCTTCACAAATAGTAGTAAGACGTACAGCATAGCAACATCTTCACAAGTAGTAGTAAGACGTACAGAGTAGCAACATCTTCACAAATAGTAGTAAGACGTACAGCATAGCAACATCTTCACAAGTAGTAGTAAGACGTACAGAGTAGCAACATCTTCACAAATAGTAGTAAGACGTACAGCATAGCAACATCTTCACAAGTAGTAGTAAGACGTACAGAGTAGCAACATCTTCACAAATAGTAGTAAGACGTACAGCGTAGCAACATCTTAACAAGTAGTAGTAGGACGTACAGCGTAGCAACATTTTCACAAGTAGTAGTAGGACGTACAGCGTAGCAACATCTTCACAAGTAGTAGTAAGACGTACTGCATAGCAACATCTTCACAAGTAGTAGTAGGACGTACAGCGTAGCAACATCTTCATAAGTAGTAGAAAGACGTACAGCATAGCAACATTTTCACAAGTAGTAGTAGGACGTACAGCGTAGCAACATCTTCACAAGTAGTAGTAAGACGTACTGCATAGCAACATCTTCACAAGTAGTAGTAAGACGTACAGCGTAGCAACATCTTCACAAGTAGTAGTATAGACGTACAGAGTAGCAACATCTTCACAAGTAGTAGTTAGACGTACAGCGTAGCAACATCTTCACAAGTAGTAGTAAGACGTACAGCGTAGAAACATCTTCACAAGTAGTAGTAAGACGTACAGAGTAGCAACATCTTCACAAGTAGTAGTAAGACGTTTAGCGTAGCAACATCTTCACAAGTAGTAGAAAGACGTAGAGCATAGCAACATCTTCACAAGTAGTAGTAAGACGTACTGCATAGCAACATCTTCACAAGTAATAGTAGGACATACAGCGTAGCAACATCTTCACAAGTAGTAGTAAGACGTACAGCATAGCAACATCTTCACAAGTAATAGTAGGACGTACAGCGTAGCAACATCTTCACAAGTAGTAGTAAGACGTACAGCATAGCAACATCTTCACAAGTAATAGTAGGACGTGCAGCATAGCAACATCTTCACAAGTAGTAGTAAGACGTACAGCATAGCAACATCTTCACAAGTAGTAATAGGACGTACAGCATAGCAACATCTTCACAAGTAGTAGTAGGACGTACAGTGTAGCAACATCTTCACAAGTAGTAGTAGGACGTACAGCCTAGCAACATCTTCATAAGTAGTAGTAAGACGTACAGAGTAGCAACATCTTCACAAGTAGTAGTAAGACGTTTAGCGTAGCAACATCTTCACAAGTAGTAGTAAGACGTACAGCATAGCAACATTTTCACAAGTAGTAGAAAGACGTACAGCATAGCAACATCTTCACAAGTAATAGTAGAACGTACAGCGTAGCAACATCTTCAGAAGTAGTAGTAAGACGTACAGCATAGCAACATCTTGAGAAGTAGTAGAAAGACGTACAGCATAGCAACATCTTCACAAGTAATAGTAGGACGTACAGCGTAGCAACATCTTCAGAAGTAGTAGTAAGACGTACAGCATAGCAACATCTTCACAAGTAGTAGGACGTACAGCATAGCAACATCTTCACAAGTAGTAGTAAGACATACAGCATAGCAACATCTTCACAAGTAGTAGGACGTACAGCATAGCAACATCTTCACAAGTAGTAGGACGTACAGCATAGCAACATCTTCACAAGTAGTAGGACGTACAGCATAGCAACATCTTCACAAGTAGTAGGACATACAGCATAGCAACATCTTCACAAGTAGTAGAAAGACGTACAGCGTAGCAACATCTTCACAAGTAGTAGGACGTACAGCATAGCAACATCTTCACAAGTAGTAGAAAGACGTACAGCGTAGCAACATCTTCACAAGTAGTAGAAAGACGTACAGCATAGCAACATCTTCACAAGTAGTAGAAAGACGTACAGTGTAGCAACATCTTCACAAGTAGTAGAAAGACGTACAGAGTAGCAACATCTTCACAAGTAGTAGAAAGACGTACAGCATAGCAACATCTTCACAAGTAATAGTAAGACATACAGCGTAGCAACATCTTCACAAGTAATAGTAAGACGTACAGCGTAGCAACATCTTCACAAGTAATAGTAAGACGTACAGCGTAGCAACATCTTCACAAGTAGTAGTCAGACGTACAGCATAGCAACATCTTCACAAGTAGTAGTCAGACGTACAGCATAGCAACATCTTCACAAGTAGTAGTAAGACGTACAGCGTAGCAACATCTTCACAAGTAGTAGCAAGACGTACAGCATAGCAACATCTTCACAAGTAGTAGTAAGACGTACAGCGTAGCAACATCTTCACAAGTAGTAGTAGGACGTACAGCGTAGCAACATCTTCACAAGTAGTAGTAGGACGTACAGCGTAGCAACATCTTCACAAGTAGTAGTAAGACGTACTGCATAGCAACATCTTCACAAGTAATAGTAGGACATACAGCGTAGCAACATCTTCACAAGTAGTAGTAAGACGTACAGCATAGCAACATCTTCACAAGTAATAGTAGGACGTACAGCGTAGCAACATCTTCACAAGTAGTAGTAAGACGTACAGCATAGCAACATCTTCACAAGTAATAGTAGGACATGCAGCATAGCAACATCTTCACAAGTAGTAGTAAGACGTACAGCATAGCAACATCTTCACAAGTAGTAATAGGACGTACAGCATAGCAACATCTTCACAAGTAGTAGTAGGACGTACAGTGTAGCAACATCTTCACAAGTAGTAGTAGACGTACAGCCTAGCAACATCTTCATAAGTAGTAGTAAGACGTACAGAGTAGCAACATCTTCACAAGTAGTAGTAAGACGTACAGCATAGCAACATCTTCACAAGTAATAGTAGGACGTACAGCGTAGCAACATCTTCACAAGTAGTAGTAAGACGTACAGCATAGCAACATCTTCACAAGTAATAGTAGGACGTGCAGCATAGCAACATCTTCACAAGTAGTAGTAAGACGTACAGCATAGCAACATCTTCACAAGTAGTAATAGGACGTACAGCATAGCAACATCTTCACAAGTAGTAGTAGGACGTACAGTGTAGCAACATCTTCACAAGTAGTAGTAGGACGTACAGCATAGCAACATCTTCATAAGTAGTAGTAAGACGTACAGAGTAGCAACATCTTCACAAGTAGTAGTAAGACGTTTAGCGTAGCAACATCTTCACAAGTAGTAGTAAGACGTACAGCATAGCAACATTTTCACAAGTAGTAGAAAGACGTACAGCATAGCAACATCTTCACAAGTAATAGTAGAACGTACAGCGTAGCAACATCTTCAGAAGTAGTAGTAAGACGTACAGCATAGCAACATCTTGAGAAGTAGTAGAAAGACGTACAGCATAGCAACATCTTCACAAGTAATAGTAGGACGTACAGCGTAGCAACATCTTCAGAAGTAGTAGTAAGACGTACAGCATAGCAACATCTTCACAAGTAGTAGGACGTACAGCATAGCAACATCTTCACAAGTAGTAGTAAGACATACAGCATAGCAACATCTTCACAAGTAGTAGGACGTACAGCATAGCAACATCTTCACAAGTAGTAGGACGTACAGCATAGCAACATCTTCACAAGTAGTAGGACGTACAGCATAGCAACATCTTCACAAGTAGTAGGACGTACAGCATAGCAACATCTTCACAAGTAGTAGAAAGACGTACAGCGTAGCAACATCTTCACAAGTAGTAGGACGTACAGCATAGCAACATCTTCACAAGTAGTAGAAAGACGTACAGCGTAGCAACATCTTCACAAGTAGTAGAAAGACGTACAGCATAGCAACATCTTCACAAGTAGTAGAAAGACGTACAGTGTAGCAACATCTTCACAAGTAGTAGAAAGACATACAGAGTAGCAACATCTTCACAAGTAGTAGAAAGACGTACAGCATAGCAACATCTTCACAAGTTGTAGAAAGACGTACAGCGTAGCAACATCTTCATAAGTAGTAGAAAGACGTACAGTGTAGCAACATCTTCACAAGTAGTAGAAAGACGTACAGTGTAGCAACATCTTCACAAGTAGTAGAAAGACGTACAGCATAGCAACATCTTCACAAGTAGTAGAAAGACGTACAGAGTAGCAACATCTTCACAAGTAGTAGAAAGACGTACAGCGTAGCAACATCTTCATAAGTAGTAGAAAGACGTACAGAATAGCAACATCTTCACAAGTAGTAGTAGGACGTACAGTGTAGCAACATCTTCACAAGTAGTAGTAAGACGTACAGCCTAGCAACATCTTCACAAGTAGTAGTAAGACGTACAGCCTAGCAACATCTTCATAAGTAGTAGTAAGACGTACAGCGTAGCAACATCTTCACAAGTAGTAGTAAGACGTACAGTGTAGCAACATCTTCACAAGTAGTAGTAAGACGTACAGCGTTGCAACATCTTCACAAGTAGTAGTCAGACGTACAGCATAGCAACATCTTCACAAGTAGTAGTCAGACGTACAGCATAGCAACATCTTCACAAGTAGTAGTAAGACGTACAGCGTAGCAACATCTTAACAAGTAGTAGTAGGACGTACAGCGTAGCAACATCTTCACAAGTAATAGTAAGACATACAGCGTAGCAACATCTTCACAAGTAATAGTAAGACGTACAGCGTAGCAACATCTTCACAAGTAATAGTAAGACATACAGCGTAGCAACATCTTCACAAGTAGTAGTAAGACGTACAGTGTAGCAACATCTTCACAAGTAGTAGAAAGACGTACAGCGTTGCAACATCTTCACAAGTAGTAGTCAGACGTACAGCATAGCAACATCTTCACAAGTAGTAGTCAGACGTACAGCATAGCAACATCTTCACAAGTAGTAGTAAGACGTACAGCGTAGCAACATCTTCACAAGTAGTAGCAAGACGTACAGCATAGCAACATCTTCACAAGTAGTAGTAGGACGTACAGCATAGCAACATCTTCACAAGTAGTAGTAGGACGTACAGCATAGCAACATCTTCACAAGTAGTAGTAAGACATACAGCCTAGCAACATCTTCACAATTCCAGAGCAACAGTGCCTCCCATCCCCATCCCTGCCCCGTCTGAAGGGCAATGCGATCAGCGCTTAACAAGCAGACTGGAAGAAAGGTCTGTGACTAAATGGGGTTACCCTCAATGTCCACTTAACGGCTAATGACCAGTTCAACCCCTATTGACAGGGGAGGGCCTAACCCAAGGGCTGCCCACAACTCAAAAAAATTTGCCGGACAGTTTATGGGAACGACATTTGGCGGTGACATGTCACGAGTGATCCGACACAAGAGCTGCCTCCGGTGATACGGTGTACCTTGGTCACTTTTGACGAGACAGCTTTGGAACACAACAAGAATGAGCATGCATGCTTATGTTTATGAATGGAATAAGGCAATCGTGGTTCGTGGCAGTTATCTAACCTGGGCTAGCTTACATCATACATATGCAAACTGCGCTGTACGCAAAACTAGCTAGCAAGCTAACAAGCAAGCTAACTAGCAAGCTAACGAACGAACTAACTAACTAACTAACTAACTAGCTAACGAACGAACGAACGAACGAACGAACGAACGAACGAACGAACGAACGAACTAACATAAAAACGAAACAGTATTCTTCATAGACTTCTGTCTAGTACACACATCCTACACGTTATCTAATTCGCGCAAGAAGCTGCGTAGTTTGAAGTTTGTTCTTTAACCCTTTGACTCCCACACCCTTTCCATTTACTGCAAAAAGTTAACCCTGTGACTCCCTCACCCTATCCACCAGCTTCCTGCAGGAAGCTGGTGGATAGGGTGAGGGAGTCACAGGGTTAATTTTTTGCTTTGCTAGTATTGTTGACAGTACAGGATGCTGGTGGACAGGGTGCGGGAGTCAAAGGTTAAGCACAGATAAGACAAATAACAACTGGTATAATGCGAACTGCCTTACTGTGCCACTGACCGTGAATTTAACACATCATCCGAAAAGGTCATAATCAGCCTATGCCAAAAAAAACACAAAACAGTCTACAATTTGATAATATAAGAGCACCAAGAAACAGGAGGCCATGTGTGCACAACACTGGTTGGGGGTAAGCTACTAAAATAATAATAATAATAATAATAATAATTACAATATTCATATAGCGCAAAATCTTGACAAAATCAAATCAAAGCGTATAGTCCAATTTGTCTTCACGTAATGATACAGATCCTTGACAATGGCAGTCAGACGTACATTCTGCCAGATCGTCAGTATTCTGCACCAGTTTCAGTTTCTCTGTTTCTGACGTACATTCTGCCAGATCGTCAGTATTCTGCACCAGTTTCTGTTTCTGTTTCTGACGTACATTCTGCCAGATCGTCAGTATTCTGCACCAGTTTCTGTTTCTCTGTTTCTGACGTACATTCTGCCAGATCGTCAGTATTCTGCACCAGTTTCTGTTTCTGTTTCTGACGTACATTCTGCCAGATCGTCAGTATTCTGCACCAGTTTCTGTTTCTGACGTACATTCTGCCAGATCGTCAGTATTCTGCACCAGTTTCTGTTTCTGTTTCTGACGTACATTCTGCCAGATCGTCAGTATTCTGCACCAGTTTCTGTTTCTGACGTACATTCTGCCAGATCGTCAGTATTCTGCACCAGTTTCTGTGTCTGACGTACATTCTGCCAGATCGTCAGTATTCTGCACCAGTTTCTGTTTCTGTTTCTGACGTACATTCTTCCAGATCTTCAGTATTCTGCACCAGTTTCTGTTTCTCTGTTTCTGACGTACATTCTGCCAGATCGTCAGTATTCTGCACCAGTTTCTGTTTCTGTTTCTGACGTACATTCTGCCAGATCGTCAGTATTCTGCACCAGTTTCTGTTTCTGTTTCTGACGTACATTCTGCCAGATCGTCAGTATTCTGCACCAGTTTCTGTTTCTGTTTCTGACGTACATTCTGCCAGATCGTCAGTATTCTGCACCAGTTTCTGTTTCTGTTTCTGACGTACATTCTGCCAGATCGTCAGTATTCTGTACGTTTCAGTTTCTGACGTACATTCTGCCAGATCGTCAGTATTCTGTACCAGTTTCAGTTTCTGTTTCTGACGTACATTCTGCCAGATCGTCAGTATTCTGCACCAGTTCCGGTTTCTGTTTCTGACGTACATTCTGCCAGATCGTCAGTATTCTGCACCAGTTCCGGTTTCTGTTTCTCAAGATAAGTCTCCTAACTCGGAATAAGTTTATACGCACTGACGCTACTGATTCCATGTGGTGGAGAAGATCCAAAGTGATCAGGGCACAAGCCTTTAAGCCTGTACATAAGCCTTTTGGAATAGGGTTTGAGGTCAAACCTAGCATATGGGTTTTATAGTTATTTTTGTATCATTTTGTCATTGGAACAATTTAGGCTACATTATATTGAGAACGAAAAACAGTCGGTCACCCCCCCCCCCCCTGCAAAAACCGACCTCACAATGTCCCACACAATCATATCAAAGAAATCTACCCCCCCCCCCCCAAACAAACAAACAAACAAACAAACAAACAAACAAAAAAGACACACATCCTCCATCCCCCATCAACGCGACCCATCATCCTAATTCTTCCAGTCAATTCTCCAAATCCAATCAACACACACACACACACACACACACACACACACACACACACACACACACACACACACACACACACACACACATACACACACACACACACACACACACACACACACACCACACACACACACACACTACACACACAAACAAACACAAACACAAACACACACACACACACGCACACACACACACACACTCCGTCTAATATCACTCATAGTGAAAAGACGTTAAATCGAAGAACGAACACACACACACACACACACACACACACACACACACACACACACACACACACACACACACACACACACACACACACACACACACACACACACACACTCACACAACACACACACATACACAAATCACGACCCCAAGAAAAGATAATACAAATAAACAAACAAACAAACATAAAAACCACCACCTCCATCACGACAACAACCAATGCAATTTCATTCCGTCCACCATAATCCTCTTCACCGTTCCTTCCACTGTTCCTTCCACCTCTTCACATTTTTGCCATCTCTGATTCAGGAAGAGCCCACACACTTTCCATTTTAAGTCGGCGCTGTTATTTTTGAGACAGTGCAAAAGTTTGTCTGGTAGGTAATGGTTCTTGTTTTTCCTTTCACGGTGGATTTTTGGCCACTTTTTCCAACTTCCTTTCTAAGTAATACGACAAGTGGTATGATGATCCAGATTTTGTGCATGAAGGCGTGATTTTAAGTGTCTGAGGACTTCGGATTTTCAAAGCTGCAGAAGTCTTATTGTATTGGCTTTACCTGCAAGTCTGTCAGCAAGTTCATTTTCGTTGACACCAACGT
Organism: Monoplex corrugatus; assembly: GCA_030674185.1. Lineage (NCBI taxonomy): Eukaryota > Metazoa > Mollusca > Gastropoda > Littorinimorpha > Ranellidae > Monoplex > Monoplex corrugatus. The sequence continues at coordinate 86,717,430 of CM060314.1, forward strand.
GTCCAGGACAGTAGATACACGTCAGTTTTCCTAGACTGATGCTGTTCATTCGTTACTTCGTGCTCATCTGGGGCTCACATTCCGTTTCGTACTTTCTGAAGTAGGTTCATCGAGTCAGTCAGGATGAAAGCTTAACTATTTTCTATTTCATCGCCCAGTGAAGGTGATAATTTTTTAAGAATGCATGACTGCCTTCTTATTGTTGGACTGGTAGTTGTGATATTACATATAACATCTTCATGTATGGTGTTTCCGTTCTTGACAATGAAGCCCTATCAGGATCTGTGACGGTGACTGAACCATCCGTGCATATGAAACATTTTTGGAGCTGCAGTTTGTCTGCTCAAACAGTATTTTGAGTTCTCCATCAGCTTTACTTTCTGGCCATTCGCGACAACGTCTCCCTAAACTTTTTGGTACAATGGTGTAGTCACCATCATCATCATCATCATCATCATCAGGTGCCCTGCCGCATGGCGTTGGCGACCATGGACTTCCAACCATCTCTATCTCTCGTTGCCCCTAGCATCTCCCCCACCCTCCTCATCCACAGCCACTCTGCAAGTCCGTCCAGCATTCTCTTCCTGGGTCTACCTGGTGCTCTCTTTCCCTCCAGCTTTCCCGTTGTGACCAGGTGCTCCAAATCCCCCTTCCTCATAAAAATGGCCTATAAATGTTGCCTGTCTTTTCCTAATCTTCCTTATGAGTGATCTACTTGTGTCTGCCTCCATCAAGACTGTCTCGTTTGTTTTCTTTGCTGTCCATGGAACTCTCAATACTCTTCTGAGAAACCACATCTCGGCGTAGTACAGGCCTTTAAAACGGTTTGCATCTCATACTCTGTTACTTTGTGGCTTTTGAGCTCTGTCAGCTGGCATACGTGCTGAACTGATTCCCCTTTCTCTCCCATCCATGATTTTTCATGTCAGGGTCGACTGCTTTGTTCATATTTTGACCATCTCGTGACGTGGACTTCCCGGGTATTCCAATGCTTCGAAATACGCCTTTACTAACTTTGTTTCTTGACCACAGTAAGAAAGGTCCAGAAGTTACCGCTTATCTTCTTAAAGTGTCTTTTGTGATTCTGAGGATCACTCTCATCGTTTTATTCTGTATTCTGTCTAGTTCCAAAACTTTGGTCTGTGACAACGTTGTGAACCAAATCCACAGTCGATGATGTATTATAGCTTGGTTTAGCTGAAGGAGATGACATTGTTCAATGTTTTTGGTTGCCATTGCTTTCAGGATTGACAGGCCCTTTTAACACTTGAGTGTGGTAGTTTCAACATGTTTCCTGATGGTCAGCTTTCTGTCAAAACTGATTTCAAGGTAGCCGACATTATCTGTTCGTTCGATGTTGATTCATCTGAACGTAAATGGTGGAATGTTTTCACTACATGCTTTGTTATCAAGAGTTCAGAACAGTATCTCTGCATCAGTTCCTCCCGTCTCTACTCAGCCCTACATGAAAGGTAATGCATTCAGCGCTAACATGCACACATGTGGAGAGGCTCTGAGGCCAACTGGGGTTACTCACAATGTCAATTTAACAGACAATGACCGCTTCAGGTTGCTGATAATCAAGTTTGCCGGACAGTCACAACAGAGCGATTTTGGCAGAAGTATGATAAAAGTGTCCTGACCCCAGACCTACCTCTGGTAATACTTCGACATCTAACCTTTCGACAATACTGAACGCCAGTGCTGATCATTCAAATGAACAAAACAAAACAAGCACAAATATTGGCAGTTTGCAAGTGTAGGCTTTCTTACATGATAATATGGGAAAACGACTTCCACAAACAGCCAAAAAGCAAACGAACAAGTCTTAACAGACATTCACAAAGATTGTTCAAATCACTTAATTCGTATGTTGTTGCTTCACATAATACACTGTATTGTTTGAACAGGCCTTTGTTTTCTGTGGACAAGATAGTTCATGGTACTGGACACGAGGATAGCAGTTATAGGACGGTTTAAGCATGCCACTGAGAAAACGTTCTTTGTTCTTCTTTTATTTC
>CM060314.1:86729450-86746950 GCA_030674185.1 Monoplex corrugatus
ACGAGTGTTATCTGGTTTAAAACAGAATTTTATTCAAGAAAAGAAGAGTCATAAATACAGCAAGGCATGGGCAGGGGAGGGCATCCAGCAATGGCTTACGTTAGCCCTACAAGTCTTATCTGAGAACACCTCTTCCATATTAACGCATATGCATACACCAAGACACAGACACACAGACCATCAGATACACAAAGCACGTACACACGCACGTAAACGAACACCTACTGAGGGACTCATGCTGATGAACGTGCGTACACTGACGCAGGCTAACAAACAAATGGATGAAACATATACAAATAGTATTATCTTACACAACCAATCTTATGAACAGAACACGGACAGTAGTATAGGAGAGGAAGATGAGGTGAGACTAATACCAGTGACAGTGCTGTCTGGAGAGGTAAGTTTTTAGAACTGTCTTAAAAGAGCACAAAGACTGGAAATGGTGACTAATAATAATAATAATAATAATAATAATAATAATAATAATAATTACAATATTTATATAGCGCAAAATCTTGATAAAATCAAATCTAAGCGCTGAAACACACACACACGCACGCACACGCGCACACACACACACACACCCACCCACCCACCCACCCACCCACACACACACACACACACACACACACACACATACACACACACACACACACACACACACACACACACACACACACACACACACACACGCATGGCTATGAATGGGGAGAAAGAATAAAAGCAATGGAAAATTATAGAGAGCATATTATATACAATTATATATTACAATGCGATTCCCCTCCGAGTGGAGACAGGCTGCAGAGGGGGTTGAGTGAGGTCAGGATGAATGGGGAGAAAGAATAAAAGCAATGGAAAATTATAGAGAGCATATTATATACAATTATATATTACAATGCGATTCCCCTCCGAGTGGAGACAAGGCTGCGGAGGGGGTTGAGTGAGGTCAGGATTTTATGCAGAGGAGAAAAGGTGAATTTTGAAGCGGACTAATGTAAGTAAGAAAGCGCCTTCCATCGTTGTGGTATACAGAAAGGGTATGAACTGTGGCCAAACGTCTTGGTCTTTACACGAGAAACACAGAGAATGCAGTTATTTATTTGATAATGACCACAGCTGTCTAGGATATAAATGTCGAGGAGATCAGAAATATGGGAAGAGGCGGTTTCAAAGGAAAAGTTCAGAGATTGAAGTATACCCGACTTGGATTGGGAGCGACTGAAGTTTGTATAAGGAAAAAAAAAAGGAAGGGGGGGGGGTGGGGGGGGGCGAGGCTGAACCCAATCGTGTTTGTGAGCCTAAAAACAAATTTTTGCAACAGAATTTTGAACCTATTGTAATTTGCTGAGTCTCCACACTGATATGTTATAAATCTATCGACTAGTCAGACTGAGAAACATTCTAGCTAAGCAGCCCAAAAACACACACACAACACACGCACACGCACACGCATACGCACACGCACACACACACACACACACACACACGCACACAGCACGCACACACACACAGGACAAGAGAGAGAGAGAGACAGAAGACAGAGAGAGACAGACAGACAGAGAGAGACAGACAGACAGAGAAAGAGACAGAGACAGACAGAGACAGAGAGTAAGTTAGAGAAGACAGAGACAGAGAGTAAGTTAGAAGACAGACAGACGCAGAGAGAGAGAGAGCAGAGAGAGAGAGAGAGAGATGAGAGAGAGAGTAGAGAGACAGAGAGAGAGAGAGAGAGACAAACAGACAGACAGAGAGACAGAGAGACAGACAGACAGAGAGGCAGAGAGACAGAGAGACAGAAACAGAGACAGAGACAGACACAGAGAGACAGAGACAGACACAGACAGAGACAGAGAGACTGAGAAAAGAGTTGAGCAGAGTGGAAGAACAGAGCAAGGAAGAATGGAAACACGGAAAGAAAAGAAAACAGAGGCCGTGGTCCAGATAACTGGGAAGAGAAGGGAAAGAGAGATATGGGGGGGGGGTGGGGGGTGGGGAGAGGCGGAAGAAAAGCACATCATGAAAATCACCTTAAAACACACCATTTCTCCTCACCAGTCCTCCATCTTTCCTGACAAAACACCCTATAAACTGTCACTGCTGCACACAACAAATTATTTCTAAATTACATCAACTTGGGCCACAAACTGCAACATAACAGACGAGCCTGCAGGCCACCAAAAAACAAACAAACAAACAAAAAAGGCGAAAACAAAATGAAAACTGCCCATTTTGAACGAAGACACAGAGTATGAAGTGACATACTACATGGGAAGCTATTTTCGCCCGATGGTGATGAAAACCATTGACTGCATTTCTGTCCTGTTTCACAAGAAAAGATAGTGACATTCAGTTTGTATTCCAGAAATCCATAAGCTGACAGAATTCTGCACTTAAATATCACATTTCGCAATATGTGTCTGGCCAAATTTTGATGGCTGAATCTGCATGAAATGAAAATTTCAAAAAGTGTGGATCTGTGTTCATTTTCGCCATGTTTTGATAATTTTCTTCAGAGGAAAAACAAAATCTGACACCTCAGGAATTATCGTCACTGTGAACAGTGTAGACCCAGGGAAAAAATGCTGGAAGGACTTGCAGAGTGGCTGGGGACGAGGAGGATGGGGGGATGCTACGGGCAACGAGAGATAGAGACAGATGGGAGTCCATGATCGCCAACGCCATGCGGTAGGGCACCTGATGATGATGATGATGAACAATGTAAATTATTATCGTTGCATGTGCCAACTCAGATGTCTACTTCTAGGACAGTGTCAACTGAAGACTCAAACGGCAATGTATGCGGCTTCATTTTCACTAAGTTTCAGTAAAGTTGCGCTTGGCAATTCAAAATCTCACTTCAAAATCTCAGTACAACCATGTCAACTGTTTTAAGTGATTACTTTGATACAGCTACTGTTCGCATCGTTTTGTAGAAACCATATTTGAGGAATACAAAATGCCAGAAAAACAGTGCACAGCCCTCTCTGTCACGGCACCAGCGTCATTTCTTCAATGTTTAGAAACAAATTGAACAAATAAAATCTGGGAACAAGGAAGCATCCAACGGTTATGAATGGAAACCAATCAGCTTCCATTAAAGTTTGACGTCATCCAAGGGCAATGACCAACACGCAATTCCAATGGACAACGCTGTGGCCCTCCCGCTTTAAGCGGCCTCCGTGCATCAGCAGCAATAAATTCCGTTGGAATAAATCACATTCTCCGCCTTAGGCTCCACTCTTATGATATGAGCAGCCATTTTTTTTGTTCTTTCTTTTTCTACGTCTTGGCTCAGAATTATTCCGCTACATCTTGGCGAAGAGAAAATGACAGAAAGAAAGTAAAAACAGAAAGGAAGAAAGAAAATCATATTAAAAACCTGTCACCCATAAATTTTGTCCCTTTCATGCTATACGCTTTCAAGAGCAACCCTTGTGGCAGACAATATGTGGTGTTAGCGTGTGAAAAGCTTCCATATTGACCCTGTCCAACTTGTCAGATGGATGGTATGTGAATCTGGCGGAATGCTTCTTTGACAGCGAGATAATTTGAAATTTCACATGGAAATGTTCCAAACGTAACAATGACTGCCATGTAACATTCATGCTAAAGTATACCAATGGCAGCGTCTATGCAGTTCAGTTCAAGTTGCTTATAGCTCAGCAGACCACGAAGGCCCTAACAGGGCTAACACCACGCTAAAGACAACTCCAAGTCTAATTAAACAGTCATCAGTTAAAAACCAACCACAAGAATGCATGCAATAAAACTCACTGCTTTGCACAATGATGCTATGATTCGATGTTTTAAAACGTATTTCGAGTTCTGATAAGCTCAGAGAATCTGGGCGAGCACCATTACAGCAGAATGAAATCAGAATTATCAGTATTTCTATATCAGTATTTCTAGTCAAACTATCACCCATCATCATCATGTGCCCTGCCGCATGGTGTTGGCGATCATGGCCCTCCATACGAATCTATCCCCTGTCGTGCAAGTACATCTCTCACCCTCTCTGTCTTCAGCCACCCTGCAAGTCGTCCGATATTTTTCCCTGGGTCTACCTGGTGCTCTCTTTTCCTCCAGCTTTCCTGTTGTGACCAGGTGTCCTAATTCCCCTTTCCTCATAAAATGTTCTATAAATGTTGCCTGTCTTTTCCTAGTCGTCTTTAGTAATGATCTTCTTGTCTCTGCCTCCTTCAAAATTGTCTTGTTTTTTTTGTTTTGTCCACGGAACTCTCAATATTCTTCTTAGAAACCACATTTTAGCCTCAACTTTGTTCTGACTTTGCGTGTTGACTGTCCACACCTCACAACCGTCAAACAATACGTACCGATAATGTAAACTACTAATAATGTTACTTGGAGCAATAGTCCTCGAATCAGCAGTAAACAGAACGATATTGCCTGTCTGGTGAAACTCATAACTCTGATAACTGCAATTTATCTGGGAAACAAAAGATACTGACCACACACAACAAGCAATGCATAACTCCAATTGCCAACTTTCTGGCCCAATGCTTTAAACAGCCTTCATGCAACAGCAATAAGCCCCATTGGGATAAATCACATTCTCCTCCTTGGGTTCACTATACATTATGAACAGCCATTTTTTACCCTTCCTCTTTCCACGTCCTGGCTTGACGCAATTCTCCAGCATCGTGCAAAAGAAAGAATGAAAGAAGAAAATGATGGAAGAAGAGAGAAAATCATATAAAAACTCGTCATCCATAACTTTGTTACTTTCATGCTAGACACTTCTAAGCATCCCCCTGTGGCAGGCAATGTGTAGTGTTAGCATGTCAAAGGCTTCCTTCCTCACTTTGTTTTTCTTTGTCAAAGGAGCTGCATGTATGGTGGACTGCTCGCTTCCTAATGGGATTATCTGATTAATCATAGGACAATTTGATAAAAATGTGGACATAAGCGTAATGTTACCTTTACATTGCCAGTGATTTACCGTTGATATAACAAACGTTTGGGTATCATTTGGGTTATTATATTTCATCTTATGGGCGTAATTCAGTATATTGCACTTCATTTTAATCGGAATGAACCCCGTAATTCTGACATGGCGATAAACACACTAGCAAACTATCAAAATGTTTCAATATTTGGAGGTGCCATGCCGTGTTTTAACATGGCTTTAAAAATCACATGAAGCAGATGCATTGCAATAATTCCCAAACTTATTATTCACCCACTGTTAACTGCACAGGGTCATCATTCCATAATGATGGTGTTTTTAGCCATTACAGTGTCCCAGCATTAATGTAATATTCATAATGATGGTGTTTTTAGCCAATTACAGTGTCCCAGCATTAATGTATACTCATAATGATGGTGTTTTTAGCACAGTGTCCCAGCATTAATGTAATACTCATAATGATGGTGTTTTTAGCCAATTACAGTGTCCCAGCATTAATGTAATACTCATAATGATGGTGTTTTTAGCCAATTACAGTGTCCCAGCATTAATGTAATACTCATAATGATGTGTTTTGTTTTTAGCCAATTACAGTGTCCCAGCATTAATGTAATACTCATAATGATGGTGTTTTTAGCCAATTACAGTGTCCCAGCATTAATGTAATACTCATAATGATGGTGATGGATGTTATAATGATGGTGTTTTTTAGCCAATTACAGTGTCCCAGCATTAATGTAATACTCATAATGATGGTGTTTTTAGCCAATTACAGTGTCCCAGCATTAATGTAATACCCATCATACTGATAACAGGTCCCATCACTTCCAGGAAATAACTCGCTGCCATCAGCACTGAGCAAATGGTAATGATGCCCTACAACACGCCACAACTATTAGAGCTGATATTTCCAATTTTCCTTTAAAAGCAGATTTGACATACTCCAACGCGTACACAGGCCCAACGGCCAATTTTCTAATAAAACCAGACTTGACATACTCCCACGCTAACTACAGGCCCAATGGCCGACTGCCTGACCCATTGCTTTCAGGAGTCTTCATGGACGTGCAACAAATTCCACAGAATAATTCATATGTGACCTCCCACCACAAAATCAGTCTTAACTAGCATTTTGGGCATTTTGAGATATACGTATCACTGGAAAGTGTACATTGTGCTGATTATTTTGGTATTTGAATAAAGTTTGTACTCAAAAAAATGTAGAAGTTAGTATGTTTAAAGTCATTAAGTTGTATGACGGACATTTTGAGAAAACGGCCTCTAAAGTTTTTGTGTGCTCTCCTATACATTTTCCTTAAATTTCTTTATTTGGTGGCTTTGACCCAGTTTGTTTCTAATTTTCGCTGTCATTATCTGAAATGTGCACCAAAGAGCTTTCTGTAGAATATTACATGTGGGGGCACTGTACAGGTTACGGTTCATAATAAGAGACAAAAATAGGCACTTTTGGTAGGAAAATGCATACTTTCTGCTGCGATCAGTGCATTGAAATACCATTTTAGATTGATTAAAAATACTTTTTCAAGAAAAAAAATGTCTGTGGGGGATAGATTATAGTCTACAAAAATCAATTTTGAGAAAAAGTCAAAACACCCCAGATAGACCCTCAGTCACCTTTTCAGCGCCTAGTGCTGTTCGACTGACTGCGATTTAAGACTGATTTCGTGGTGGGAGGTCACATATGCTCATCCAAGGATCCATTATACGATATGAGCAGATTTTGTCATTGCTCTCCTTTTCTACATCGTGGCTCCCTGCCATTCCGCTGCATCTTGGAATGGACAGACAGAAAGAAAACCATATAAAATCGTGTCGGTCATAAATTCGTTCCTTTCAGACAAACGCTTCCAAGTGTCCTCTTGTGCCAGGGAACGTGCCATTGTGACGTTCTGAAGCCTTTCATCCTGACTTCGTCTGCCGTGGTCAGACGGGCGTAAGTAAATGTGGTCAAATGCTCGCAACGATGAGGATAATTAACATTTTCACAAGAAAAATGCTTTGAAAAGTAGGAATAAATACCAAGTTACACTTTATACTACTACTACTACTAGTAGTACTGTGAGTAGATGTCGCGCCAGCAGGCAGCAAAAGTGTGTGTGGTGTTTTACAGTGATTTTATCGTGGTTCTATGTTCCCTCACGTACCCTCCGCTCTGCCTCCGATCCTCTGACTTTTCGCTTTCCACGCACTAAGCTCAATACCTATGGTCCACGAGCCTTCTCTGTTTCTGGTCCACTCTCCTGGAACAAACTTCCTCTCTCAGTCCATCAGCAACCTACTTTTGTCTCCTTCAAGTCCGCTCTCAAAACTCACCTTTTCTTCTCCGCATAAAATCCTAACCTCACTCAACCCCCCCCCCCCCTCTGCAGCCTGTCTCCGCTCGGAAGGGAATCACATGGTTATAATATATAATTGTATATGCTATGCTCTCTATAATTTTCCATTGCTTTCATTCTTGCTTTTATTGCTTTTATTCTTTCTCCCCATTTATAGCCATGTGTGTGTGTGTGTGTGTGTGTGTGTGTGTGTGTGTGTGTGTGTGTGTGCGTGCGTGCGTGTGTGTGCGTGCGTGCGTGCGTGCGTGCGTGTGTGTCTGCTTCAGCGCTTAGATTTGATTTTATCAAGATTTTGCGCTATATAAATATTGTAATTATTATTATTATTACTATTACTACTACTACTACTACTAAATAATAATAATGATAATAATGACAATAACTACAGTATCTATGGCGCCAAAGCTTGATAATTAAAATCAAGGCCCGCTCACGCACCAGATATACTCATACGATCAACGCAGACCACCTTACAACACACACACACACACACCGCACGCACGCACGCACGCACGCACGCACGCACGCACGCACGCACGCACGCACGCAAAACGCACACACACACACACACACACACACACACGCACGCACGCACACACACACACACACACACACACACACACACACACACATACACACACTGATGGAAAAAGGCAGTTGCAGGATTCACTGTCGGGAAAAGAGGTAGGGTTTTTTGAATTGGATTTAAAAGCAGAAACGGTAGGTGAGTGACGAATAACAATGACTCATCACTGCCCAATGGTGCACGTCACACAATGTGCACTGCTGATTATACTCATTTCAATTACCCATTAAAAAAAAAAACCATAATCAGACAGCAATCCATAGATCCAAAGATCAATTTCTGTTCAACTGCTTTAAATCTCTTTTATATTTAATCAGACAGCAATCCACAGATCCAAAGATCAATTTCTGTTCAACTGCTTTAAATCTCTTTTATATTTAATCAGACAGCAATCCACAGATCCAAAGATCAATTTCTGTTCAACTGCTTTAAATCTCTTTTATATTTAATCAGACAGCAATCCACAGATCCAAAGATCAATTTCTGTTCAACTGCTTTAAATCTCTTTTATATTATCAGCACAAAATCTCCAGTGGAATGAATGATACTCTCCTTTTAAGATCCGCAGCCATTTCTCTCTCCTGTCCCTCCTAAATCTCGGCTCAAAAACCATTCTGTTGACCACGGATAAAGATCAGGAATGATAATGATAAAAACCCTGTTATCCATAAATTTGTCTGTTTCATGTTAGACGTTTCTAAGAGTCTCTCTGAGCCAAGCAATGTGCAGTGTTAATGTGGTCAACGCTTCCTATTCCAAATGAGTCGGCCTTTGTGGAGTGGGCTTTCTGTGAAGTTGGCAGGCTTTCAGCTTCACCGTGAGAGAATCTGAACTTCTGATAGGGAATTCTTTATACGTAAGAATGAGTACAACATTTTATTTCATGGCATATAATGTGACCTCCCACCACGAAGTCAGTCTTAACTAGCATTTTGGGCATTTTGAGATATACATATCACTGGAAAGTGTACATTCTGTTGATTATTTTGGTACTTGAATAAAGCTTGTACTAAAAAAAAAATGTAGAAGTTATGTGTGTTTAAAATCATTAAGTTGTATGACGGCCATTTTGAGAAAACGGCCTCTAAAATTTGTGTGTTCCTACACATTTTCCTTAGATTTCTTTATTTAGTGGCTTTGACCCAGTTTGTTTCCAATTTTCTCTGTCATTATCTGAAAGGTGCACCAAAGAGCTTTCCAGCTGTATATTACATGTTACTGGTTACGGTTTCATAATAAGAGACAAAAACAGGTACCTTTGTAGGAAATTGCGTTTTTTCTGCTGCGATCATTGCATTAAAATACCGATTTAAATTGATTTATAATATTTTTTCAAGAAAAAAAATTTCTGTGGGGATAGATTATAGTCTACAGAAATCAATTTTGAGAAAAATAGACCCTCAGTCACCTTTCAGCTCCTAGTGCTGTTCGACTGACTGCGAGTTAAGACTGATTTCGTGGTGGGAGGTCACATATAGCTTACTCGCACCGAAAGGGTTAATTCATGCAAAACACATAATCTGATTTTTTTTAGTATGATTTCCGTTATGATAAGATTAGACAGCATCGGTAACAGTAACATTACAGCAGCATTAAATTAGAAATGGTCAAAATTTCGTGCACGTAAGCTACAACTGTAACTGTCTGCTTAAAAAAATCAAATGCGTCATCACTTACAGCAAATGACTCATTTCAATTTTAGAATGAAGTATGCTTTGTTTACAAAGAAGGCAATCATCATCATCATCATCATCATCATCATCATCATCATCATCATCATCATCATCATCATCATCATCATCATCATCATATGCCCTGCCGTACAGCATTTCCCTCTATACGAATCTACCCTTTGTCGCTGCAAGTACTTCTCCCATCCTGTCTGTCTTCATCCACTCCGCCAGTCCGTCCCGATATTTTCTCCCTGGATCTATCTGGTGCTCTTTTCCCTCCAGCTTTCTTTGTTGTGACCAGGTGCTCTAATTTCTCTTGCCTCCAAAAATTTCCTTTAAATGTTGCTGGTCTTTTCCTAACCTTCATTAATGTTCTTTTTGTGTCTGCCTCCTTCAAGACTGTCTTGTGCTGTTTTCTTTTCTGTCCACGGAATTCTAAACATTCTTTTTAAAATCCACATTTCAGCTGACTCAATCTTGCTCTGATTTTGCGTGTAAGAAGAAGGCAATAATTCCAAATATTCTTTGTAGACATGAACGACTTCATCCAACACACAACATAGAAGTCCAGTGGCAAACTCTGTGGCCTAATACTTTAACTGGCCTTCATACATCAGCAATAATCTCCAATGAAGGACCCACATCTTCGTCTTTGGAGTTCACTCCATAACAGACTTTTTCCTCTCTTCTTTCATTACAAATGGTCAGTATTTCGTGCACGTGGGTCTACCCGGTGCTCTTTTTACTTCCAGCTTTCCTGTTGTGATAGGTGCTCTAATTTCTCTTGCCTCATAAAATGTCCTGCAAATGTTGCTGGTCTTTTCCTAATCTTCTTCCTTTCTATTTGAATCATTCGGCCGCGCCTTGGTTAAGAGGAAAGTAACTCGTGCCTACACACAGTCACACACATCAATTCGTTCCTTTAATACTAGACCTCTTCTTAATAATAATAATAATAATAATAATAATTACAATATTTATATAGCGCAAAATCTGATAAAATCAAATCTAAGCGCTGAACAGACACAGCACGCACCACGCACGCACACACAATGCACGCACACACACACACACACACAGACGCATACACACACACACACACATGGCTATAAATGGGGAGAAAGAATAAAAGCAATGGAAAATTATAGAGAGCATATTATATACAATTATATATTACAATGTGATTCCCCTCCGAGCGGAGACAGGCTGCAGAGGGGGATGAGTGAGGTCAGGATTTTATGCAGAGGAGAAAAGGTGAGTTTTGAGAGCGGACTTGAAGGAGACAAAAGTAGGTTGCTGACGGACTGAGAGAGGAAGTTTGTTCCAGGAGAGTGGACCAGAAACAGAGAAGGCTCGTGGACCATAGGTATTGAGCTTAGTGCGTGGAAAGCGAAAAGTCAGAGGATCGGATGCAGAGCGGAGGGTACGCGAGGGAACATAGATCTCAAGTAGGCTTGACAGGTAATCGGGGGCTGCGTTATTGAGGCTTTTGTAGCACATGGTGTCTAGTTTGTACTGTTGCGCTTTGATACAGGGAGCCAGTGAAGTTGTGCCAGGAGAGGAGATATGTGGTCAGCTTTTTTTCTTTTTGAGTACAAGGCGTGCAGCATTGTTTTGAATGCGCGTGTAGATGTGAATGGTGGAGGCAAGGAAGACCAGACAGGAGTGAATTGCTGTCAGACAATTTGTTGTTCCATCTCCACGAAATTGCGTGCGTGACAAGGGTGGCAAGTTGATGTGTAATGTACTTGTTTCACAATGGGTTCAGTTTGTTTTCTCGCCGTCCCCTTACCGGTGGGTGTCCTCACCTAGGCTGTCGTTAGTATCGTCGGCAGAGGACTTAGCAGGAAACATCTTTGATAAGTTAGATCAGAAGGGGTACTGCTACAACCCCACCAAAACAAACCAGCAGCAATGCTGGGTCTTCTCCGGTGGGTGGCCCACTGGTGTCTGGACGTCTCTGGTTCCCACGGACCTCGTGACAATGGGACTTTGAACGTATGAAGTTGGGTTGGTGGTGGTGTGTCGAGGAGCTGGAGAGAGCAGAGTGGGGTCAACGCCACTGAGGTGGCATTAAAGTTATCCGTACTTTCTTGATTTAATTACAAGATGAAAAAAAAAAACACACACAAGAAATCAACTTATATGAATCAATCCTTCTGAGCACAGTACTCTCCACCAGTAGCATACTTATTCTATGAATATAACTACTGTGAAATGTAAATATCCGTGATTCAGGTGGTGATATTATATAGCTATTAACAATTCGTATATAGTAAACAGGGCCCAGTTACCCTTATTCCGATGAAAGCCGAATTTCGATCCTTAAAAGAGCTCCTTTAAGAGCCTGAGATAAGAGAAACGTCCATGACTGGTCTCCAACATTCCAGGAAATTTAGGAACCAGGAAAATCGAGTCTGTATGGCCGTTGTGTGTGTGTGTGTGTGTGTGTGTGTGTGTGTGTGTGTGTGTGTGTGTGTGTGTGTGTGTGTGTGTTGTGTGTGGTGTGTGTGTGTGTGTGTGTGTCTGTGTGTGTGGTGTGTGTGTGTGTGTGTGTGTGTGTGTGTTTTGGGTGTGTGTGTGTTGTTGTGTGTTGTGTGTGTGTGTTGTGTGTGTGTGTTGTGTGTGGTGTGTGTGTGTGTGTGTGTGTGTATGTGTTGTGTTGTGTATTGTGTGTGTATGTGTGTGTGTGTTGCGTAGTGTGTGTGTGTTGTGTGTGTGTGTGTGTTGTGTGTGTGTGTGTGTGTGTGTGTGTGTTGTGTGTGTGTTGTGTGTGTGTTGTGTGTGTGTGTGTGTGTGTGTGTGTGTGTGTGTGTGTGTGTGTGTGTGTGTGTGTGTGTGTGTGTGTGTGTGTGTGTTGTGTGTGCTGTGTGTGTGTGTGTGAGTGAGTTGTGTGTCGTGTGTGCTGTGTGTGTGTTCGTTCTTTAATTTAACGTCTTTTCACTATAAGTGATATTAGACGGGGGAGGGGAAATTATTTAAAAAAAAAAAAAAAAAAAAAAAAAAAAAAAAAAAAGTGAACAAAATAAAATGTAGAACGATAGTTGGATGGGTTGGATTTGGGCAGAGGGAAGACAGAGGAAAAAGACATTAGCAGGTGGGGGAACAGTAAAATGGAACGAGAACTTAAACACTAACAATTAACTTCAATAACGTGAAGGGAAATTGTAACACTAAAATACAAACCGAATAAAGTTAAAGTAATGCATTAACAGGACTGTGAACTAATGATTCTGAAATTCTAACTAACAACGTTTGATCTGATGTAATTTTCTGGAAATGATTTTCAGAATACTTTTCTTGAGTAAACATTTTCGGTAAAAAAGAACGTAGCATTTTGCAGTAGAATAAACAGTGAAACAGTGTGAACTGTTCGCCGCAAATACACTTGACATTTTTACAATATTTTGTTCTCAATGCGTTTAGCTGAATACGAAAACAAACAGCAACAATCGATCTCAAATGATACATAGAAGAATACTGCAATTTTTTACATACATTTTGAACGGTAAGTTTTATCATTTGTTGTGACACAAACTGTTCATCTGAATGTTCAAGAAATCGAGTCCATGAGGCTGATTCGAGCAAGTTGCAAGCTTCTTTTACGGAGGTATGAACATGTAATTCTATAGCATTATCAGCATTCTGGGCGCCTTGCTTAGCTGCTCTGTCAACTACTTCGTTGCCGTGAAGACCAACATGAGAAGGCACCCAGCATAAACTGATATCTGTACCTTTGACCCTTAAACGATGTATAAGATGATTTGCCTCAGTAATTAAATCAGGTCTTGTGTCGGCATTAAAAGACCGTAAGGCATATAATACAGATTTTGAGTCAACAAAGAGAACTACTTTGAAAGACATGGTTTTAAGATTTACTAGATAATGCAATGCTTGATTAATAGCGACTAATTCCGCTGTAAAGATCGATAAGTTTGCCCCAACGAAAAATGACTTTTTTATCTTAAATTTTGGAACATAAAAAGCTGCTCCAGCACATTTATTTTCTAAGACTGATCCATCGGTAAAAATGTGAAGATGGGTACGGTATTTTTCATCGATGTGTTCTCTTGCTGTGGATATCGAAATGTTGACGTTTTCAGATTTCTTAGCGTCTGTATAATCAATATCAAAAGAGGCTTTTTGCATTTCACATGTAGGGATAGGCGTTGTTGATGGTGTCTCAGCTATTTCATCCATATTTATGTTAGACTGTTTGACCAAGTCAGATATGTAAGTTGAAACAGTCATTTGTGATGAAATGCTTTTTGCTCGCTTTGGAAAGTCAACATCAGACCTGATTTTAATTTCCTTACTCACAAAATTGTCCGTTTGTGAAGTAGTTCTAACTGCAAATTTTGCTGTCGCTAGCTCACGATAGTTGTTCAGAGGCAGAATTCCAGCAACTTTGTACGTTTCCAGATTAGAGGCATGAGTAGGGACACCTAGAGCAATTTTAATACTTTTGCAGTCTAAGCTTTGTATCTTCTTTAATAAATATTTTGGTGCACTGAAAAACACTTCTTGCGCATAGGATAATTTAGATCGTACAAGTGCTGTTGACAGATGAATTAGTATGTTCGTATCCATTCCCCAAGGTAATCGGCTTATTATCTTTAGAAAATTTAGGGCTTTTCTTGCTTTTGTTGAAATATAATCAAAATGGACATTCCAGTTTAATTTCGATGTCATAAAGACTCCCAGAAATTTTACAACCTGTTTGTAATGTAACACTTCACCAAGCAATCTGAAAGTAGGCAAGTTACTTAAAGTACCACCAGAATTAAATAGCATCATGTTAGTTTTTTCCGCTGACAACGACAGACCATTTTCTAACATATAGTTTCCAAGATTATCAAGATCAGATTGATACAATTTCCTAATGTAATTCTGTGCTCTCTGTGGAGTTGTCTTTTTTAAAGTAATATTCATCCAAATACATATATCATCAGCATACTGTGCCAAAACAACACGATTTGAGAGTGCTTTAGGAAGATCCTGTATAAGGATATTAAATAAAAGCGGTGCTATCACTGAACCTTGTGGAATTCCCATATCAAGATGTCGTGAAGTAGAATAACTAGTTCCCACTCTTGCCTGAATAGTTCTATTGGCTAAAAAAGACTTAATGTAATCATACATATTGCCAGATAAACCAATAGATTTCAGCTTGTACAATAAACGCGTATGCCAAACTTGATCGTAAGCTTTTTTCACATCAAAAAATGTAGCTAAAAGACTTTTTCTGCGGGCAAACTCTTTCTTGATGTGAGTGGTAAGTTTAACCAGGTGCTCAACTGTAGATCTCCCTTTTCTAAAACCAGCCTGATTTACTGGAATAACGTTATTTTTATCACAGTAATGTACAAGTCTGTTTAATACCAATTTTTCCAATAGTTTGCTCGTATGGGACGTTAAAGCAATAGGTCTGTAACTGTTTTTATTGTTTTTAGGCTTTCCTGCTTTTAATACTGGTATAACAACAGACGTTTGCCATAATTGTGGTATAGTTCCACCAGCCCAGCATTTCTGAAAAATTTTGTGTAAAAAAATAATATAGTTTTCTGGAAGATGTTTAATCATTTCAGTTGAAACTGCATCAACACCTACCGAACTCCTTTTGTTGCGCAGAGACAAGATAGTGTTTTTTAACTCTTCTAAGGTGATTGGAGAATTAAACCAGAGATCATTTTGAGGTATTGGATCAGTGTAGATAGGGTTGTTAGCTGCCATTTCCCTGTAGTGTTTGCAGGTAGGAGTCAAACCATCTACTTTACTATTTTGGGCAAAAAGTTCCACAAAAGTTTCAGCTTTGTCCATGTCGGAAAGAAATTTGTGACTTGTATCAATCATTATTGGACACCTAGGTAAGTTGGCTCCATTTTTCATTTGATTCATTTTTGTCCATACTTTATGGAAATCCTTGAAATCTGAAATTTCTTTTGTGCAGTATGATGCCCAGTAATTTTTCTTTGCTTCAGCGATGATTTTATTACACTGGGTGTTAGCTTTTTTCATTTCCATATGATCTTCAGGTTTCCTGCTTTTGATGTAGATTTTGTATTTCTCTTTTTTATACTGAACTGCTTGCTCACATACCTCCGTCCACCAAACATTACCCAAACGGTTATTAGACTTAAAAGTTTTGAGTTTCGGGATGGAAAGGTCTGCAGCAGCTAGAACTGACTCCTGGAATTTAGAAAACATAACGTCTACATTTTCACTTTCATAATGTGTGAAATCTCGAATAGAAAGAACAGTCTGAAACAAGGACCAATCAGCGCGTGTATAATTATATTTTGGTATAATATCAGGAATGCTGTCTTTCATCCTGATGTTTTCGTTAGTTAGTGTTATGAGGATAGGTAAGTGATCACTTCCTAAAGTATCTCTGTGAGTGTCCCAGGTACAGCAGGGTACTAATTCTGGTGAGATTAAAGACAGATCGATGGCTGTTGCCCGATGTTTGGAAATATCAGGAATTCTAGTGACACTCCCATCATTCAAAAGGTAAAGCGAACTGTCAACTATATTTTCTACTAAACGATTGCTTGTCACAGTACAGCAATCTTTTTCCCAAAACGGGGAGTGGGAATTAAAGTCTCCACCTATTAGCCATTTACCGTGCAGCAGATCCGGAATCGTGCGCAGCCATTCTGTGTTGTGGTCATTTGGACCTGTTGGCAGGTAGACTGACAAAACGTTCAGGATAAAAGAATTACTGAATTGTACTGTAGCGGCACAAGCGTGTAAGTCTTCAGTTGACGTTAAAACTGGGGAAGTAAATATGTGATATTGTAACTCTTTAAGTATGTATATCGCAGTGGCTACTTTCTTCCCGGGATTCCCATAGGCATACACTGGTGGATAATAGTAATTTTGGAAATTGGGAAGTTTGGTTGGTATAACATTAAGCGACTGCAGAATCAAGACTTCACACTGATTTGAGGCAAGGAAATGTTCCAGGTATGCTGAATTGGTGGAAATAGACCTACAATTCCACTGTAAAAAATTGATTTTCATAGTCGGCTAATCCCTTATTTTCAATTAACGGTGATTTGTTTGAAAATCACGTATATTTGGTTTTCCGTGTACGAGGAAAATGGGGAGGGGGGGGGGGGAATGATTACTTTTACTACAAAGTAAAGGTAGAAACAAAAAATGAGTAAAACTATGGAGAAAAGAAGTCCTACTAATCAAGATAAGACTTTTGATCTAGAACAGAAATAAATTATAAATAAATTAAATAATAGTATACACGCCTTCAAATGTACAGAGATTATAGTCTGAGTCCTGACTGACTAATTCCTAGCGTTTATACACTTTCACCAAGAGAACTGTCAGAGATGACGAGGAAAAAGTCCTGTGACATGAAACGTTGGTCACTGTAGATCTACTACTATTCATTCAAAACATGTTGTATGACAGCCACCACGGTTCATAGCTGTCAAAATAGGGGAACGGTCCTCGGGAGAATCTAGAGGCGTGTGGCCGTGAAGGTCGTGATCCTCCTGGTCTTCTAGGCGTCTCCCAAAATAGATCCCGAATGTGTCTTCCCAGGTTCCCCGCTATCACGCTGCTTCCTCTGGCGGTGGGGTGAATATTGTCCTGTAGAAACTGCTGGTTAGTTCGAAGGTTATCATGGGAGACAAATGAAAGATTTTTTATGTTAACAAGTTCAGCAGATAAAAAGGCGTTAAACAAATTCCGCCGAACTTCCATACGTGACTGTCATACAGGGGCGACCTTGCTGATGACTATCTTTGTGTTTGGATATTTTTGTGTTATATGTTTGATGGAAGAAGCTAAATTTTGTGTTGTTGCTTTGAGATCTTTGCTATTCAGTTCGTGGACACCACAGTGTAAAACAATACAGTCTGCAGGACTGTCAAAGTTGGAAAGTGACTTGTCTAAAGATTTTTGTATGTCATGAATGTTATTCACAGTACTTGAG
>CM060314.1:86764450-86769450 GCA_030674185.1 Monoplex corrugatus
GCCTCATCATCCTTAACATATGAATTTTTTGTTAGCCTGTCAAAAAGTCCTATAGCAAATTATCTTTAACGTTCCGTTATTTCTCATGTTCAATGTTATGGTTAGCCAATTTTGCTGTTTCAATCGTTAATTATGATAACGTCATTTGTGAATTTTTCTTTCTCGCCTTCGGCATAGTGGATTTTCTGGTTCATTTCTTTTTCCTGAAGATTAACCATTTCCAAGTTTCCTCTTTTCTCCTCATGTATCCTTTTTTGTTGTTGTCTAAAATCACTTTAGTGAATAGACATTAAATCAAAGACCACCACCACCACACACACACTCACCCACACACCATGGAAAAATATAGACTAGAAAAACAATCCGCTCTTACGATTCTTTTTTTTTTCTGTTTTTAACTAACATTCACTACATGCTGTCAGAGCAGTCGATTAGAACTGAAAAGGGGCGTGTCTGCCATGATACAGCCATAAGGGTTAAAATTTCCCTGTGTGTTGCTGGTGACCGATAGCCAAGTGAGTTAAGACATCCGTCAGAAGGGTGACTTTGCCTTGAGAAACCTGACCACCTAGAATGCGCGGATGATTCGATTCCAGAACAAATTAAAAATAACAACAAGAATAATAAAAAGAAAAAGTAAAATGGCAGCAGCAGAGGGGCATCCCAGGAGTCATGACCTGGACGCAGCCTGATCACCTTTATATGGGAGAGGTGCAGGCATTTACAAGACATCCCAGCTGCTCTGGTCTCTTCTTGTACTTCACCACAACAGTGGAATGTCGTCAACTCGCCCAACAGCTTGAGTTTTCTGTGCTTCAATAAAAAGTCCACGTGCCCAAATCACTTCAGAGAAAATAGTTGTACAAGAACGATTGATAAAAGACAATCTAAACGAAAATCCAGAAGATAAATGTGGCCTTACAATTCTTCTGCTGGCCTTACAATTCTTCTGTTATTAACCCACGAACAGTTACTGGACGTTATAAAATCCGTCAGTTACAATTTGAGTGATCCTGCCAATATCAAAACATGACTGACGTACTGATATAACCAGTCTAACATAAACCAAAAAGTCTGCGGATCGTGTTGGGTCAAGGACGATAGAGACAAGAATCAACAGGAGATTTCGCAATTCTCAAGGTCCTCAGTATGTTTTTTTTCTTCTTTTTTTTTCATCGAACGGGTGCAGGATAGGACGATGTGGGAAGGATAGGTGAGAGGTGATGATGGGATTATTGGTAAGGGAGGAAGTAAAGACTTGTTTATGTTATACACACGTTGACTGGGTTCTCCTGTTACTGTCTATAAATCGTCTGTGGAAAAATGAATGAAGAAAAACTAATTTTGGTCTGAAGACTTGTGCTCTGTAATCTCTTTAACGTTTACTATAATTATGTTTGCTAAACCAGTCAACCAGAACTTTCTGGCACGTTTCTGCCAAGATACAGCCATCAAACTCACAAGATCGAAGACCGTCACCATGGGTACTGGATGACTGACGGTAACTGGCAGCGATTTCCGCCACTCCTCAAGCCTGCCCCACTGTTTTTGTGTATTTGTTTGTTTTTATAGGTTTGAAAAGGAACAGGACTTGAGTAGGGTGGTATTAGGACATGTATTGACACTCACGTAACACACCAATTGTCTGGTCTCTCCTTCGACTCCCGCAATCTATCCACCAATCGCAAAAACTTAACCATTTGACTCCCTCACCCTATCCACCAGCTTCCTGCAAGGAAGATGGTGGATAGGGTGAGGGAGTCAAATGGTTAAGTTCTGGCATTATTTGCATGGTTGGCATTACAGGACGCTGGTGGACAGGCCGCGGGAGTCAAAGAATTCATGCTCATGAGCTGTCTCAGAAAAAAGAAAAATCTGAAAAATAAACTTTACTTTTGACAACTCTACTTTGGCTAGCTCACCGATATTGCCAAGAGCTTATCAAAGCAGTCTATCAAACATTTGAGGGCGTTTTTTTGCAAAAAGAAGCTTTAAAAATGTTTAAGATGAATACCGGTATAGTCGTGTCTGAGATAAATCACAACACTGAAGGTCATGGCGGGCCACAGACACGACTGACAGCGTCAGACAACAGTTTCCGCCATCACTTGAGACACCCCAAGCTTTCCTAGGTGGCATGGGTCAGGATGTGCGCGTGTGCGTAAGGTGGGGGGGGGGGGAGGGGGGAAGGCGTAGTGGGGATGGCGTCATACGTATATGAGTGATACTTGGGAAGGCTTATTTACATATTCAAGCTGTCTGGTCTCTTCTTGTTGTATCCATGAATATCTAACGGGGGAACCCCCCCCCCCCCCCACACACACACACACAAATATCAGAATTCTGACGACATATGTTCTGTTATTTCATTAGATACTATTGAAGCGGTCGATTAAAACTATTTGGATGTTTTTTTTTCCTTTAAATTAATATACAGCTAGCTGCCCGATATATAATCATATTTGAAATGAATCGACAAGATTGAGGAGAATGGAGAATCATGGACATAACTGACAGTAGTAGACATGTTTTGGGAGGTGGGAGTTGAGTAAACACTTCTTTGCACAAAAAGCTGTCTGATCACTCTTTTCTTTTCCATCAACCAACTATCTGAGGACAAACACTGAACTATCTGAGGGCAAACAATGATCTATCTGAGGACAAACAAAGAACTATCTGAGGACAAACAATGAACTATCTGAGGGCAAACAAAGAACTATCTGAGGTAAACAATGAACTATTTGAGGACAAACAATGAACTATCTGAGGACAAACAATGATCTATCTGAGGGCAAACAATGACCTATCTGAGGACAAACAATGACCTATCTGAGGACAAATCTGAGGGCAAACAAAGAACTATCGGAGGGCAAACAATGAACTACCTGAGGTAAACAATGAACTATCTGAGGACAAACAATGAACTATCTGAGGACAAACAATGAACTATCTGAGGGCAAACAATGACCTATCTGAGGACAAACAATGACCTATCTGAGGACAAACAATGAACTATCTGAGGACAAACACTGAACTATCTGAGGGCAAACAATGAACTATCTGAGGACAAACAATGAACTATCTGAGGACAAACAATGAACTATCTGAGGGCAAACAATGATCTATCTGAGGACAAACAAAGAACTATCTGAGGACAAACAATGAACTACTGAGGACAAACAATGAACTATCTGAGGACAAACAATGAACTATCTCAGGACAAACAATGATCTATCTGAGGGCAAACAAAGAACTATATGAGGGCAAACAAAGAACTATCTGAGGACAAACAATGAACTATCTGAGGGCAAACAATGAACTACCTGAGGGCAAACAATGAACTATCTGAGGACAAACAATAAACTATCTGAGGACAAACAATGAACTTTCTGAAGGCAAACATGAACTATCTGATGGCAAACAATGAATTATATGAGGGCAAACAATCAACTATATGAAGGCAAACAATGAACTATATGAAGACAAACAATGAACTATATGAAGGCAAACAATGAACTATCTGAAGGTAAACAATGAACTACCTGAAGGCAAGCAATGAACTATCTGAGGCAAACAATGAACTATATGAAGGCACAAATGAACTATATGAAGGCAAACAATGAACTATCTGAGGGCAAGCAATGAACTATCTGAGGGCAAACAATGAACTATATGAAGGCAAACAATGAACTATGCGAGGACAAACAATGAACTATACGAAGGCAAGCAATAAACTATATGAAGGCAAACAATGAACTATATGAAGGCAAGCAATGAACTATATGAAGGCAAACAATGAACTATATGAAGGCAAACAATAAACTATATGAAGACAAACAATGAACTATATGAAGGCAAACAATGAACTATATGAAGGCAAACAATGAACTATATGAAGGCAAGCAATGAACTATATGAAGGCAACAATGAACTATATGAAGGCAAACAATGAACTATATGAAGGCAAACAATGAACTATATGAAGGCAAGCAATGAAACTATATGAAGGCAACAATGAACTATATGAAGGCAAACAATGAACTATATGAAGGCAAACAATGAACTATATGAAGGCAAGCAATAAACTATATGAAGGCAAACAATGAACTATATGAAGGCAAACAATGAACTATATGAAGGCAAACAATGAACTATATGAAGGCAAGCAATGAACTATATGAAGGCAAACAATGAACTATATGAAGGCAAACAATGAACTATATGAAGGCAAACAATGAACTATATGAAGGCAAACAATGAACTATATGAAGGCAAACAATGAACTATATGAAGGCAAACAATGAACTATATGAAGGCAAACAATGAACTATATGAAGGCATACAATGAACTATATGAAGGCAAACAATGAACTATATGAAGGCAAACAATGAACTATATGAAGGCAAACAATGAACTATATGAAGGCAAACAATGAACTATATGAAGGCAAACAATGAACTATATGAAGGCAAACAATGAACTATATGAAGGCAAACAATGAACGATATGAAGGCAAACAATGAACTATATGAAGGCAAACAATGAACTATATGAAGGCAACACAAGAATAAAATGGAAACTGACGTTCATGAAGGCACTAAAATTGAACATATGAAGTGTACAAATCATTGAATCACTTGGGCGTTCAGCAATGATTTTAATAATGCAACTGAACTTATATGAAGGCAGATCACAGAAGACAAAATCGGAAGGAGGTCGCGTTGATGTGACCTCACAAAATGCAGATGTTGATTTAAACATTCTTTTAGCCACATTTTTAATTTATCAGACTAACATTATATGTCAGCTTAATCACTACAGTCCATCATCTAAGATGCTTCTTACAGTACCAATGGCAATCTTAAGCTGCTCATCTTCAGTACCATATCTACAGCTCCATCATCTTACAGCTACCATCATCTTACAGCTACTATCATCTTACAGCTACCATCATCTTACAGCTACCATCATTCAGCTACTATCATCTTACAGCTCCATC
>CM060314.1:86774450-86776950 GCA_030674185.1 Monoplex corrugatus
TTTCTCGGGCCTGGTTGACGCCAGGATATGTTATGATAGTAAAGGTAGAGTACAACCCTGTCACGCAGTCTCAATCCTAGATGGAACTCCATAGCATTATGATTATCATCTACATCGACATCATCATCACTGCATAATAAAATCTGTTTCAGCTTCTGTGGCCATTAAGTGGCGTAGAAAATGGGACGAAAAAAAAAGGTGACCACGAAGGTAACCTTGAGTGCAATGATCCTCTAAAAAAACAAACAAACAAAAAAACCCCTTCTGTCATTGTATTAAAATTATTCGATTCACAAATTAAGCCTGTGCTTTTGTATGGACCTGAGACATGAGTTCAAAATAATCTAAGCCATAAAAACGTGAATTTGTTTACAGTGAAAAAAACCCCTGTTGAATGTGTACCTAAAGGCCACAGAGGACGTGGTTTACAGTGACACTGGCCGAAAACCTTGACTACTGATGCTACTACGATAGAGGATCCGTCTCATTCAAACGGAAAATAGTAGACCACATGGCAATATGCTTTATAATGTCTGCACCGGCGACAAACTTGGCTGGGTTTCAGATGTTCAAAACACTTAATGATGTATGAATTCGATTTTGTCTGGCTGAATGAGCTGACTGGTTTCTGCGTGTGTACAAATCACATGCAACTGGAAGCTGGGCCTTGGGATGGGATTAAAGAATACACGAACGTAGAAGACATTCTGTAAACAGGATGTTTACAACAGAGTTGTACATGGAATCGTTAAACTGCGTTTTAATGGCAGCAAAACTGGAGAATTAAGGACGTGTTTGTTAGATTCAGAATGGATATATCAGACGAAAAAAATCGCTTTTCTTTTTTTTTCCACTGATCCCAGAGTAGCTTTATCATGTTCTTTGAGCAAACATTGTTTAATTGACGAAATAATGTTTTTAATTCTTGCATTCAACAACCAAGGCATTACGGTTTAAATATCTTCAATTTTTCAAATTCCAATAATTCTCGAGGTCAGACCCTTACCATACTCAGTGATATTTACCATCTTATTGATATTGCAAGATACGTTTATCATTGTTTAAAACTGACAGCACAGAACCTAACCGAATGAGGTTAATCTTCTTTTGTGATAGCCAGACTAGAAGACGACAGAAGTTAGAGAATAAGTCCTACATATTCAGTACTGTATGAGAATATCGGATTTGGAGCACCTGGTCACAACAGGAAAGCTAGAGGGAAAGAGAGCACTAGGTAGACCCAGGAGAGAATGCTGGACGGACTTGCAGAGTGGCTGGGGATGAGGAGGGTGGGGGAGATGCTGGGGGCAAGGAGAGATAGAGATAGTTGGAAGTCCATGGTCGCCAGCGTCATGCGGCAGGGCACCTAATGATGATGATGATGATGGGAATATCTGCGCTTGTAATTACTGACGTGGTATCACTTTAACACTGTT
The DNA here is from genome assembly GCA_030674185.1 of Monoplex corrugatus. Lineage (NCBI taxonomy): Eukaryota > Metazoa > Mollusca > Gastropoda > Littorinimorpha > Ranellidae > Monoplex > Monoplex corrugatus. The sequence goes on from CM060314.1 coordinate 86,775,887, forward strand.
ATCTCACTGATGTTTCGAATTCTAAACGAGATCATTTCCGTAAACAGTGTAATACTGAGCAGCATTCAATGGCTGGGTGACCTGTCCCCTATCCTCACTACGCAGATCATTGGGAACTAATGGACAGACTTTTTAAAAAAAAAATTGTTTCTCACCGTATAGTCCGTGCAATATATAATACACACACACACACACACACACACACACACACACACACACACACACACACACACACACACACACACACACACACACAAACACACACAAACACACACACACAAACACACACACACAAACACACACACACAAACACACACACAAACACACACACACAAAAACACACACACACAACACACACACACAAAACACACACACACATAAACACACACAAACACACACACCAAACAAACACACACACAAACACACACACACAAACACACACACAAACACACACACACACAAACAACACACAAACAAACACACACAAACACACAAACACACATACACACAAACCACACCACACACACACACACACATACACACACAAACACACCACCACACAAACACACACTACACACCACACACACAACAACACACACACAACAACACACACACACAAACACACACAAACACACACACAACCACAAACACACACCACACAAACACACAAACACACGCAACACACACACACAACACACACACAAACACACACACACAAACACACACACACACACAAACACATACAGACAAAGAGAAAGTAACTTACATTAGTAATACTGGCTCCATTCACCAAAACAGCGTCAGCAAAACGTACGCGGGACGGGTTGGATTTCAACTTGGCTTTTTTGGCTGCCGTCAACAATGCTGATTTTCGGCTGGACTGCAACATCAAACAATAAACAACAATGATCAACAATTACAGAAACACGTGTAGTAGTAAGTGTGGGGAGAGAATGCTGGACGGACTTGCAGAGTGGCTGGGGATGAGGAGGGTGGGGGAGATGCTGGGGGCAACGAGAGATAGAGATGGTTGGAAGTCCATGGTCGCCAACGCCATGCGGCAG
>CM060314.1:86784450-86811950 GCA_030674185.1 Monoplex corrugatus
GGCTACTCTCTCTCCTCTCTACTCTCTCTCTCTGTGTCTCTCACTCTCTCCAACAGAGACAGAGACGGACAGACAGACAGAAGAGAAGGTAGACAGAAAAAAGGAAATAATATGGTTCGTTATTTCTTTTACTGTCTGTTCACATAAGCGTTTATGTACAATTTCATATCAAAGTCAACTGATATATATATATATATGGAGGGCGTGTATGTGTGTGCATGTATGTGTGTGTGAAACAAATTACAGAGTCAGATAGGAGGGGAGGGGTGGGCTAAGAAAACAACGTGTGTGAGTGACAACGAGATCAAGAGAGACACAGCCCACTGTGCAGCTTGTCAGGGCAGTGGGCAGCAGACAGGTAGGTGATGTAGGTGACAGACAGATCAATCAACACGTCTGCCCCATCCCGCCATTCTCACAAAACATTTCTCAATTATCTTGTTGTGAGCAAGCTACCCAGCCATCAGGACGAGAGAGAGAGTGAGAGTTAAAGAGCGTGTATAGTTCTGCGCGCGGAACCACACACACACACACACCACACACACACACACACACACACACACACACACACACACACACACACACACACTCATATGTATATATATATAGTATATCTGTGTATATATACATATACATATATGTGTATACATTTTTTTTATAAAGATGAATGTGTATTTGTATGTATATATTTATAGATAAATATATATATGTATGTATGTACGTATGTATATATGTGTATACACACACACACGCCTAGAGAGAGAGAGAGAGAGAGAGAGAGAGAGAGAGAGAGAGAGAGAGAGAGAGAGAGAGAGAGAGAAAGAGAGAGAGAGAGAAAGAAAGACAGAGAAAGACAGAGAGAAAGAGAGAGAGAGTGAGAGAGAGAGAGTGTGTGTGTGAATGTGTGATTGTGTTTGTGTGTGTGTTTGTGTTTGTGTGTGTGTGTGTGTGTGTGTGTGTGTGTGTGTGTGTGTGTGTGTGTGTGTGTGTGTGTGTGTGAATGCGTGTGTGCATGTGTGCGATTGTGTTTGTGTGTGTGTGTTTGTGTGCATGTGTGTGTGTGTGTGTGTGTGTGAGTGTGTGTGTGCATGTGTGTGTGTGTGTGAGTGTGTGTGTGCATGTGTATGATTGTGTGTGTGTGTGTGTGTGTGTGTGTGTGTGTGTGTGTGTGTGTGTGTGTGTGTGTGTGTGTGTAGTTGCGCGTGCTATGTCCTCACTTCGAAGACTGGGACAGTCCATACTGTCTGGTCTCGTCCACTTCATGGGTGCATGAGTGAGGACCAACACTGCTGGTGTCTGTGTTTCTTAGACCTGGTTGACGCCAAAATATCATCATCATCATCATCATCATCATCATCATCATCATCATCATCATCAGGTGCCCTGCCGCATGGCGTTGGCGATCATGGACTTCCATCTGCCTCTATCTCTCGTTGCCCCTAGCATCTCCCCCACCCTCCTCGTCCCAGCCACTCTGCAAGTCCGTCCAGCATTTTCTCCCTGGGTCTACCCGGTGCTCTCTTTCCCTCCAGCTTTCCTGTTGTGACCAGGTGCTCCAAATCCCCCTTCCTCATAAAATGGCCTATAAATATTGCCTGTCTTTTCCTAATCTTCCGTATGAGTGATCTACTTGTGTCTGCCTCCATCAAGACTGTCTCGTTTGTTTTCTTTGCTGTCCATGGAACTCTCAACATGTCCATGGGCAGCAAAGAAAACGCCAAAATATAGTTATGAAAATACCATACAGTTTCAATCCAGATTGGAGTTCCATAGCACCATGATTACATCCATATCATCATTATGATCATGATCATGATCATGATCATCACCATCATCATCATCATCATCATCATCATCATCATTATCATCATCATCATCATCATAGCATTGTGAAAAAATTGTCTCCGATTCTGCAGAAATTAATGTGGCGTAGGAAATGACTTGCTTACTGTAGACTTAAACAACTCCTGCGTCTGAAAACACGCATGAGGCAGTCACGTCTCTCCTTGGCAAGCAAGGGTAGAGACATCGCTCTATCGGTGGTTCACCAGTCGTAGGTCCCGGTCAATGTTCTGCTGCCAGTTCGTCTCCGGACTTCCCCTTTTCTGTGACTTTTTTTTTTGGAGTCCAACGAAGAACCTGGTCGGCGGGTCTTGGCTGGGGCAACCTCAACGCGTGGCTCAGCCAGTTCAAGTGTCGTCTGCAGATCGTAGACGTTACTAGGGGCTGTTCCGACTGCTCTCTATTTTGTTCGTTGGGAACACAGTCCTTCTAATGGATGCCAAGAAAAAATCGGACAGCTGAATTTTTTTTGTAGCTTGGATACACTGTGACCGTGTTTGCATCGTTCAAGGGAGACCATGTTTGTCTGCGAAATCGTGCAGATGCCTCTCTCTCGCGCTTTCTGTTTCTCTCTCTCTCTTTCTGTTTCTCTCTCTCTGTGTCTCTTTCTTGTGTGTATCTCTCTGTCTCACTAGCTCTGTCTGTCTGTCTGTCTCTCCCCATTCAAGTTTGCAGCCATGGCCACTGCATGGCTCAATCAAGCGCAGCCCGCTTTATTTAAAGACCAAACGCCAGTTTTAAATATCCCTTTTCCAAGACAGAAACACCAGAAATGGCGGGTTTGTGGGGAGCCTGTGGTGGGCGGAATCGGTGCTGATCGCGCATGTGATCTCGAGAGATCTTAGTTCATGTACGTCGCAGTAGTATGTCTTGGGCTTGTGTCTGGTCTGATTAGCACCAGAAACGGTGTTATGCTGGTGCATGGGTGGTTCAACGCTCTTCCAAACCTACTCCATATCCTAAGACACACACTTTTCATCTGATGCCGCATGCGCCTATACCATTCCTCTATATGGCACAACGCCTATACCATTCCTCTATATGCCACAACGCCTATACAATTCCTCTGTATGGCACAACGCCTATACCATTCCTCTATATGGCACAACGCCTATACCATTCCTCTATACGGCACAACGCCTATACCATTCCTCTATATGGCACAACGCCTATACCATTCCTCTATATGGCACAACGCCTATACCATTCCTCTATATGGCACAACGCCTATACCATTCCTCTATATGGCACAACGCCTATACCATTCCTCTATATGGCACAACTCCTATACCATTCCTCTATATGGCACAACTCCTATACCATTCCTCTATACGGCACAACTCCTATACCATTCCTCTATATGGCACAACTCCTATGCCATTCCTCTATATGGCACAACGCCTGTACCATTCCTCTATATGGCACAACGCCTATACCATTCTTCTATATGGCACAACGCCTATACCATTCCTCTATATGGCACAACGCCTATACCATTCCTCTATATGGCACAACGCCTATACCATTCCTCTACATGGCACAACGCCTATACCATTCCTCTACATGGCACAACGCCTATACCATTCCTCTATATGGCACAACGCCTGTACCATTCCTCTATATGGCACAACGCCTGTACCATTCCTCTACATGGCACAACGCCTATACCATTCCTCTATATGGCACAACGCCTATACCTTTCCTCTATATGGCACAACGCCTATACCTTTCCTCTATATGGCACAACGCCTGTACCATTCCTCTATATGGCACAACTCCTATGCCATTCCTCTATATGGCACAACGCCTGTACCATTCCTCTATATGGCACAACTAAAGGAAAGTATGTTTCCAACTACGGAAGCTATCATACAGGTAAAACCTGATATACAGGGGGGTGCAAAAGTAGGTATACAGTTATGAAAAAAGAAAACACGTACAACACTCGCTGCATTTATTATACAAACAAATGAATATTGCATATACATGTAATAACAAGCACAGCCTAATAACAAGCACAGCCTGAATCCCTCAGATACTCAAACTGCTTGCCGTCGGTATTCACACACTCCTCTAATCGAGAGCGGAATTAAGCATTATAATAATGATGTGATACTTACTGTATACCTACTTTTGCACCCCCCTGTATATTCACGATGCGAAAACCTGCCTCTGTCACTTTATAAAGTTTCAAGGCTGTTTTAACCCTTTGATTCCCACATCCTGCATTGCCAACCATACTAGCAAAGCAAAAACTTAACCCTTTGGCTTCCTAACTCTATCCACCAGCTGCCTACTTAACCCTTTGACTCCTTCATCCTATCCACCAGCTTCCCGTCAGTGGATATGGTGAGGAAGTCAAAGGGTTACGTTTTTGCCATGGGTGGATAGGGTGCGGAAGTCAAAGGGTTACGTTTTTGCCATGGGTGGATAGGGTGCGGAAGTCAAAGGGTTAAAGACGAGGCGCTGTACAAGCAGTCGTTATTAGTTAATTAACATCTTGTGACCTACCTGACCAGTTCGATGACTTTTTCCCTGGGAGCTCTTCTGACCTCCTCTCCGTTGATCTTGAGGATCTGGTCACCTGGTAACAGCTTCTCTTCGCTGGGACCCCCTGAACACACACACACACACACACACATAATGTCAAATTATACTGAGTATATCTGAATTCGGGCATGCTATCATCATCAAGGAGGCAGACACAAAAAGAAGAAGATTAGGAAAAGACAAGCAACATTTACAGGACATCTTATGAGGCAAGAGAAATTAGAGCACCTAGTCACAACAGGAAAGTTGGAGGGAAAAAGAGCACCAGGTAGACCCAGGGAGAAAATACTGGACGGATTTGTGGAGCGGATGAAGGCAGAGAGGGTGGGAGATGCACTTGCAATGACAAAAGACAGATTCGTCTGGAGGGCTATGATCACCAACGCCAGACGGTAGGGCACATGATGATGATAATGATGATAATGATGATGATGATGATGATGATGATGGCCATCATCATAGAACCCATCTATTACTTGTCATACATTTACTGTATAGCTATTTAAAAAAAACAAACAAACAAAAAATTGCAATCCCGCACCATTCTCTCTCTCTCTCTCTCTCTCTCTCTCTCTCTCCTCTCTCTCTCTCTCTGTCTGTCTGTCTCTCTCTCTCTCTCTCTTCTCTCGGTCTCTCTCTGCCCTGTCTCTGGCTCTCTCTTTGTCTCTCTCTATTTCTCTCTCTCTCTCTCTCTCCCCCCTCCATCTCCCTCCCTCCACTGACATAACATTCATACTGGAAACACGATGCAGAATACACAAAATAAGAGGCGATGTACATTTTATGTGCTTTAAATTGAAAGAAGCAAAGCAACGACATAACACTGTGAACATAAGAATTAAACATTTAAGTTAAAGCGCGGCAATTTCTAACAAGTTTTTGCAGTTTCGTATATTGCAGCTGTCTCCTCTCTCCAACCTTGTTCAACATCTTCCTTGAGCGCATTATGACGGATGCCCTTGAAAACCATCACGGCTCAGTCAGTATTGGAGGAAGGACAATCACCAACTTGAGATTTGCCGACGACATCGATGGGTTGGCTGGAAATGAAGACGAACTTGCCAACCTGGTGAAACACCTGGACGAGACATCATCCAGATATGGCATGGAGATCAGTGCCGAAAAGACAAAGTTGATGACAAACAGCACAAAACCAATAGAAAAGAAGATTACAGTCAGCGGGAGTGAGCTGGAAACCGTGGCTCAGTTCAAATATCTCGGAGCCATTATCAGTGAACAGGGATCGAAAACCGAAGTTCTTGCAAGAGCAGCACAGACAACAGCAGCACTAGCCAAGCTGAAGCCCATGTGGAGGGACAAAAACATCGCCCTCACTTCCAAACTGAAGCTAATGCACGCATTGGTCCTGTCAATCTTTCTCTACGCGTGCGAGTCATGGACACTAACAGCAGAACTGCAAAAGAAGATCCTGGCAGTAGAAATGAGATGCTTTAGAAGAGTGCTTGGCATCTCATACAAAGACCACATTACCAATGAGGAAGTGCGAAGAACAATTTCACAGCATGTCAAAAACTATGAAAACCTTCTGACAACAGTAAGAAAAAGGAAACTTCGGTGGTATGGTCACGTGACAAGAACTAACGGACTATCAAAAACAATACTCCAAGGAACAGTTCAGGGAGGAAGAAAAAGAGGCAGACAGAGAAAAAGGTGGATGGACATTATTGACGAATGGACAGGAAAAAGCTTTGCCACGATCCAGATCCTTGCTCATGACAGACAGAGGTGGAGACAGACGGTGCGACGTTCATCCATGTGGAGCCCCCACGACCCTGGATAGGGTTAAGGGACAGGAAGCAAGGAATATTGCAGCTGCAAGGTGCGAACAGGTCAACGTTGTCAAACTCCCCTCCTCAAATTCAGAGTATAAAATTGTGAAAATATGAATATGTATATGAAACAGTTCACGTTAACAGCGCTGCGTTTCTGACAATACTTTCCTTTACTGCATTTGTTACGCGCCAACAGCTTATTACTGCCAATCTTCCCCAATTCCCAATTGTCCATGCGCGCAGTAAACTTCTCTCTCTTTCTCTCTGTCTCTCTTCTGTCCTTGTCTCTCTCTCTCTCTCTCTTTGTCTCTGGCTGTGTGCCTCGTCTCTCTCTCTCTTTCTCTCTCTCTCTCTCTCTTTGTCTCTCTTCTGTCCCTGTCTCTCTCTCTCTCTCTCTTTGTCTCTGGCTGTGTGTCCTCGTCTCTCTCTCTTTCTCTCTCTCTCTCTCTCGCTTTCTCTGTCTCTGTCTCTCTGTCTGTCAGTGTCTGTCTGTGTGTCTCTGTCTTTCTCTCTGTCTCTCAGACTCTCTGTCTCGCTGTCTGTCTCGCTGTCTGTCTGTCTGTCTGTCTGTCTCCTCTCTCTCTCCCTCCTCTCTCTCCTCACACACAGACACAAACACAACACACACACACACACACACGCTTTTGCACGACTTATTTCTGATACAGCAACATCCCGGCTAGACGGCTGTAATTCTGTGTTAAATCACCAACAGAACAAAATTCTCCACTGCATGATGATGATGATGATGATGATGATGATGATGATGATGATGATGACGACGACGACGCGACGATGATGATGATGACGATTGCGATGGTGATTGCGATGATGACGATGACGACGATAACGACGACGATGACGATGATGATGATGATGATTTCATTACTGTTACTCTTTTTTGACTGCAAATGTTCTTGCAATTATTCCATTTTGTTTTCTCGTATTCTCAGTCCCGTAATCTCTCTCCACCCCCTTCTAAGGAGAAATCTAGACGTAGAATTATACACAGAGATAGTAGCATCAAGTCCCACTGGATCTAGTCCTTGCTATTCCACACAGAATAAAACATACAAAACTAAAAGCGAAATGCAGACAAATGAAATATACCAAACAAAAAGTACAACTAATTACTCATAAGAAGAGAAGAAATAAGAGCAAAACATTATAGAAAGAGAGACAGACGGGTAAAGGAAAAACTGACAGACAATTAGAAAGATAGAGCCAAAAAGAAAGTGGAAAAAAAGGAAAGAAAGAAAGAAAGAAAGAGATGTCAAAGGTACATAATCGATCACAGCACAGATATTTCTTCCTATATTTCATCATCATCATCTACGCAGCAGCGCCAAAAATACATATCCCATACCCTCCCCTCCCCCTCCCATTTCGAAATATAAATAGATATCGCAAGAAAAAGACATTTCTTTTGCTGTTTTTGGTTATCATCTAGCCAGTTGTTCCCAGAAATACATCTCTCGGTTCCACGACCCTCTGAGATTTTTATCATAATGTGAACATCGATCATCCACAACATAAGCACATCATCCTCACCCATCACCTCGATAGCTCAGTTGGTTTGAGCGTCGGATTCACATGCTAATGGTTGTGGGTTCGAATCCCGGGGTGCGCTATATTAAAACTGGCCTTCTCACTGCCCCATCTTAACATCATTGTTGTTCTGGTGGTGTCGTATAGGATTAGATAGGTTCCCCTTCCCCCACTTCCCCGGGATGGTTATGCCCGTCGGCCATATCACCTGAGGTGGGTGTCGACGTAAAAACTGAACCAAATCAATCAATCAATCATCCATCACGCTACCTTCACTTGCACACCCCTACCCCTTAAACAAAATAACAAAACAGACCAGTCGCGTGGTGTAGTTGTTTAACGCAACAGGACTACTGACTGGAAGGTTGAGGGTTCGAATCCCCATCAGTCCCTTCAAAATCATTGTGGGATTTTTCGGCTCTAACCGGCTCCTACCCAATGTTGGGCGTGCTATGGGCTCATTTGGGAAGACTGGGACCACACAGTCGAGTCTCATCCACTTTGCAGATGCGTTATTGAGGGTGTTGCTCAAATCTTCTGACCAGCACCGCAGGTATCTGTATCTCTCTTGCCTGGTTGACGCCAGGATATACTATGATAGTAAGCGTAGAGTACATCCCTGTCACGCAGTCTCAATCCTAAATGGAACTCTATAGCATCATGATTATCATCCTCATCGACACCATCATCATATGATGTGCTCTCTGTGGTTTTCCATTGGTTTTATTCTTGCTTTTTATTCTTTTCTCCCCATTTGTGGCCATGCATGTGTGTGTGTGTGTGTGTGTGTGTGTGTGTGTGTGTGTGTGTGTGTGTGTGTGTGGTGTGTGTGTGTGTGTGTGTGTGTGTGTGTGTGTGTGTGTGCGTGCGTGCGTGCGTGTGTGCGTGTGTGTCTTTTCGGCGCTTGGATTTGATTTTGTCGAGATTTGCGCTATATAAATATTGTAATTATTATATATGCATGTGCGTACGTATGTATGTATGTATGTATGTATGTATACGCTTAGATTTATGTATGTATGTATGTATGTGTGCATGTATACGCTCAGCTTAGATTTATGTATGTAAGTATGTAAGCATGTATGTATGCATGTATGCGCTCATATGTATGTAGGTATGTATGCATGTATACGCTCAGCGCTTAGATTTGATTTTGTCAAGATTTTGCGCTATATAAATAAAATATATTATTATTATTATTATTATATCATTCTAAAAAAATAAACAAAACAAAACAAAACAAAACAAAAACTGTGCCAGCATTTGTGGGCATTAAGGTGCCGCAAAAAATGGGACGGAAAAAAAAAAGAAAGGTGAGCACAAAGGTAGCCTCCCTGGGTGCGATGATCCTTAAAAAAACAAAAAAACAAAAAAAACGAAAACACACACACACACACACACACACACACACACACAGACACACACACACACACACAGACACCACACACACACACACACACAGACACACACACACACACAGACACACACACACACACACACACACCACACACACACACACACACACACACACACATCACACACACACACACACACACACACACATCACACACACACACACACACACACACACACACACACACACACACACACAAAACAGCAGGATGATCAAGCTAGCAGGATGTACATTGTGTTGTACTGTATTTCATGGTTGTTCCACTGGATTCACCATATAAAATACTTGCTGCGCTCCCTAAAGACAGCACGTCGCCACACTGCAGCACCACCCATTTTTTCTTTCACTTTCTGTAAACGTGTATTTGTGTTTCCCTATGAATGTCCCCGCGCCCCAGCCGTGAGAATGCCGGGGGCTCTTTCAGAATAAATAGTATCCCCACCTCCTGGAAATTCTGTGCTAGAAATTTCATCTTTCGTGTCGCTCTCCTTGTTTCTGCCTTGTTCCTTTGCTTCCTGTCATTCTTCTGTCATTTCTTCCTGTCATTTTGCCTTGCTGGTCCACTGTTCCTTTGCTTTCTGTCATTTCTTCCTGTCATTTCTTCCTGTCATTTCTTCCTGTCATTGCTTCCTGTCATTTTCTGCCTTGCTGGTCCACTGTTTCTTTGCTTCCTGTCATTTCTTCCTGCCATTACTTCCTGTCATTTCTTCCTGTCATTTCTTCCTGTCATTTCTTCCTGTCATTTCTTCCTGTGTCATTTCTTCCTGTCATTTCTTCCTGTCATTTCTTCCTGTCATTACTTCCTGTCATTTCTTCCTGTCATTTCTTCCTGTCATTACTTCCTGTCATTTCTTCCTGTCATTTCTTCCTGTCATTTCTTCCTGTCATTACTTCCTGTCATTTCTTCCTGTCATTTCTTCCTGTCATTTTCTGCCTTGCTGGTCCACTGTTTCTTTGCTTTCTATCATTTCTTCCTGTCATTTCTTCCTGTCATTTCTTCCTGTCATTTCTTCCTGTCATTTTCTGCCTTGCTGGTCCACTGTTTCTTTGCTTCCTATAATTCCTTCCAGTCATCTTCTGCCGTGCTGGTCCATTCGCCTGTATGTGTTCGATAAAATCTTACGTACTTTCTCTTAAGACTGATAACTAGGTAATATATATAGTGCATTTTTGGCTCTAGGGAAATGTGGTATGCGGAAGCAATTTTACGTAATTTAGGCCCGTTGTTACATATGTTTTAGTGTCCTTAATTGTGTTTAGATTTATATTCAGGTATGTTTCTTAACCAGGTAGACCCAAGGAGAAAATATTGGACGGACTTACAGGGTGGCTGAAGACAGAGAGTGGTGGGAGATGTACTTGCAAGCGACAGGGGATAGGGGATTAGATGTATGTGGAAGCATATCGCCAACGCCAACAGCAGGGCACATGTAATATGGATGATGATGATGATGATGATGTTATTGTTTGTGAAGAATGTTTTTTAAAAAATTCTCTGTGTTACAAATGGACGGGTTGTAAACAACAACTAGAGCATCTTCTTAAAATTATGTCGGAATACATGATATACTTTATTTTTTTCGGATATGTGATTTATTTACCAGATTTTAAACAATCACAATTTGCCTTTTTATTCGGGATCTTAATGTTAAAATGCGCTTAGATTTGATTTCTATCAAGATTTTGCGCTATATAAATATTGTAATTATTATTATTATTATTAAATGTGCGCTGAGTGCGTGCTGCATATGAAATTTCGGTTTATCGTGTCATCGAAAAGACTAACAACCAGACCACCACTTAAGATTTAGAAGAAGGGGGGGGGGGGGGGATAAAAACTCCTGTCCCGTCCGTGATTCGAACCCGGATTTTTCGCAGTGCTACGTATGTGCTTTATCCACAAGGCCATGCACTCCACCGTACATATACATGAACGTACACGTATTGGCATACCGTATGCATGCATAAAGTATGTAGGTATGCATGTGGTTTGTGTATGTGTGTATGTGATTTACATACGTACTTGTACGTACACAGTGTATGTTTTGAAAAGTTGTATATATAATCTCTTTATATTCAGATCAAATATTTTTGTACTTGACCTCTTCCTACAGCCACAAAGAAATTAGTTCAATTCGATTTGATAGTTACATTTATATCATGAAAACCGTCCATGTCAAAAACACGCTCGAGGCATATTATAAGAATAGAACGCTATCAAACTTTCAATCAAGCTAAAGTATGACTTTTTATTTATAAAAACAAACAAACAAAAAACCGCTTAAAAATCCACAAGTACAAACAAACGAAGAAAAACAAAAACCAGCGGGGTACGAGGCCTTACAGTTTGAAGCACCAATCCAAGACGAAAAACACTAGGCTTTCATTCCGGGTCGGGCAAGAAGTTTTGTCTTCCTTTATCTCCCATCCAACAGTATTTAAATGATACTCTGGGTGCAGCTCTTCCGAACTGAGATCTTGTGTGCACAACACGGGCTTAGTGAACGTTAAAGACCCCAGAGCAACCGAAGAATTGTATCTGACAAGATTCTGTTTAAAAAAAATTATCTTTCATAGATTTCGAAAAAAATGCATACAGGTGAACACAGAAGGCGAAAGAGAGAGAGAGAGAGAGAGAGAGAGAGAGAGAGAGAGAGAGAGAGAGAGAGAGAGAGAGACACACAGACAGACAGACAGACAGACAGACAGACAGACAGAGGGAGAGACAGACAGACAGAGAGAGACAGACAGACAGAGAGAGAGACAGACAGACAGACAGGCGGACAGAGACAGAGAGAGAGAGACAGACAGAGGGAGAGAGAGACAGAGAGACAGAGAGAGAGACAAACACACACAGAGAAGGGAAGGACAGAGACATAGACAAAGACAGAGGGAGAGGGGGGAGGAGGAAGAGAGAGACAGAGAAAGAGAGAGAGAGAGAGACAAAGAGAGTGAGAGAGAGAGACAGACAGACAGACAGACAAACAGACAGACAGAGACAGAGAGACAGACAAACAAAGACAGATGGAGATTTAAAAAAAAAGTTCTTGGGAACTTAGCCAACTGTGGCAGTAAACCAAACCCAAAAACTTTAAATCCCAACGGGATTGCCCAGACTGCCCAGTCCACTGATCTATCGCATCACGTCGTCCATCTATGACACGCCAGCTGTGGCTGACGTCATTGTGACGTCATGACAGAGGAGAGGGGGAAAGGGGTTGGGTGGGGGTGGGGAAGGGAAGGGAAGGGAAGGGAAGGGAAGGGAAGGGAAGGGAAGGAAGGGAAGGAAGGGAAGGGAAGGGAAGGGAAGGGAAGGGATGGGAGCGGTCACTGGAGCGGTCACTATGAATACAGGGAACGAATTTCCCACACTAGCTTCCATGACTGAGGGACGTTAACCCTTCGACTCGTACTCCTGCACCCTATCCACCGACTACAAAAACGTAACCCTTTGACTCCTCTACCCCATCTGCCAGCTTCTTTCAGGAAGCTGGTGGATAGGGTGAGGGAGTCAAAGGGTTACGTTTTTGCTTTGCTAACATTGTTGGCAATGCAGGATGCTGGTGGACAGGGTGCAGGAGTCAAAGGGTTAAGCACTGAATGGGGAAGGCACTGCAGTTGGGGGGATCTGTAAACTGTAGAACAAAATAATGAAACCTTTAAACCTTTGTGTACCATTGTCTCTCTCGTTATCTATCTATCTATCTATCTATCTATCTATCTATCCTCCTATCTATCTATCTTCCTATCTGTTTGTCTGTCTATTTATCTATCTGTCTGTCTGTCTGTCCATCTGTCTGTCTGTCTGTCTAATCTATCTACGTATCTATGTATCTATCTATGTATCTATGTATCTATCTGTCTAATCTATCTATGTATCTATCTACGTATCTATGTATCTATCTATGTATCTATCTATCTATCTGTCTATCTGTCTATCTACCTGTCTGTCTGTCTGCCTGTCTGTCTGTCTACCTACCTACCTACCTATCTACCTACCTACCTACCTATCTATCTACCTACCTACCTACCTATCTACCTACCTATCTATCTACCTATCTACCTACCTACCTATCTATCTATCTATCTATCTATCTAATCTATCTAATCTAATCTATCTATCTATCTATCAACATACTTACCTATCCACCCACCTACCTACCCACCTAGCAACCTACCCACCTATCAACCTACCTACCGACGCCACATTAATGGTCACAGAATCGCGAACAATTTTTTACAATGATGTAACGATGTTTACCGCGGAAACGATTATGACGACGCCATTTTCAATGCAGGACTGAGACGGCATGACAGATCTGTATTCTCCTCTTCCTTTCATAATAATAATAATAATAATGTTTATTTGTATAGCGCATATTCCATATAAAAACATGCTCACCAGCGCTTTACATTTCACAAGAAAGGCAAAAGGTGATAAAAAATGTTCACAATTACATACACAATAAGATAACAACAAACATTAAAGCTATACAAGTAAGAAGACACATAAGAAACCACAGAATATTAAAATTTAAACACTGACTTATGCAATGAAGAAAGATTAACAGATTTTTCATATGAATAAAGAGGCATACTGTGTTTATATATTGCTGCGTGTGTGTGCTTGCGTACGTGTGTGTGTGTGTGTGTACGTGTGGTGTGTGCGTGCGTGTGCGTTGCTGTGCGCGTGTGTGTTTGTAAGAATGTGTGTGTGTGTGTGTGTGTGTGTGAGTGTGTGCGTGTGCTATGTTTGCATGCGTGTGTGTGTGTGTTTATGCATGCAATAGTTGTACATAAAATTATAATCAATATTTTGAATGAAGATAAAAACAGAAAAATTCTAATCCATATACAGGAAAAAACATTATAACTTCAGTATTACAGCATTAACACCTTGACAATCAAAATTACCTCACAAATTATAAACTATTCGCATATCATACATCACAATTTACATACAAACAAAGATTTTAACAAAGATAATACAACCTGGCATCAACCAGCCCTGAGAAATACAGACACCTGCGGTGTTGATTAATGCATTTGAGCGACACTTTCAATGATGCTTCCGTGAAAGGGTCCAGATTGTGTGGTCCTAATCTTCCCAATGAGTCCTAAGCGTACTTAACTCTAGGTAGGAACCGGTTGGGGCAAAAAAAAAAAAAAATCCCAGAAAGATTTTGACAGGAGTGATGGGAATCGAACCCACAGCATTCCAGTCTAAGTCATCATCATCATCAGGTGCCCTGTCGCATGGCGTTGGCGATCATGGACTTCCATCTGCCTCTATCTCTCGTTGCCCCTAGCATCTCCCCCACCCTCCTCATCCCCAGCCACTCTGCAAGTCCGTCCAGCATTTTCTCCCTGGGTCTACCTGGTGCTCTCTTTCCCTCCAGCTTTCCCGTTGTGACCAGGTGCTCCAAATCCCCCTTCCTCATAAAATGGCCTATAAATGTTGCCTGTCTTTTCCTAATCTTCCTTATGAGTGATCTACTTGTGTCTGCCTCCATCAAGACTGTCTCGTTTGTTTTCTTTGCAGTCCATGGAACTCTCAACATTCTTCTTAGAAACCACATCTCGGCTGCCTCAATCTTGTTCCGGCTTTGTTTGTTGACTGTCCACGCCTCGCATCCGTACAACAGTATTGATTCTATATAACATTCAAGAACTCTCTTTCTGATGTTAATTGATAGGCATTTGTTGGTAAGAATGCTTGTCATCTTCTTGAATGCTGTTTTGGCTTGGCCGATTCTGCCGGCTATTTCCGATGTGCATCTGCCGTCTGATGAAATGATCGTTCCCAAGTATTTGAATTTATCAACCTGTGTCAAGGTTGTGCCATTTGCTGTTATTTTGCATGAGGGGATTTCATGTCCGGTCCTAAGTATGTTGCGTTAACCACTGCACAAACGTAATTGGTTTTCTCACATGATGTCGATCATGATGGGCATTTCGTTTTTCATAACCGTGGAGACATTAATTCGCGTCATGAAATGACTAAAAGAAATAGAAAAAAACAAAGCAAAACAAAGAAATAACAAAAAACAAAACAAACAAACAAAAAACCACCCACCCACACAAAACTGACATTCGTCATCAACACTGTTTTTGATAATGGTGGTGGTGGTTGTGGTGATGATGATAGTGGTGATGGTGGTTTTGGTAGTGATGATGATGATTTGATGATTATGATGATGATGATGATGATGGTGGTGGTGGTGGTGATGATGATAGTGGTGATGGTGGTTTTGGCAGTGATGATGATGATTTGATGATTATGATGATGATCATGATGATGGTGGTGGTGGTTGTGGTGAAAGTGATAGTGGTGATGGTGGTGGTTGTGGTGGTGGTGATGATGATGACGATGATGGCGATGGTGACGACAATGATGGTAATGGTGATGGCTGACACTTGGTGGTTTAAAATTGCAATTGGCGAAGTGGGGTGAAATATATCTTTACGAGCACCAAACCGACTGAAGGTCTGATGTCTTACCACCGTGAAAGTCGAAATGATTTTAACCCTTTGACTCCAGCACCCTACCCACAAACTGCAAAAACTTAACCCTTGGACTCCCTCATCCTATCTACCAGATTCCAACTGCAAAAAGAACCCTCTGACTCCCTCACCCTATCCACCACCTAACTTTCCTGCAGGAAGCTGGTGGATAGGGTTATCATCATAATCATGTGCCCTGCCGCATAGCGTTGGCGACCATGGACTTCCAACCATCTCTATCTCTCGTTGCCCCCAGCATCTCCCCCACCCTCTTCATCCTCAGCCACCCTGCAAGTCCGTCCAGCATTCTCTCCCTGGGTCTACCCGGTGCTCTCTTTCCCTCCAGCTTTCCCGTTGTGACCAGGTGCTCCAAATCCCCCTTCCTCATAAAATGGCCTATAAATGTTGCTTGTCTTTTCCTAATCTTCCTTATCAGTGATCGACTTGTGTCTGCCTCCATCAAGACTGTCTCGTTTGTTTTCTTTGCTGTCCATGGTACTCTCAACATTCTTCTGAGAAACCACATCTCGGCTGCCTTAATCTTGCTCTGGCTTTGCTTGCTGACTGTCCACGCCTCGCATCCGTACAACAGTATTGGTTCTATATAACATTCAAGGACTCTCTTTCTGATGTTAATTGATAGGCATTTGTTGGTAAGAATGCTTGTCATCTTCTTGAATGCTGTTTTGGCTTGTCCGATTCTGCCAGCTATTTCCGATGTGCATCTGCCGTCTGATGAAATGACCGTTCCCAGTATTTGAACTTATTAACCTGTGTCAAGGTTGTGCCATTTGCTGTTATTTTGCAGGAGGGGATTTAATGTTTTTTACTGATCACCATGACTTCAGTCTTCCTGCTGTTTAGTTCCAACTCCTTACCTTTGCTTTCTGTTTCTAGTATATTCACAAGGTTTTGTAGGTTCCTTTCATTTTCTGCAATTAGCACGGTGTCATCTGCGTACCGAATGTTGTTTATCATTTTCCCTCCAACCTTTAATCCAGGTTCTTCTTCTAGGTTTCTCATGATGTTTTCGCTATACAGTGAAAACAGATCTGTGACAAAACACAACCCTGTCTGACTCCTCTTTTGATGTTTTGAAAAGAGCTTATATTGTTTTCTATTCTCATTGCAGCTGTTTGTTCCCAGTACATATTCCTGATTATTCGTAGATCTTTTCCATCGACATTGAGTCTCTCCAGTTGATTGATCAATTCTTCATGTCGTTCCCGATCGAAAGCCTTGGTATAGTCAACAAAGCATAAATACAAATCCTTAGTCATCTCAATTGACCTCTCTATGATAGTTCTTAGGATGTATATGGCATTAATAGTTCCTTTCCCCTCCACAAATCCACACTGTTCTTCTGCTATTTCTCTTTTGATTCTATTCCTTGTCCTCTTCATGATTATTCTTAACAGGATTTTTGTTACATGACTCATCAAACTGATTGTGCGATGGAGTTCGCATTCTATAGCCCCTGTCTTCTTTGGAAGTGCAATGAAAATTGATTTTGACATATCTTTGGGGATTTTTCCTGTGTCATAAATTTCATTTAGGAGGACTGTTATTTTTTCTATGCCAAATTCCTCCAGGGCTTCAATCATCTCTGTTGTAATGTTGTCTGGTCCTGGGGCTTTTCCTGGTTTCATCTTTTTCAGTGCTGCTCTGATTTCATCTTTCATTATGGGTGGTCCTTCAAAGTTCTTTTTTATAATGTGTTCTTCGTTTCTGTCATCCTCAAAAAGGTCTTTAATGTACTCTCCCCATCTGTCTAATACCTTGTCTTTTTCCATGATAAGCGTGCCATCTTTTGATTTTAAGCAACCAGTTGATGTGCATGTATTTTTCCTGTGAACAATTTCTTCAATTCGTCTGTACATACCCTGAGGATCCATTTTGTGTCGTTCTTCTATCTCTTTGCATTTTGTGTTCAGCCAAGCTTCCTTAGCTTCATTGCACCTATACCTGATTTCTTTGTTTATCTTCCTGTATATCTCCTCGTTTCTCTTTGCCTTCCTCCTTTTCTCCATCATGCCCAAAATTTCATTAGTCATCCAGCTCTTTTTTGCTTTTCTATTTGCCTTAGGGATTTCCTCACAAGTGGATAGGGTAAGAGAGTCAAAGGGTTAAGTTTTTGCTTTGGTAGCATGGTTGACAATACAGGATGCTGGTGGGCAGGGTGCGGGAGTCAAAGGGTTAAAAAGGCTGAAAGTTCTTCTTCAATGTTGCATACGAGCAATTCAGGTTACGAGCACAAAATACTTGGAAAATTCGCCTCGGTATACGAGCATTCGCTCGAGTTACGAGCGACTTTCAACGTTCAGGGTTCATACAGATTTCCAGACAAAAAAATTTAAAGACTTTTTAAGGACTTTTGAAGCATTTTTTTTTCTAATTTAAGGACTTACTTCAAGGGATAACTTTAAGAAAAATAATCGTGAAATTATGACACAAATTAAATCATTCGCTGTTACTCTTCAATGCTCACATCTTGGATCCTCTGTGAGCATAGATTTCTTTAGGTATCTCAGCTGTTTATATCAGTATAGCCACAAATGTTTTGTTTCTTACAATACAGCAGAGCAAATGTAGGATTCTCACTTATTGTATTGAATTGACAAAATGTTTGAAAATGTTTGCTGCACACAACAGATTCTCCAATCTTGCAGTTGACAAAAATGTTTGTTTGCCTGTCGTCCATAAGGAATTTCAGTTCTTGTGATCAGCAGACACAAATACATGTATGTTTGAAGTCACTGACAGTAAAATGTCTCTATAACTAAAACTGCAGGTCACAACACTGGGGGCATAAACATCAAAACACTGAGAGGATACAAACTGTAATAGAACACTAACAGTTAAACTGCATCTTTCACTCCTTCCATCTTCTCTTGGATCTCCTTCTCTATCTGCAGCAAACTTTACTGCTTTTCATTCACTCTCTTCCTCAAAGCATTTGATTCAGCTATCAAAGACAGCTGACCCTTTCTCTCTGCATCCTCTGCCAATGAATCAGCTGATCTGGACAGATGTTTGATGTCCTGTTCTAGTTGCTGTTTTTTGCTTTTCATGTCAGACACCTCATCCAGAACTGCTCTTCTTTTTTCTGTTTTTCTAGACGCCTCTTGGATTTTCTTTGAGTCGTCCAAATACTGCTGGTACTTTTGACGTGCACTTGATGCAGACAGTATCAGCTCTTTGCTAATTTCCACCTTTTCCAACCCTCCTATTTTTTCACATGCTCTGCCATGTTGTCCACACTGATTTCTTTGTTCAGGCAAAAGGCCTTGTATCTGTCTCCACTTGTGTCTGCCTGCAGCCATTCTTTGTATTCGTCTTTTTCCAGCCAAACCACGTTAAACAAACACTTCCCCGGCGTGTTGACTTCTCAATTTCAAAATGGTGGAACATTCTTTCAAGTACGCGCATGCGCCATGAAGGCCCGTAACTCTGGTGTTTTGACCTATAGCAGACGACGTATCGGCGAGATCGTCGATCTTAACTCCGACTCAGACTTTCTGTTGTTTTTTTTCAATTCAATTTCAACCTTTTTTTTCCCCCTACAAACTCAAGATTTTACACAGACTTTATTAAAAATCATAGGCAGTGACAAAACTTAAGGACTTTTTAAAGACCTTTCAGCAAAAGCCTGATTTTTATGGACTTTTAAGGCCTTTAAATAGCATGCCCTCAAAATTATGGACTTTTAAGGACTGTGCGAACCTTGCGTTGTGGTTACTTCACGTGCTTCCCGCCGCTGCATCCCGCTCTCAGTGACCGTTGTTCTCTCGTAGCGGAAGCATCTCTGCGTTCATTTGAAGAAATTTTGTAACCCACGATGTCGTCCAAGAAGATGGTTGCTAAGGATATAGTGCTGCTAAGAGGAAGAAGGATATAATTTCCATAGAACTGAAGAAGGAGATCATAGAAAAACACGAGCGTGTTAGAAAAATTACTTTAATTCTGCATAAAATACCATGTTAATTGATTTTTATATTGATATTTTTGGGGTGTGGAACGGATTAATTGGATTTCCATTATTTTCAATGGGGAAATTTGTTTCGAGATGCGAGTTTTTCAAGATGCGAGCTACATCATGGAACGAATTAAATTCGTAACCCGAGAAGCGACTGTAGTTGGCTGGTGATGGTGAAGATGACAGCAGTGGTGATGGCAGTAGTGGTTGTAACTGTGGTGATAGGAAGGTGACGTCATGGTAGTGGTGGTGACGGTAGTGGTGGCGGCGGTGGTGCATTAAGGGTGATGTCGGTATGATGGGGGTGTTGGTGAGGGTGATGGTGATGGTGTGATGCTTCAGACGTTTAGCGCTGCTTTGCATTGCAAATCGAATTTTTCTCTCCGATGGAGCGAACGAACAGGGATAAGGAACCTTTGAACGTTCGCACATATTGATCATGCAATACGCATATTTTTTTCTCATAATCGTAGAGACATATATTCTGATCATTTTGCATTTGGTGTCTTTTTTTAATCAAAGATTCTTCGTCAATGCTGCTCTATCAGACTGCTGTGATGATGTCAGGGCAGTAATGGTATTAGCTTCAGTTTCAGTTATACTATCTCCATATAGCGTCTCCTCGCTGGGAATGAATTCCATACCCGCTGACGACACTGATGCCATATGATGGCAGAACATTTGCGCCTTTCTTGGTTTTTTTTTTTTTTATACCACGCGCATTCCATTTTCATGTATTTCTAATGGCTACCTGGCCGAACCTGTCTCTCAGTGACAAAAAAAGCTACTTACTGCGTAGCTTTCATCGCCGATCCGGCCGACTTCTTCAGCGCAACTACTGGGTTGAGAACTGGCTTCAGTGCGCACCGCCGTGAGCGAACTCACGACAGTGCGACTGAATAAGTGAGGAGTACACCGATGGCAGGCTGTGTCGGCCCCGGTCACGGTTGAGGGTGGGGTTCCTTGCGGCGATGTAAACTGCCTCCTTTACTCCTCTTTGTATTTCTAATTTCTAATTGTTTGAAAGCTGGAGGGAAAGAGAACACCTGGTAGACCCTGAGAGAAAATATTGGATAAACTTGCAGGGTGGCTAAGACAGAGAGGATGGCAGATGTACTTGCGGCGACAGGGATAGATTCATGGGGAGGGCCATGATTAACAACGCCATGTGGCAGGGCACATAATGGCGATGATGACGAGTTGTTTGAACGCAGGGCAAATCACTTTGATCCAGAGCACTTCTTTCAGTGTTCTGATTTTTCTCGGATGTGTGTGTTTGCACTTTGGTGTTGCTGAACAGTCCGCATACTCCGACTTCAGTGGGCCTGTACGCTAGATGTTTTCTTGTTTCATGATCAGGACCTGGCCAGCTCATGGTTTACGTGCAGGCTTAAGCCTTGTGCCATGATCACCATCACATGGCACATGTGACGTTAGTGCATATGGAATCCGCTCCGAGCGCGGAGACGTCATCTTGAGCAACTGAAACTGAAACACGTTTCCATAATATAATCAAAGGACATAACTCTTGAGAATTATCTCCCATGTTGTATAGAACTTCTCAAATCTAACACAGTTTGCGCTACCCATTCAGCTAGCATAGAAGCAGATACAAAGTACAAAAACAGTAAGCTCAGAACACTCCCCAGAAAAGGAGCGCCCAAGCCTACCTTTATACTCTGCAACTACCCTACACACAACTATGAGAGAGGAGAGAAATACATACAATATATTGGTCTCATGTTCAAGATTGACATAGTCTTTTATTCTTGAACTGACCAAACACACACACATAGACAATTAAAAAGCGGACACTGATATGACTGACAGGATCTTTAACGTGCATATTTCATGTTCTACGTGCGTACACACACGAACGGGTGTTCAAGCACGAATCGCTCTGCAAAACATGTTGAGCTGGGAAATCGGGAAAATCTCCACCCTTTACCATACAGGCCGGAGATACCCAAGGGGATGGAACCCGCACCTTCCGATTGAAAGTTTGACATCTTACCCGCCTTGGCTACCGCGCCCGTCAATTAAGAGCATTGGAACCTGAAAGAA
Source organism: Monoplex corrugatus (assembly GCA_030674185.1). Lineage (NCBI taxonomy): Eukaryota > Metazoa > Mollusca > Gastropoda > Littorinimorpha > Ranellidae > Monoplex > Monoplex corrugatus. The sequence continues at coordinate 86,806,142 of CM060314.1, forward strand.
AGTATCCATCTTTCTGACAGCATCTTCCTACAGTTGTGTACATGTACTCTATTCTGCAATCTGGTGTGGACAGATGGGCATTATCCCAATCTTACTTAGGCAGCAGACACAATACTGTGAAAGCAGGAGCGCTAAATGTAGACCAAAACAAAAAACAAAAAACAACAACAACAACAAAAAAACAATCTTTCATGCCACATTCCGTCAAAAAGGTTTTGGACCCCATTTTCCAAAAACAGTTTGAACCGAAGGGCTACTTTTAAATCCCACGTATGCAGCAAAGGATTTCTTTAGAAAACAAGATCGCTACATCTAAATACAAAAAATATCTATTAATCTTTCACAGGGCATTTTCACACACACAAAAATATACACCAAAAGGTCTTTTTAAAAGCCAGAGCACTTTATGTAGGGAAAGAAAACATTCATCTTTCACACAGCGCACTTGCACAAAATGCTGGGCTCCATTATCCAGAACTGTTGCTTGACAGAAGAGCTACATAAAGATTCTGTTCACGCAGCAAGCACGTTATTCCCGGGTTAGAGATGTGGGGTCTGTTCAATGGAGAATCATCGCACTTACACAAAATTCCATACAGCTCCACCCATCCGTCAGATTCTTTGATCCTACGCACCGGCAAAGGTCTTGAAATGAGAAGATGGCAGGGAATACATTAGTCTGACACCACCAGAACGTCTGAAGCACACTGAGATGGGCAACACACAGACCAGTGTTTTAATTAATGGTAGTGGTTAGGACTGAACTCGAGACACCGGATCTTGAGTCTACGGCTCCGTTAAAGAAAAAAGCCTAAGGGTCAAACCCACGACGGCTACAATATCAGCACTGCGCTCAAACTAACTGGGTTTATGTTCTTTTGAAAGCAAGAACGTCGGTATATGGGGTGAGGGATAGGGTGAGGGAGTCAAAGGGTTAAGTTTTTTTTTTTTTTTTTTTTTTTTGGCTGCAGAATGCAGAACGCTTATGCACAGGGTGCGGGAATCAAAAGGTTACGTGATTAGCGCAACGCACTACCGTACCGGCTGGAAGGTTGTGGGCTCCATTCGTTTCAGTTTCAGTTTCTCAAGATGACATCTCCGCGCTCGGAAGGAATTCCAAATGCACTAACGTCACAGGTGCCATGTGTATGATGATCATGGCACAAGCCTTAAGCCTGCACATAAACCCAGGAGTAGGCCAGGTCCTGAGGCCCTACCTAGCTTATGTTTAACCTAGTCTATATTTTATATTGATATTTTATCAGCCTATCATTGGAATAATCTTGGTTACATGTAAATGACATTCCCATCAGTTCTGTCACAATCGCTGCGGGACGTTTTGGTCCCAACCGACTCCAATCCACAGTTGAGCATGCTCTGTGCTCACTGAGAGGATTGGGACCACAGCGTCGAGCCTCATCCACTGAACAAAAATCTGCTGTGACCAACACCACAGGTGTCTGTATCTCTCGAGTCTGGCTAAAAATCTATTTCAACAGACACGTAATACTACCATCATCATCATCGTATGCCCTGCCGCACGGGGTTGGCGATCATGGCCCTCCACACGAATCTATTCCCTGTCGCTGCAAGTACATCTCCCACCCTCTCTGTCTCCAGCCATCCTGCAAGTCCGTCCAATATTTAATACTACCAATGCACTTAAAGTGGATGGTTCTGGGAAGGCGACGGCACACCTTCCCCCCGGGAAATCAGCCCAAATTTCACATAAATAAACCCATTGTGAAAAGATATAAGTACAACAATGATACACACAGACATACTATTTCCCGCGGGAGACACATCTGTCAGCCATCTAACACACATCTAGTACACGCTGCACGTGTCCACTGACCATACAGGAAACAAAACCACAAAAACGCCTGGGGACAGTCCGCACGTGGGAACATTAATGGTGCGTCACGTGGAATTGATGTATTCCGACGCTGCAGCATCAATGCATTAAGATGACAAGGGAACGGCGATGGTTTCTGCCTGAACTAAACCTCCTCTCACCGTTTTCACCCCCAGGGACAGGACGCGCATATTCCGTCGGAACTTAAACTGACTGGTGAAAAAAAAAAGTGGAGACCTGGGAAAACTCTTTGGTCTATCTGCAATCTCTGTGTTCCTTTTCTGACATACGATTCGAAGAAACAACATTCAATACTATGTCCAGTCCCTGCACGCTTGTTCCGCTAGTTAAAATAGAAATAATCGGTTGTTGAGTCAAGGGAACAACTTCCATGCAACAACATAGTAGACTTTGATCAGCTCGCCTAACAGCTTGAGTTCTCCGTGCACCACTAAAAAAAAAGTCTGATTATGTATAATGCGCAGCAAGTCCAAATTTTGGAGAACAGCACAACACAAGAACGATTTATAATTTATAACTGAATTAAAACGGAAACAGCTACCACTGTATACCACCACACTATTCTGGCAATGCAAGGCTTCCATTGGTGGGTGGTCTCCTGGAGACCTACAACGTTTGCAGTCCCTTACAAAATATCATCATTGTTGTTCTGGTGATGTCAGTACAGGATTAGATAAGTCCCCTTTCCCCACTTCCCTGGGATGGTTATCCCCGACGGCCATATCACCTGAGGTGGGTGTCGACGTAAAAACTGAACCAAATCAATTAATCAATTACAAAATAACTAGTAATTAGTTGTTTTGTTTGTTTGTTTATTTGTATGTTTTTTGAGACCCAGAAACAGCTAAGTGAAGACGGGTGTGACAGACAAATGCGCACGACGACAGACCCGTAATCGTGTAGTCATGGTTCGATCCCGCCTGGTACTTCCACCTGATGGGTAAGGGGGTGGAAATTTTTTCCAGGTCAGCATACATACAAACCTGTCAATACCAGATCAATATATGCAGATCTGTCATTGCTAGGTCAATATATGAAGACCTGTCATTGCTAGGTCAATTTATGCAGACCTGTCATTGCTAGGTCAATATATGCAGACCTGTCATTGCTAGGTCAATTTATGCAGACCTGTCAGTACCAGGTCAATTTATGCAGACCTGTCATTGCTAGGTCAATATATGCAGACCTGTCATTGCTAAGTCAATTTATGCAGACCTGTCAGTACCAGGTCAATTTATGCAGACCTGTCATTGCTAGGTCAATTTACGCAGTCCTGTCATTGCTAGGTCAATGTATGCAGACCTGTCATTGCTAGGTCAATTTACGCAGTCCTGTCAGCACCAGGTCAATTTATGCAGACCTGTCAGTACCAGGTCAATTTACGCAGTCCTGTCAGTACCAGGTCAATTTATGCAGACCTGTTAGTACCAGGTCAATTTATGCAGACCTGTCAGTACCAGGTCAATTTATGCAGACTATCAGTACCAGGTCAATATATGCAGATGTTAGTACCTGGTCAATATATGCAAACCTGTCAGTACCAGGTCAATGTATGCAGACCTGTTAGTACTAGGGTCAATACATGCAGACCTGTCAGTACCAGGTCAATATATGCACACCTGTCAATACCAGGTCAATACATGCACACCTGTCAATACCAGGTCAATACATGCACACCTGTCAATACCAGGTCAATACATGCACACCTGTTAGTACCAGGTCAATACATGCACACCTGTCAATACCAGGTCAATACATGCACACCTGTTAGTACCAGGTCAATATATGCAGACCTGTCAGTACTAGGTCAGTATATGCACACCTGTCAGTACCAGGTCAATAAATGCACACCTGTCAGCACCAGGTCAATATATGCAGACCTGTCAGTACCAGGTCAATATATGCACACCTGTCAGTACCAGGTCAATATATGCAGACCTGTCAGTACCAGGTCAATATATGCACACTTGTCAGTACTAGGTCAATATATGCACACCTGTCAGTACCAGGTCAATATATGTACACCTGTCAGTACCAGGTCAATATATGCACACCTGTCAGTACCAGGTCAATATATGCACACCTGTCAGTACCAGGTCAATATATGCAGACCTGTCAGTACTAGGTCAATATATGCAGACTGTCAGTACCAGGTCAATATAAGCAGACTGTCAGTACCAGGTCAATGTATGCAGACTGTCAGTACCAGGTCAATACATGCAGACCTGCCAGTACCAGGTCAATATATGCAGACCTGTCATTGCTAGGTCAATATACGCAAACTATCAGTACCAGGTCAATATATGCAGACTGTCAGTACTAGGTCAATATATGCAGACTATCAGTACCAGGTCAATATATGCAGACTGTCAGTACCAGGACAATATATGCACACCTGTCAGTACCAGGACAATATATGCAGACCTGTCAGCACCAGGTCAATATATGCAAACCTGTCAGTACCAGGTCAATACATGAAGACTATCAGTACCAGGTCAATACATGAAGACTGTCAGTACCAGGTCAATACATGAAGACTGTCAGTACCAGGTCAATACATGAAGACTATCAGTACCAGGTCAATATATGAAGACTGTCAGTACCAGGTCAATACATGAAGACTGTCAGTACCAGGTCAATACATGAAGACTGTCAGTACCAGGTCAATACATGAAGACTGTCAGTACCAGGTCAATATATGAAGACTATCAGTACCAGGTCAATACATGAAGACTGTCAGTACCAGGTCAATACATGAAGACTGTCAGTACCAGGTCAATACATGAAGACTGTCAGTACCAGGTCAATACATGAAGACTATCAGTACCAGGTCAATACATGAAGACTATCAGTACCAGGTCAATACATGAAGACTATCAGTACCAGGTCAATACATGAAGACTGTCAGTACCAGGTCAATACATGAAGACTATCAGTACCAGGTCAATACATGAAGACTATCAGTACCAGGTCAATATATGAAGACTGTCAGTACCAGGTCAATACATGAAGACTGTCAGTACCAGGTCAATACATGAAGACTATCAGTACCAGGTCAATATATGAAGACTGTCAGTACCAGGTCAATACATGAAGACTATCAGTACCAGGTCAATACATGAAGACTATCAGTACCAGGTCAATATATGAAGACTGTCAGTACCAGGTCAATACATGAAGACTGTCAGTACCAGGTCAATACATGAAGACTGTCAGTACCAGGTCAATACATGAAGACTATCAGTACCAGGTCAATATATGAAGACTGTCAGTACTAGGTCAATACATGAAGACTGTCAGTACTAGGTCAATATATGCACACCTGTCAGTACTAGGTCAATGTACGCAGCTAGACCTGTTAGTGCCAGAACAACTTGCATGCAGATTAGTCATTGCTTAACCTCCCTCGTGTGTGAACGCACAGAGAACATCAAACACGAACGACACAACGCTGGTAAGTCACACCCAGTGGCTGGCATGTGTACAATGAAAAACACCCTGCATGCACGCTTACCGAAGTCGGAGCATGCAGACTATGCAGCATCATATTCGCCTGCGCAGTGTAAGCAAAACGATGTGTGTCCACGCATCCGAAAAAAAATTCGAACGTTAAAAAAAAAAAGCCAGTGTTACTGTTGTTGTTATTGTTGCTTAAAGCCCAGCCGACTGCGCGGAGTCATATCAGGACTATAATCATCTCCACAAGTATACATGTACTATACCTTAGTGAGGAAAAAACGTGGAAAAGAAAATCAATTACACATCATCATCATCATCATCAGGTGCCCTGCCGTATGGCGTTGGTGACCATGGACTTCCAACCATCTCTATCTCTCGTTGCCCCTAGCATCTCCCCCACCCTCCTCGTCCCCAGCCACTCTGCAAGTCCGTCCAGCATTCTCTCCCTGGGTCTACCTGGTGCTCTCTTTCCCT
>CM060314.1:86821950-86844450 GCA_030674185.1 Monoplex corrugatus
GTCGTCGTCGTCACTGTCATTATCGTCACATTATTTTCGTCATCGTCATCACAGTCATCATCTTTGTCGTCATCAGCATCGTCGTCGTCGTCACCAATACACATTTTCACCGATGTTTCAACGTCATAGTGAACTTGAAATGTCAAATGTGGATTTCATCGATAATGTTGATAACAGGACGGGTTAGAATGCTTGACCATCGTGATTTCTCTTAGTGTTTTCCAACCCAGAAGGTCAAGTGGTCACTTTGCCTTATGTCGTGCATGTTCGATTAAGTTAAAAAAAGTAAAAGAAAAAGATAAGAAAAAGAAACTGAAAGTATGCTGACCAATCGGTGTCGTGATGTGTTAGTGTGTGTGTGTGTCTGTGTGTGTGTGTGTAGTGTGTGTGTGTGTTCGTGTGTTGTTCGTGTGGCTGTCAGTGTATCGTGTGTATTTGTTTGTGTGTGGCGTGTGTGTTGTGTGTGTGTGTGTGAGTGTGTGTGTGTTCTTCTCTCTCTCTGTCCAGTGTGTCGTATGTGTGTGTGTGTGTGTGGCGTGCGTATGTGTGTGGTGTGTGTGTGTGCGTGTGTGTGTGCGTGCGTGGTGCGTACTGTGTCGCGAGTGTGTGTATTTTTCTCTGTGTGTGTTCTCCCATGTGTGTGTGTGTGTGTGTGTGTGTGGGTGCATGTGTGTGTACGTGTATATGTGTGTGTGCGAACGCGAGTGCGCGTGTGTGTGTGTCCAATTTTTTTTCTCTCCATTAATGATGTTTTCCCCGGCAGTAGAAAGCTAAGCGGTGGGAACGAAGATCAAAAACCAATCCCTTTGGGTTTTAAACATTCATGATGCTCCACCCTTCCACACCCACACCCACACCCACACCCACCCACCCCTCCCCCAGCTCGACCCTCAAACGAAGCTAATGTTTTTCCCCCCAATCTTATTCTACTTTATGGAGCATTAAATGGAGAACACTTTCTGATCGACTTGGAGATTTTAATCGACCTGAAGACATGATGCGCGTGTATGTTTCTCTCTCTCTCTGTCTCTCCTTCTCTCTGTGTCTGTCTCTCTCGCTGTCTGTCTCTCTGTCTCTCTCGCTGTCTGTCTGTCTCTCTCTCTGTGAATCTGTATGACTATTTTCAAGTGAGAGAGAGGTGTGTGTGTGTGTGGAGAAAGTGAGAGAGAGAGAGAGAGAGTGGAGAGAGAGAGAGAGAGATTGGAGAGATAAAGAGAGAGAGTGAAAGAGAAAGAGAGAGTGGAGAGATAAAGAGAGAGAGAGTGAAAGAGAGAGAGAGAGAGAGAGAGAGAAAGAAAGAAAGAGAGAGAGAGAGGGAGAGTGTGTGTGTGTGTGTGTGTGCGTGCACACGTATGTCTCTCTCTCTCTCTTTCTCTCTCTCTCTGATTGTGCGTGTGTGTGCGTGTGTGTGTGTGTGGAGTGTGTGTGTGTGTGTGTGTGTGTGTGTGTGTGTGCGTGCGCGCGCGTATGTGTGTGTGTGTGCGCAAGTATGTGATGGTGGTGGTCTTTGATTTAATGTCTATTCACTAAAGTGATTTTAGACCAAAAAAAAAAAAAGGGGGGGGGGGTGATAGAGGAGGAGTGAAGAGGATATTTGAAAAGTGTCAATTTTGGATTTGAGAAAAGATGATCCAGAAAACAACTGTTTCGAGGAAGGGAAGGTAAAATTAACAAATAACGTTACCATAATTAACGATGTAAACAAACTAACTAACAAACAAAATTAATAAATATCTAGAAGAAAGAATAAAAATAAAACTAAGAATTGGCTAACCATAACAGTGAACAAGTGAAATAACGTTTTAAAGGTAATTCGCTGTAGGACTTTTTGACAGGTTAACAAAAAATTCATATAGTAATGATGATGAGGCAAATATGTCAGAAACTCCCTCATCCCCTATCCACTAGCTGGTGGACAAGGTGAGGAATTCAATGGGTTAGGTTTTTGCAGCTGGTGGATAGGGTGCAGGAGTCAAAGGGTTGACACTCTTGTAGCATAATGATTTTGTTTGACATTCTTTCAAATAACAGACAACCAGTGGGGGAACTGAAGCAAGGAAGTGACATGATCATCGCCTATTTTTATGAAGGAGAAGACGGGCCACAGAATTCTGAATACAATCTTGATCACACATAATCAGACAATGTAGTTCAACACGAAGAACTCAAGCTGTTAGGCAAGCTGATTGCGTTCCACTATGTTGTTGCACAGTCCGCATCGTCGATGGGTGCACATGCTCGGTGTTTTCATGTTTCCATAAGCCATCCAAAGACATGACTTACAGGAACCAGTCTGCGTCTTGGGTGGGTCTCCATGCTGGGTGGTTATGTTTCCATAAGCCAGCAAAAGACATGACTTACAGGATTTTAGCGTGCACAATTTATACTAGGCTGGAGGGAGAGAGAGCACCAGGTAGACCCAGGGAAAAAAAAATATTGGACGGACTTGCGGAGTGGCTGAAGACAGAGAGGATGGAAGATGTGCTTGCAGCAACAAGGGATAGAAACAGATGGAAGGCCATGATCGCCAACGCCACGAGGCAAGGCACTTGATGAAGAATTCGAAGAAGAATTCGAAGAAGAAGAATTCGAAGAAGAAGAATTCGAAGAAGAAGAAGAATTCGAAGAAGAAGAAGAAGAAGAAGAAGAAGAAGAAGAAGAAGAAGAATTCGAAGAAGAAGAAGAATTCGAAGAAGAAGAATTCGAAGAAGAAGAAGAATTCGAAGAAGAAGAATTCGAAGAAGAAGAAGAAGAATTCGAAGAAGAAGAAGAAGAAGATGATGATGATGATAATTTACACTCTGCGTGAGTATACACAAGAAGGGGATTTAGGTCTGCACACGCACTGACGGGGGAATTCGGGGAAAAAAATCTCCACCATTTACCCAGGAGATGGAGGTGTCTAGGCGGATCGAACCCAGGACTTTTCGACTGGAATTCCGACCTTTATCCACCGGACTGCCACGCCCGTCATAAAATGCAGCGTGTGAGTTCTGAGAGGTACTCAAAGTTCTATTCTGTTCTGCTCAATTCATACACACACTCATACAGGCACACGCACATAAATATATAAACGAGCACAATAGTAAAACATGTGTCTTGGGAGCAAATTAAACAATCCATGCCACCCCTACCCCCCCCCCCCCGCCTTCTTTCTTCCATTTCCTTACCATCTCCTCCATTTCCTGTCCCCTGTCTCCTTCTTCCGCTCTCTCTGTCTCTGTGTCTCTGTCTCTGTCTCTGTCTCTGTCTCTCTCACTCTCTCTCTCTCCACCCTTGGAATATAACAGAATTTCCCCTATGAAAGGGGTCGTTGGCCTAAAATATGAAAGTTCTGTCTCTCTGTCACTCTATCACTCTGTTTCGTTCTCTCTGACTCTCTCTGTTTCTGTCTCTCTGTCTGTCTCTCTGTCTGTCTGTCTGTCTGTGTCTTTCTCCCCTTAGAATAAAACAGATCTGATCAGCTAAACAAGCAGCATTGTTATCGTCCGACTAAAAGTGTGACTAGACATGTCGTGGTTATGTGTCTAAAACGGAACTTTTGTTATTTTCAGTTTTGTTGTTGTTGTTTACTTTGAAATACGCCCCATTGTCTTGTTTGGACTGAAAGCTTTAAGGCCATTAAAACCATCAAACTGTCAAACTGTCAACTGTCTCTCTAACGGCATAATTTACTACAAAGGGAGGTAAAACGTCCACAGATATTTAGCCTGAAAACACACTGTCTCTCTCTAATGGCATAATTTGCAAAGGGAGGTAAGCGTCCACAGATATTTAGCCTGAAAACACACTGTCTCTCTCTAATGGCATAATTTGCAAAGGAGGTAAGCGTCCACAGATATTTAGCTTGAAAACACACTGTCTCTCTCTAATGGCATAATTTACGAAGGGAGGTAAAACGTCAACAGATCTTTAGCCTGAAAACACACTGTCTCTCTCTAATGGCATAATTTGCGAAGGGAGGTAAACATCAACAGATCTTTAGCCTGAAAACACTTTTTGTGTCTAGTCTGTCCCCAATACACGCGGGGAAACGAGGTACATTTCCTGTTTAATTTTTAAATGCCGTCCGTACGATCAGGTCTCACAAAGTGATAGTAACGATGTCGGTGAAGACGACGACAAAGAAAGTGCTTTTACCAGCAAAGTGACAGACGTCCCTTCAGGAACCAAACTTTACTTGGCTATAAATTTCTGTTGGCTGTCGTTAAAAAAAATTAAGAGAAAATACTTTTTTCTGATGGATAAACACGAATTGTGATTTGTCCTTTCTTATTTCATTGTTAGTTTTATAAAATATTCTGATGTATACGTGCTGAGATATACTAGTTTTGTCACGATTTGCCCCCTACGTAAGGGGCTGTTGGCTTTAAGTCATTAAAATTCCAAATCTCTCTGTGTCTCTCTTTCCCTCTCTGAATCAAAAATTCATTAAGAAAAACAACAACCAACAAGCAAACAAACAAAACAAAAGAGTAAAAAACTAAACAAACAAGCAAGCAAACAAACAAACAAACAAACAAACAAACAAACAAACAAACAAAGAAAGTAAAGCCTCGAAGGAATGTAAAGATATAATAAACACGAGTCTGATCTCTCTCTCTTTCTGCGTCAGAATCAAAACTGCATTAAGACAAACAAAAAACAAACAAACAAACAAACAAACAAACAAACAAAGAAAGAAAGAAAGAAAGAAAGAAAGAAAGTAAAGTCTCGAAGGAATGTAAGGATATAATAAACACGAGTCTGATCTCTCTCTCTTTCTGCGTCAGAATCAAAACTGCATTAAAACAAACAAACAAACAAACAAACAAACAAACAAACAAACAAACAAACAAACAAACAAACAGACAAGCAAACAAACAAACAAGCTAAAGCCTCGAAGGAATGTAAAGTTATAATAAACACGAGTCTGATTTCTCTCTCTCTCTCTCTGCGTCAGAATCAAAGCTGCATTAAGACAAACAAACAAACAAACAAACAAACAAACAAACAAACAAAAGCCTCGAAGGAATATAAAGCTATAATAAACACGATTCTGATTTCTGTCTCTCTCTCTGTGCGTCAGAATCAAAATTTCATTAAAAACAAACAAACAAACAAACAAACAAAGTCAAAGGAAAATCAGCCAACCAGCCAACCAGCCAACCAACCAACCAACCAACCAACCAACCAACCAGCCAACCAACCAACTAACCAACCAACCGACCAACCAACCAACCAACCAGCCAATCAACCAACTAACCAACCTACCAACCTACCAACCAACCAACCAACTGACCGACCAACCAACCAACCATCCAACCAACCAAACAACCAACCAACCAAACAACCAAACTAACAAACAAAAAAGCTAAAGCCTCGAAGGAGTGTAAAGATGTAACAAACACGATTCTGATATCTCTCTCTCTCTCTCCCTTTCCCTCTCCCCCCTCTCACTTCCTGTTTATCTGTTTAGAAAGGAAGTATGGAAGGAAAGATTTTTTTCAACAGTCTACGACTGGATCTTGCGAACAAACAAACAAACAAACAAACAAACAAACAAACAAACAAACAAACAAACAAACAAATTCAGACATCCGACCCTGTGGGAATGATTAAGGACTCACTGGATCAAAACGTTGAAATAAAATGAAAAAAAAAAACTTTATAAAAGAGGAAAATAACATAAAAAACAACAACAACAACAGTATGAGAAAACGTTTCTCGATCTCCCGCTAAGTATACTTTAAGAACACCAAACCTAACGAGAAATCGAGAAAGCTAAATGGACGAAAATCCATGAGTCTTCTACCAGGTTGACAAGCAGGGCTATACCAGGTTGACAAGCAGGGCTATACCAGGTTGACAAGCAGGGCTATACCAGGTTGACAAGCAGGGCTATACCAGGTTGACAAGCAGGGCTATACCAGGTTGACAAGCAGGGCTATACCAGGTTCACAAGCAGGGCTATACCAGGTTCACAAGCAGGGCTATACCAGGTTCACAAGCAGGGCTATACCAGGTTCACAAACAGGGCTATACCAGGTTCACAAGCAGGGCTATACCAGGTTCACAAACAGGGCTATACCAGGTTCACAAACAGGGCTATACCAGGTTCACAAGCAGGGCTATACCAGGTTCACAAGCAGGGCTATACCAGGTTTACAAGCAGGGCTATACCAGGTTCACAAGCAGGGCTATACCAGATTGACAAAACAGGGCTATACCAGGTTCACAAGCAGGGCTATACCAGGTTCACAAGCAGGGCTATACCAGGTTCACAAGCAGGGCTATACCAGGTTCACAAGCAGGGCTATACCAGGTTCACAAGCAGGGCTATACCAGGTTCACAAGCAGGGCTATACCAGGTTCACAAGCAGGGCTATACCAGGTTCACAAGCAGGGCTATACCAGGTTGACAAGCAGGGCTATACCAGGATGACAAGCAGGGCTATACCAGGTTGACAAGCAGGGCTATACCAGGTTGACAAGCAGGGCTATACCAGGTTGACAAGCAGGGCTATACCAGGTTCACAAGCAGGGCTATACCAGGTTCACAAGCAGGGCTATACCAGGTTCACAAACAGGGCTATACCAGGTTCAAAAGCAGGGCTATACCAGGTTCACAAACAGGGCTATACCAGGTTCACAAGCAGGGCTATACCAGGTTCACAAGCAGGGCTATACCAGGTTCACAAGCAGGGCTATACCAGGTTCACAAGCAGGGCTATACCAGGTTCACAAGCAGGGCTATACCAGGTTCACAAGCAGGGCTATACCAGGTTCACAAGCAGGGCTATACCAGGTTCACAAGCAGGGCTATACCAGGTTCACAAACAGGGCTATACCAGGTTCACAAGCAGGGCTATACCAGGTTCACAAGCAGGGCTATACCAGGTTCACAAACAGGGCTATACCAGGTTCACAAGCAGGGCTATACCAGGTTCACAAACAGGGCTATACCAGGTTCACAAGCAGGGCTATACCAGGTTCACAAGCAGGGCTATACCAGGTTCACAAGCAGGGCTATACCAGGTTCACAAGCAGGGCTATACCAGGTTCACAAGCAGGGCTATACCAGATTGACAAACAGGGCTATACCAGGTTCACAAGCAGGGCTATACCAGGTTGACAAGCAAGGCTATACCAGGTTGACAAACAGGGCTATACCAGGTTGACAAGCAGGGCTATACCAGGTTCACAAGCAGGGCTATACCAGGTTCACAAGCAGGGCTATACCAGGTTCACAAGCAGGGCTATACCAGGTTGACAAGCAGGGCTATACCAGGTTGACAAGCAGGGCTATACCAGGTTCACAAGCAGGGCTATACCAGGTTACAAGCAGGGCTATACCAGGTTCACAAGCAGGGCTATACCAGGTTCACAAGCAGGGCTATACCAGGTTCACAAGCAGGGCTATACCAGGTTCACAAGCAGGGCTATACCAGGTTCACAAGCAGGGCTATACCAGGTTCACAAGCAGGGCTATACCAGGTTCACAAGCAGGGCTATACCAGGTTCACAAGCAGGGCTATACCAGGTTCACAAGCAGGGCTATACCAGGTTCACAAGCAGGCTATACAGGTTACAAGAGGGCTATACCAGGTTCACAAGCAGGGCTATACCAGTTGACAAGCAGGGCTATACCAGGTTCACAAGCAGGGCTATACCAGGTTCACAAGCAGGCTATACCAGGTTACAAACAGGGCTATACCAGGTTGACAAGCAGGGCTATACCAGGTTCACAAGCAGGGCTATACCAGGTTCACAAGCAGGGCTATACCAGGTTCACAAGCAGGGCTATACCAGGTTCACAAGCAGGGCTATACCAGGTTCACAAGCAGGGCTATACCAGGTTCACAAGCAGGGCTATACCAGGTTCACAAGCAGGGCTATACCAGGTTCACAAGCAGGGCTATACCAGGTTACAAGCAGGGCTATACCAGGTTGACAAGCAGGGCTATACCAGGTTCACAAGCAGGGCTATACCAGGTTGACAAGCAGGGCTATACCAGGTTGACAAGCAGGGCTATACCAGGTTCACAAGCAGGGCTATACCAGGTTCACAAGCAGGGCTATACCAGGTTCACAAGCAGGGCTATACCAGGTTCACAAGCAGGGCTATACCAGGTTCACAAGCAGGGCTATACCAGGTTACAAGCAGGGCTATACCAGGTTCACAAGCAGGGCTATACCAGGTTGACAAGCAGGGCTATACCAGGTTGACAAGCAGGGCTATACCAGGTTGACAAGCAGGGCTATACCAGGTTCGACAAGCAGGGCTATACCAGGTTACAAGCAGGGCTATACCAGGTTCACAAGCAGGGCTATACCAGGTTGACAAGCAGGGCTATACCAGGTTCACAAGCAGGGCTATACCAGGTTCACAAGCAGGGCTATACCAGGTTCACAAGCAGGGCTATACCAGGTTACAAGCAGGGCTATACCAGGTTCACAAGCAGGGCTATACCAGGTTCACAAGCAGGGCTATACCAGGTTCACAAGCAGGGCTATACCAGGTTCACAAGCAGGGCTATACCAGGTTGACAAGCAGGGCTATACCAGGTTCACAAGCAGGGCTATACCAGGTTCACAAGCAGGGCTATACCAGGTTACAAGCAGGGCTATACCAGGTTACAAGCAGGGCTATACCAGGTTACAAGCAGGGCTATACCAGGTTCACAAGCAGGGCTATACCAGGTTCACAAGCAGGGCTATACCAGGTTCACAAGCAGGGCTATACCAGGTTCACAAGCAGGGCTATACCAGGTTCAAGCAGGCTATACCAGGTTCACAAGCAGGGCTATACCAGGTTCACAAGCAGGGCTATACCAGGTTCACAAGCAGGGCTATACCAGGTTCACAAGCAGGGCTATACCAGGTTCACAAGCAGGGCTATACCAGGTTCACAAGCAGGGCTATACAGGTCAAACAGGGCTATACCAGGTTACAAGCAGGGCTATACCAGGTTCACAAGCAGGGCTATCCAGGTTACAACAGGGCTATACAGTTCAAGCAGGGCTATACCAGGTTCACAAGCAGGGCTATACCAGGTTCACAAGCAGGGCTATACCAGGTTCACAAGCAGGGCTATACCAGGTTACAAGCAGGGCTATACCAGGTTCACAAGCAGGGCTATACCAGGTTCACAAGCAGGGCTATACCAGGTTCACAAGCAGGGCTATACCAGGTTCACAAGCAGGGCTATACCAGGTTACAAGCAGGGCTATACCAGGTTCACAAGCAGGGCTATACCAGGTTACAAGCAGGGCTATACCAGGTTCACAAGCAGGGCTATACCAGGTTACAAGCAGGGCTATACCAGGTTCACAACAGGCTATACAGGTTCAAGCAGGGCTATACCAGGTTCACAAGCAGGGCTATACCAGGTTACACAGGCTATACCAGTTACACATATCAGGTTACAACAGGCTATACAGTTCACAAGCAGGGCTATACCAGGTTCACAAGCAGGGCTATACCAGTTCACAACAGCTCAGGCACATATACCAGGTTCACAAGCAGGGCTATACCGTAACTATACATACAAGCAGGGCATACAGGTTCGACAAGCAGGAGCTCTACCAGGTTCCAAGAGGGCATCAGGTACAAGCAGGGCTATACCCAGGGTTAACAAACAGCAGCTCCATATCCAGGTTCACAAACAGGGCTTATCAATGTATATCACAAGCAGGCTATACCAGGTTACAAACAGGGCTATACCAGGTTACACATACCAACAGCAGGCTATACCAGTTCACAACAGGCTACAGTCACAACAGGATCACAAACAGGCTATACAGGTTCAACGAACAGGCTATACCAGTTCACAAAGGGCTATACCAGTTCCAAGCAGGCTATCCAGTTACAACAGGATACGATGAAGCAGGGCTATACCAGTTCACAAGCAGTAACACCGTACAGAAATCCTATCCTCTGCTGAGAAATACAGTCGTCGGTCGGGAGCTCGGAGATGATGTCCAAGATTGACAGGCATTGGTGCTGCGGATCCATTGACAACGTGGATGTTTGTTAACTTCTATGCAATCCCTGCTATATGGAATGAAAACAAACAAGCTCGCACTTATAATATAATATTACTATATATGCGCAAATCCTTGATGAATCAAATCTAAGCGCTGAACATACACATAGCGCGCAACAACGCCACACACAACCAACGTCAAAAATGGCGACTCAACAAAATCTAATGTGCCTAGTTCCTGAAGAAAACATAATGACAACAAGAGCAACTTCAACAGTCCCGTAAAACGGGCTGAGTTTACACAGGGGTACATAAAGGAGCGGAATAAAAAGAAATCTCACTGAAGCCAGACCCACAGCGTGTGACAGACTTCCATCCTCTGTGACGACCATTAACACCGCCGTCGCTGTGGCAGAGTCTGGCGATTTACCACATGTGAGTGACTTAAAAACTACAATAATGTCACTATCCGAAAAAATTGAAAGGTTGGAAATGCTCCTCAACAACCATATCCGAGCAATGGGCTGTGAGGCGGGGATGCCGAACAATACCAAGGCGGTCTGTGTGTCCGTTGGCACTCAGACTGTCTCGTCACATTCACGGCCAACTCCGTCTCCGCAGATCAAGACCTACGCTGAAGCCGTTCACAAAAATTTAGGCGTAACTGCAAAACAAACGTCCACCGTACGCAAGCTGCAAATAACGTCAAAAACGGCAGCAGACGAAAATAAAATTAAGAAAAATAACAACAAGGGCAATAATTCACCGACGTCAAAACCTGGATTTGACGTCAGCTCAAAAAGAGACACCAAAAAAAGAGAAATCTCGTCACCAGACCTACCACGTGTCTTTCTTCTGCACGACTCGACTCTGAACGGTGTAGATAATAAAAGACTAGGATCATCGTATGGCTTCATCGCAAAAGCGAGGATGTCACACAAAATTAGTGACATAAAGAAATGCCTAACTGAGGAACAGTTGACTTCCTATCCAGTGGACTGCATTCTACTGCACAGTGGCGTCAACGATCTGAAAACGACAGATCCAAAAACAGCAAGTGACAATTTCGTAAAGATTGTGGAAGATGCTATAACCATGCACCCAAACTGCAAAATAGTCATCAGCAAGGTTTCACCCATGAAAGACAAGGCCCTTCGGATAAAAAGGGATCTTTTTAACGCCCTCGTCACCTCTGCGCTACATGGACATAGCAATCTATCGTTCATCGGAAACGACAACCTCAATACCGAACGCAAAGATCTTTTCAGAGATGCTATTCATCCCAGCTCTCGTGGCTCTACCATCTTAGCCAAAAACATTGGAAACCACATTAGAGATCTCTTCTGGAAAAGGCCAAAACCTCGCCGACACCGACACCGTCCTCTTCACTACACAGAATATCCCACCACCAGTTTTGACCGTTATTATCCTACAGCGCCGTCAATGACCTTTCACTCATATCGGCCGTGGTGGGATCATGAGGACTTTCACCATCAAAATTATTTTAATACACTAAGAAATCATGTGTGGTAACCACCTCGTGTCTATCGTTTCTTGTGACAGCACCAGCTGTGTAAGAAGACAGCAGATACTATTTATACAAAGCTGTTCCTGATTTGAGTAACGTTTGCCATTTCCTTTCTCACATAGTTGTTGATTTTTTTGGGCCTACTGTTGTTATATGTACTATTGAACTATATGATTTAAGACACTGTTGATCAACTGCTAGAGATTTGTGCGTCTACTTCTAAGTTTATTGTTAATTTTCTTTCCAAATTCTGGTGTTTACCTATTTCTTTCTTTTGATTATATAATTATTTATCATTTATTTGTTATTTAATTAATTATTCATTTTTTCACCGATTTTCGACATCTTCTGAATACTTAGTTATATTAACAAACTTGCAAACTTACCATTATCTGTTAAATCCATCCATACTAACTTCACTACTCTCTGCCGGTTTGATCGATCATGATAAATAAGTGTACAAACCTTAAAGTAGACATACTTCAGTGGAACACTCGTTCCATTGTTAAAAATGTTCCTTACCTCAATAACTATCTCTCTTCTACAAATTTCCAGGTCTTACTTCTGCAGTCGCTAAATACAGACAAGAAGGCTTTGCCCAAATTATCAGGGTTTTATTATCCACCCATCTACAGCTCTATAAATGATGGTGGCCGAATTTTTACTGCAATATATATTCGTGAAGGACTAAACTATTATGAAACAACGTCTCCAGTACCAAGATCTAATGCTTCTATTTCGTCATGTGCTGTTACTATAAAATTTTCTTCATCATTAGTCCTAAATATGGCCTCTATTTATTTACCAAGAGGCCCAGATTCTGAGAACACAGAATGGCTGAGACATTTTGAAGATCACCACGATAAATGGATCATTGGGGGTGACTTCAACGCGCATGCTCCGTTTTGGGAGAGGGACTGTACCCATGTAACCAGCAACAGGTTCATCGATAACCTTGTCGACTCAAATTTATGTCTACTTAATGATGGACGTGTTACCCGTATCCCTGACATACCATCCCATCGACCCACAGCGATAGATCTAACTTTAGTGTCACCATCACTAGCAGTAAACGCCACATGGAAAACAGCTGTAGACTCTTTAGGATCAGATCATATCCCCATAATTCTCAGCCTAAACCATAGTCCTGAAACAGAAAATATCTTACAAGATAGCAAAATATTACATGAAAGTCTACCACGATTTAATTATAAAGAAGCGGACTGGACCAAATTTAAAGAAATCCTTCATAATACAAAAATAGATCTATCTGATACCGCCAACATAGACAACCTGTATACATTTTTCTGTGACTCACTTTTAAGTGCTGCCAACATTTCAATCCCAAAATTAAAGGCATCAAACACAGGAAAACATCGCGGAAATGCTTGGTGGAATAAGGATTGTGAAAAAGCAGTTAACGAAAAGAGAAAAAAATTTAAAACATACATACACAATCGGACACCTGAAAATCATAGAGCGATGAAAAGTGCCAACATAAACTGTAACAGAATCATAGAACAAGCCAAAGAACTGTATTGGACGACATTTTGTAAGTCTGAAATAAATAATCACAAAGACATGCATAAAATTTGGGAGAAACTAAAAGTAATGAAAAATGGGATCAGTTTGCCATCATTTCCGATAAAACTAGCCAATAATCCTTTCCCAAGCTCGTTGGAAAAGGCAGAAGCTTTTGCAGATTTGTTTGCTGAAGTATGCCATACTGGCGGCCTTCCTGTTTCCAGTCAAAATCATAGGGAACGAGAAGAAAAGACAGAAGTTTATAAGGACCCTCCCCCAGATAATACACACTACATGAACGCATCAATTACACTTCAAGAATTAAAAGATGCCATCAAGTCTATCTCAAATAAAAAAGCGTCAGTAGGATTAGATGCCATTTCTAATCAGATGTTGAAAAATTTACCCGAAAATTTTGTAATCTTGCTTCATATTATCTTTAAAAAATGTTGGAATAGTAGCAAAATACCCGACTATTGGAAACAAACAATAGTGGTTCCTATCCCAAAACCGGGTAAATGTAACACTGATCTGAAAAACTATAGGCCAATTGCACTAACTTCTCACGTATGTAAACTAATGGAGAAAATTATTGTACAGCGGTTACTACACTATTGTGAAAAAAATACCATTATACCTGTCAATCAGGCTGGTTTTCGAAAAGGCAGGTCAACAGTGGAACTCTTAACTAAACTAACCACTGACATAAAGGGACAATTTGCAAGACGTAAATGTATATTGGCCACATTTTTTGATATAACCAAAGCATACGACCAAGTGTGGCACTCCCGATTACTATTTAAATTAAAAAGCATAGGGCTAACAGGTCGCGTTTATAACTACGTGAAGTGTCTGTTGGAAAACCGAGTAATTCAAACCAGAATTGGAAACGTGTATTCAACAAAACGAACCCTTCAGATGGGTATCCCACAGGGATCAGTTTTAGCACCCCTCCTCTTTGTGATACTAATGAATGACTTACCAAGTAGAATATCTAAAGTTGTCACTTTAGTCCAGTATGCTGATGATCTATGCATGTGGATGCCGGTAAACATGAAGAAAAACACTCCTTCTCGCAGTATCAACTATGCACGCAAACTTTATCAATTAGAACTTGACAAAACAGCACAATACATGGCAGAAAATGGGCTCCATCTATCTACGGAGAAGACAAAGATAATTTTATTTAATAGTGGGTCTAACCCGGACAAAATGCCCACCTTTAAACTAGGAGATTCCGTTCTTCAGTATAACCAATCTATTAAATTCTTGGGTGTTTTCTTTACAGCAAAATTGTCATGGAATCTGCATATCGACTACTTACTCACAAAAGCCCAAAAGAGTCTAAATTTTTTTTAAATAGTGTGCAAGCAACCATTAGTGGAGTCCAGGAATGTTTCAACATAGGATTAATTGCAAAAGAATTTGAAATCAGTGCATTTATTTGCTTACACTATTCCTTACAACATATGTAAAAAGTAGGGAAAAGTAAGTTTCGCCAGATGTTTAAAAATACGTTTATTATAGCGGAATCTTTCGCTTTCGCGCTTTCGCATTTTTTAGCGTGGTGATGAGGCTGCGCATTGATTTCTGTATCAACAAACAATGGCGTCGACCATAAACCACGAGGAAAAAGATCCTACAACTTGTGAAAGCGGCTTACCAGGTGAGTACTCTAACTTATATCATGTTGAAAAAAACAATTGTAAGAACTTCCACCATCTATCTCTTAATTTTTCCTCCTTCTGATTATTATCGCGATCGTTGACTAACTGGGATGTGTCGGATCGGAGGGCTAGACTCAGACCGGCACATGGTGCGTTTTTCAGCTATACTGTCAAACTACTATTATTCTACATATAGCGTGTATTAATCATTACAGCTCTGTATTTCCTTCGTTCTGTCTTTATTAGTAAGTTAACCTTATAAAGTTTTATTTACGCAGTGTTGTCAGTAGACCATGCTGGCGAAGAGGTAGTGCACTCTGCTACTAACTTAAATTTTTTGGGGGGGAGCGCGGGTTCGATTCCCGCTAAAGGCTATTTTTTTTTTTTTAAATATAAAATGTAAATTTAATTTGCTATTATTATTGTTTGTGCCGTTTGCTTTGCTGTTATATCCCATATTCTCTCTTTCTCTCTTTTTATACTATTGAAATTAGCAGTCTTGTATAGATAATAGCGTGTTTTCATTCCTTTTTCGTTATCTTTTCTTTTGAATGCCTTTTTAATTTTTGTTTTATGGGCGGTTTTTTGTTTTTGTTTGTTTCTTTCTTTCATCTTAACTGCTCGTTGTTCTTCTCTGTTATTAAGATTTTTTTTTTCGAATTGTTTCAGACCAGTTGGACACAGATGTTTGCATTTTATGCAAGCAGTCCCTGAGGAACGGTCAAGAAACAGTCACCCAAACAGAAAAAGGTGTTGCTGGTCTTCGGAAAGCAAGTCGAAAGAGAGAGGAGACTAGCCTGGATTTTTATCCTGGCCAGATTCTGCACAAAATCTGTCGACATGAGTTCTGTAATGAATTTATAATTCAGCGCGATTTAAAAGCTCGACAAGTGCAGTCATCAAAGTCAAAGACATCTCTTCGCTCTTCTCAAACAAAATTTGACTTCGCCAGTGACTGTATCCTCTGTGGGACATCTGTAAAGGGCCAAACAAAGAAAGGTGATGTCTCTGTGTACCAAATCCGCACATCCACTTGTCAAGCTACTTTGGAACTTGCATGTTTGCAACGAGGTCCGGGGGACAAGTGGGCCCAAATAGTAAAAGGGCGGATTGAATATGCACAGGATTTACATGCTGCTGATGCTGTTTACCATCAACAGTGCAATGTGAATTTTAGAACTGGACGAAATATTCCACAAGCTTATCGGCCTAATATAGCAGTGGCAGACAACAAAAAAGGGCGACCAGAGGATGAAGTTCGACTTGCAGCATTTTCCAAAGTAGTTTCCTACCTGCAGGAAAATGACGATGAGCAGTTAACAGTGGGTGATCTGTGCCTGAAAACGCGCGAGTATCTTGGAGATGAAGAACCTTACTCCAAAGACCACATGAAAAGAAAGCTACTGAAAACCCTTGGAAGTGACATCATTATCACAAACATACAAGGGAAAGCAAATGTTGTCACATTCCAGATGACTGCGGAGAAAATCTTAGACCGCTTCTGGAAGACAGAGAAAGAACAAGATTTATTGGCTGACAAAATGAGAATAATTGAAACTGCTGCCAAACTCTTGTTGTCCGACATCAAAGATCTGAATTATCCCAAGGATGTCTATCCAGCAAGAAAAGAGGTCAGTGATGTTGAAGCAAACAATAATTATTTGCCAGATTCACTGCGTTTGTTTCTACAAACACTGATGCAGAAAAAAAGGGAATGTAAACTGAAAACTGCTTCCATTGGTCAAGCGATCATGCATGCCATCAGACCAAATACCTTAATACCACCTCTGCAATTGGGACTTGGTGTGCAAGTGCATCATCTTCATGGATCCCGGTCTTTGGTAGAACTGTTAAACAAACTTGGATTCTGTTCGTCGTATCATGAGGTCCAACGCTTTGAACAATGTGCAGCCTATAGTCAAGGCACAGATCTTGTTGGTGTGGGTCCTAACAGTTTTGTGCAGTTTGTTGCTGATAATGTGGACCACAACTTGAGAACATTGGAAGGTTCAGGGACATTCCATGGGATGGGAATCATAGGAATGGTCACACCCGGTCAAAAACATACAAAGGTGATCCACCGCAACACTAGTGTAACTGCACGCCAAACTTCTGCCCTGGGTCAAATCCCACTCCGTTTCTTCAGTCCATCAAAGACTGATTTGAGGCGTCTGATACATTTATGTAGTTGCATGGCTTGATATGGGCAATTGAACTCTATCTAAAGATTCGCATTCCATATTAAGGTAATCACACGCTGAATAATGCTGGACAATAGTGCTTCCAAGAACAGTGTCGGAGGCGCTGTAGCTCTGTCATCTAAAAACATTACCGAGGACATTACATTTGTCATTTTTTGTCACAGTTTCTTGAATATATTTATTTACCTGATGAATGTGAATGTATCTCGTCAAGACCTTTCGAACGAGGTGCTACATGATGACATTCGGATTACTATGAGAAATGTTAGTGCTTCGTTCCGATGTGATGACGTCATTTCGTTAATTAGACCCCCTTCCGACATTGCTCTCAACCTACTTTTTTCATATGTTGTTTCAGTGTCAATACTCAAACTATTGGACACAAAATCAAAACTTTTGCAATTAATCCTAAGTTTGACTCTTATTTTACATTCCTGGACTCCACTACATGGGGACATGATCCATCAACACTTGTACATTTATGTAAATCTCTCATTAGATCTAAACTAACATATGCCCAGGAAATATTCTTTAGCGCACCGAGACACTTACTGCAAAAACTACAAAGTACAGAATGCAAAAGTTTTAAACTTGCCCTTGGTCTTCCGATGCATGCTTCCAATCTCCGAACATACGGTGAGATTAATATGTTGCCGCTTGATGAACAAAGGAAACTCGTCTCTACCAAATTTCTGCTAAGGAATACCACCGTTGAAAATGTTTTGAGACCTGATATAACTTTAAGATCAGACATTGATTTTCCGAAACGAGCTAGATCAATATCTTCACAGGCCACACTTGCAACGTATACACACGACATCATGAATGGCTCTGGAATTGATCTAGAAGCGGATCCTATATCTATAAGACCTTCGTTTTCACCAGTACCCAGTTGGGAACTCTTAAGAGCAAACTTTGACATACACCACACTGATTTAAAGAAAGAAGATAATATCAACTTATTAGCGAGTCGAGTTAAATGTCACATTGAACACTTTTATCCCAATCATTTAAAAATCTACACAGATGGATCATTAATTGAGAAAAAAGCAGGTTCTGCGTTTTTAATACCAGCTCTTAAAATAGAGAAATCTTTCCATATTGGACCCAACAAATCAATATTTACAGCTGAACTCTTAGCAATACTGATGGCTTTGAATTACTTAGTAAGCTATCCTCGGAATATATCACAAATCCTTTTCTGCGTTGATTCGAAATCAGTGCTTCAGGCTCTTGAACTAATGAAGTTAGACACTAGATCTGAAATGGTAATAGAAATTAGCCATTTAATTCATTTCTTATCCTTAAGAGGCACTGATCTTACTTTCTGCTGGATACCATCTCATTGTTCGTTTCATCATAACGATGTGGTTGACAGGGCCGCCAAACGAGGAGCTAAGGGTTCACCAGAATCAAACAACATAAAGCTTTCTCTCTCCTTGAATGAATCTTATAACTTAGTGGATGCCTATGTTTGGAAACTGTTTCAAGATAATCAGAAAAAGTACAATACAAATAGCATGAATATTATAATCAGCAAAATAAGTAAACAGTTTACCATAAATAGAACTATGCAGTCCCTTATGTATAGGTGGAAACTCGATGCATTAAAAACAAAGTACGGTACACCAGAAATATTGTCTGTCTTTGTGGACAGAAAATAACGACCAGTCATTTACTTTCTTGCATTACTATAAAGCGACTCATTCCGGTACTTTCTACTCACACAATTTCCGACATATTTGAATCATCATTATTAACATACGAATTTTTTGTTAGCCTGTCAAAAAGTCCAATAGTTCAATATTTGTAATTTGTTCATCTTCTTGTTCATGGTTACAGTTAGCTAGTTAATTGTAAATATTTGTTGTAGTATGCTACTTCATTTGTTATGTTTACGCTCCCCTCTGACATTTGCCTTGTCCCAGCCCGAATATGTTTTTTGCTGCTAGAGTGGGCTGTAAGTGATATGAATTTGAACTTAAATTTCATTTATTTTTTAACCATGACTAACTACACATAAACATTTGCATTTGCTCTTCCGGTTTCTATTCCCCTTCCCCACATCGCTTTTTTTACATACTTAATTTTTCATTTATTCAATTGTTTATTTACTTATTTATTTATTTATCATTATTATCATTGTTATTATCATTTATTATTTTTTATTTATTTATTTACTTTTTTTTGTTTTTTTTTGTTTTTGTTTATTTGTCTAAAATCACTTAAGTGAATAGACATTAAACCAATGACCACCACCACACACACTCACACATGACTATAAATGGGGAAAAAGAATAAAAGCAATGGAAAATTATAGAGAGCATATTATATACAAATATATATTACAATGTGATTCCACTCCGAGCGGAGACAGGCTACAGAGGGGGGATGAGTGAGGTCAGGATTTCATGCAGAGGAGAAAAGGTGAGTTTTGAGAGCGGACTTGAAGGAGACAAAAGTAGGTTGCTGACGGACTGAGAGAGGAAGTTTGTTCCAGGAGAGTGGACCAGAAACAGAGAAGGCTCGTGTGTTATGGGCCAGCCCCTGCTGTTTGCATGCAGCATTGCTGATCGATAGGCTCTCACAATTTAGAATCAAAAGATCACGAGACCCCCAGAACGAGTAGATCTAGCTCACTCTGCACCTAGTTTGAAAGCAGCACCGCTAAT
Source organism: Monoplex corrugatus (assembly GCA_030674185.1). Classification (NCBI taxonomy): domain Eukaryota; kingdom Metazoa; phylum Mollusca; class Gastropoda; order Littorinimorpha; family Ranellidae; genus Monoplex; species Monoplex corrugatus. The sequence goes on from CM060314.1 coordinate 86,841,510, forward strand.
TGGTACCATCTCACAGACTGTCAGTAGTTTGAAAGCAGCACCGCTAGTTGGTACGATCTCACAGACTGTCAGTAGTTTGAAAGCAGCACCGCTAGTTGGTACGATCTCACAGACTGTCAGTAGTTTGAAAGCAGCACCGCTAGTTGGTACCATCTCACAGACTGTCAGTTCTGTAGAACTACTCGTATAAACGTGGTTATGAAGGAGATTTCTAGTCTGTCTGAAGATGAGTCTATGACTTGAAACGTTGTAATTATTTATTAGTTTTCTGCACAGGTACTTTCCGTTCCACAAAGTCACTGTTTACTCTCTCTCTCTTTCTGTGTGTGTGTGTTTGTGTGTGTGTGTGTGTGAGCGAAAATGTGTGTGTGTGTGTATGTTGTGTGTGTGTGTGGTGTGTGTGCGTGCGTGCGTGCGTGCGTGTGTGTGTGTGTGTGTGTGTGTGTGTGTGTGTGTGTGTGTGTGTGTGTGTAAATGTGTGTGTGTGTGTGAGCGAAAATGTGTATGTGGTGTGTGTGTGTGTGTGTGTGTGTGTGTGTGTGTGTGTGTGTGTGTGTGTGTGTGTGTGTGTGTGTAGGAGCGTGTGTGTTTCAGGTCTTTGAGTTCTCCTACTACTGTTTGATCGAAGTGTTCATGGATCTTTCCCTAGTTTTGCATTTAGCGTTCAGAGCTTCCACTGACCGGTTTATGGCACACACCAGTTTCGTCCCTTGGCTAATCAACTCGGTAGGAACGATACACAAACACGTTCATTATTGTTATTGTCCGTCAAAGCCTAGCCGATTGGGTAGAGCCATACCAGGGTTTTTAACGGTTTCAAAACATACACAATTCTCCAAGGGAAAAAAAGGAAAAGAAAATTAAGTGTACGTATCAATTGCATTTGTATACATAATCTAAAGAGATGTCCAGTTTATCACACAGGGGATATAAAAAACTTATCTGAATACAAATTGAAACAAAACTAAGAGTACTAAAACATATATAAAAACGGGCCTGAATTACCCAAAATTGCTTCCGCATATCTCATTTCCCTTAGCCAAAAATGCACTCAATATATGCACGCAATTATTAAACCTAAGAGAAAGTATGTAAGACTTTATCGAACACATACAGGTGAATGGACCAGCAAGGCAAAAAAAAAAAACGATAGGAAGTAATGCCAGAAAGCAAAGGAGGAAGAAAGAAACAAAGAGACTGACAGAAAAGAGAAAAATTCTAGCACAGAATTGCCAGAAAGTGGGGTTACTATCTATACTGAAAGAGCCCCCGGCATCCCCACGGGGGAAAACACTTTCATAAGACAGAAACAGCTCACAGACTTAACTTGCTCTTTCCCTCCAACAGGCCGGCTCCTACCCAGAGATGCGCGTGATATAGGATCAATGGGAAGACTTGAACCACACAGTCAAGAATCATCCAATGTATATATGCATCACTGACAGAATCGCTCAAGTTTCCTGACCAGCACTGCAGGTGTCTGTAACTGTCGGGCCTGGTTGATACCGGGAATATTAAGAAAGGAAGCATACAACGCAGCTCTGTCACGCAGTCTCAAGCCAGAATGGAACTCTACAGAATCGTGATTATCATCCCCATCGTTATGCATCATCTCAGCATTGTAAAAAAATCGCCCCATGTTCTGTGGTCACTTTTACTTTACTTTTATTGTTGTTTAAAGCCCAGCCGACTGCGCAGAGCCATATCAGGGCTATAACCGCTTCAAAACACAAAACTTCAACAGGAAAAAAAAAAAAAAAAAAAAAAGAAAGAAAATTAAGTACACATATCAATGCATTCATGCACATAATCTAAGGACACGCCCCCGGGATAGGACCATTCCGTCCGATTTATCGCACAGAGGAGATTTAAAAAACACACCTGAATACAAATATAAACATACATAATGACACCAAAACAAATATAAAAACAGGCATGAATTACCTAAAATTGCTTCCACATATCTCACCTCCTTAGAGCCCAAAATGCACTTAATACATGTGCCCAATTATCAATCCGAAGAAAAAGTGCGTAAGACTTTATCGAAAAAATACAGTTGAACGGACCAGTAAGGCAGAAAATAAGTAGAAATGACCGAAAGCAAGGCAACAAGGCAGAAACAAAGAGAGTGACAGAAAAGAGGAAATTTCTAGCACAGAATTTCCAGAAGGGTGGGGATACTATTTACACTGCAAGAACCCCCGGCCACCCAACGAGGGACTGTGGTCACCGTAATGTCCATAAAATATAGACAAACAAAGAAACAAACAAACAAACAAAAACAAAGGAAGGAGGAAGGTTCATGTCTTCTTGAAGACCTGAAAATCAAAACCAGATGGTGTCCTGTCTGCTATTATCGTTGTGTCAACAGTTTAAGACGAGGACAGTACATACATTTTTTTTCCATATTTAAACACTGTCATATCATCATGCCATTAATAAATGAAATATGCTTTATAACCAACGAACGTAAAACCCGCTTTTGCAACAAGGACTGCGCCGTCATGGAAGAAGAAGACATTAGCAGAAAACTCAAACCAAGGTCCTATGTAATACAATGCCAATGTTCTTCTTCTTCTTCTTCAGTGGTATTAACGTCCCAGCGTGATAACGATTAGGGACTGTCGTAAGATGAATCTTGTCATATAGTTAAAAGAAGATAAGCCTTGTCTTATAATTTCCATGTCTGGGGTGTGAAGAGCTTCAAGTCATACAAGAGGAGGATGAGTCTGGAGGTGACGGAGAATCTTTATAAGTATGGTCCAACTGCCGAAAAGTGGGAGAGAGTAGCTGCCAGAACGAGAGGAGTCCATCCGTGGATACTGTTGTGATTTGAGAGTTGAAGTAATTGAAGAGGGTTTGTTTGTCCTGTAAAGATAGTCCTTAGAGGTTGAAAATGATTGCGTAAGGTCACGCAATCAAAAAGACAGTGCTGGAAGGA
>CM060314.1:86846950-86851950 GCA_030674185.1 Monoplex corrugatus
CGATGTTATGGAGTTTCTTTTGGGATTGAGACTCACGCGGATGATGGTGATGACGTTTTGGAGTTGTTGTTTTTTTGGGGTGGGGATTGAGACGTATGGGGATGATAGTGATGACGTTATGGAATTCGTTTTGGAATTGAGACTTTTGGGAATAATAGTGTTGATGTTATGAATTTTCTTATGGGGTTGAGACTTATAGGAATGGTAGTGATGACGTTTTGGAATTATTTTTTGGGACTGAGACTTATGGGAATGATAATGATGATGCTATGGTATCATTTTTGGGATTGAGACTAATAGGGACGATGATGATGATACTATGGCGATTCCTTTGGGATTGAGACTTATGGAGATGATAATGATGACGATATGGAATTTTTTTTTTTTTTTAAGAATTGACACTTATGGGAATGACAGTGATAACATTGTTGAATTATTTTTTTGGGTTTGAGACGTATGGGGATGATAGTGATGATGTTATGGAATTATTGTAGGGATTGAGACTTATAAGGATGATCGTGGTTAAGTTATCGAGTTTCTTTTGGGATTGAGACTAATGGGGATGACAGTGATGATGTTATGGAATTATTGTTGAGATTGAGACTTATAAGGATAATCGTGGTTAAGTCATCGAGTTTCTTTTGGGATTGAGACTTAAGGGGATGATAGTGATGATGTTATGGAGTACACTATCGGATTTGAACTCTGTTTAGTTCCACGACTGCACGATAAAAGGCCGAGGACAGAGAACGGGGATGGAGATGGGTGACACACTTGGTTGATAGCGTCCTTCTAAAATTAGGCGTTTTGTTAATATTAGAACAGAACAAGCCTTAAGAACAAAAATAAAACCGAACAACAAACAAACAAAAAATAGGAACCAGAGAAAGCAAGAATAAAGAATCAGAACGCGTATTTAATACAACCAGACAAGACAGGCCCAAATTTTCGGCCAACTGGCCTTTGTCAATCGTAAGATCACAAACAAACAAACAAACACCAAATACAAAAATTAGGAGAACAAGACTGAAACTTCCCTGTTCCTTGTTCAGTGTGAGAAAAGGACTAAAACAAAAAAATAAACAAAAAACAAAGAGAGAGAGAGAGAGAAAAGGAGAGAGAGAAAAGGAGAGAGAGAGAAAAGGAGAGAGAGAGAGAGAGAGAGAGAGAGAGAGAAAGAGAAGAGAGAGGTAAAGACAGAGGTAAAGAGAGAGAGCGAGAAAGAGAGAGAGAGAGCGAGAGAGAGAAAAGAGAGAGAGAGAGTAAAGAAAGAACAAGAAAGAAAGAAAAGAAAATTGGTCCAACATTCCAATGTTCGGCCGCTGTGATTAATCAAACCTTTTCAGTGCTTCCCAAGAAAAAACAAAACAAAAAACAAAAAAACACCGCCAGCATGCGTGCGTGCATGCTTGCGCGCGTGCGTGCGTGTGTGCATACGTTTATGTGTATGCGCATCCGCGTATGCGTGTGTCCGCCTGCTTCTCTATACGTGCGTACACAAATCTCATAACATACTACTCAACTGACCACGACTACAACACCCATACGACCACTATCACAACAACATCCAAACTGAGATCGACTTCTGCCTAAACCATCACCGATCACATGACTAAGCCGACAGCCAATCACTGCGTTGATAAGTGATCGTCGGCGGCACGATATTGTCGTCTGCGCTTTTAAATTATCCCTAATGGGGCTCTCGAATTCATCCGTCACGGTCACGTTAAATCAGAAATCAATCAACAAATCGCGTCACGTTAGCGATAAGTCACATTAGAATCTGCCATTAGTCACGTCAACTCAGCTGCCACGTCAAATTAGCCATCAACCACGTCAAATTAGCCATCAGGAAGAGAGTTCTTGAATGTTATATAGAACCAATACTGTTGTACGGATGCGAGGCGTGGACAGTCAACAAACAAAGCCAGAACAAGATTGAGGCAGCCGAGATGTGGTTTCTAAGAAGAATGTTAGGGTTCCATGGACAGCAAAGAAAACAAACGAGACAGTCTTGATGGAGGCAGACACAAGTAGATCACTCATAAGGAAGATTAGGAAAAGACAAGCAACATTTATAGGCCATTTTATGAGGAAGGGGGATTTGGAGCACCTGATCACAACGGAAAGCTGGAGGGAAAGAGAGCGCCAGGTAGACCCAGAGAGAAAATGCTGGATGGACTTGAAGAGTGGCTGGGGACGAGGAGGGTGGGGGAGATGCTAGGGGCAACGAGAGATAGAGATGGTTGGAAGTCCATGATCGCCAACGCCATGCGGCAGGGCACCTGATGATGATGATGAACAAGAATGGTCGGACGATCCGAAATGTCAACATACAAATCAGACAGCGTCCTCCTAAGTAAACGACAAGAATGTCGGCTGATCGAAATCAGCACAAGATCAGCAGTGCTTCTTAGTAAACTATCGAATGTCAGCTGATCCGAAATATCAGCACACAAATCAGGCAGTGTGCTTCTAAATCTTGGCGCATCGTTTGCTGTCTGCAAATGTTCTCATTTCTTGAAACCCAAAACAACTGTGACTGCCCGCGTTCAAGCAAACAAGAACCAGAAAAAAAAAACAAAACAAAAAAAAAAACCGAAAAGAAAAAAAAAAGATTAAGAACGCGTATTTAATACAACCAGAAAAAACAGGTGTTTGTTTCTGATCTTACGCTTGACAAAGGCCAGTTGCCGAAAATTTACGCCTGTCTTGTCTGGTTGAATTAAGTACGCGTTCTGATTCTTTTTTCGTGTTTTTTTTTTTTTCTGGTTCTCATTTCTTGACCACAGCAGAATGTCGTCCTCACCCTCCTCTCCTGACAAACACCCCATCTTGAGTGCTAGACAATGCTAGTTTCCGTTACCGACGGGGAGCAATACTGAAGTAGGTAAAGCATCAGATTTTCGATCGGAAGATCTAGAATCAATCCTGCTTGTGCACTTCCCGAATGATGGGGAATAGTGGAGATTTTTCCACTCTCCCAGGTCAACATGTGTGCAGACCTGACCTGTCAGAACCTAAACGCCCTTCGTCTGTACACGCCAAGCAGGACATCAAACACAAACTGACCTCCCATCACGAAATCAGTCATAACTCGCAGTCAGTCGAAGAGCACTAGGAGCTAAAAAGGTGACTGAGGGTCTACCCGGGGTGTTTTGACTTTTTCACAAAATTGATTTCTGTAGACTATAATTTATCCCCCACAGAAATTTTTTTCTTGAAAAAATATGATTAATCAATTTAAAATGGTATTTTAATGCACTGATCGCAGCAGAAAGAACGCAATTTCCTACCAAAAGTACCTATTTTTGTCTCTTATTATAAACCGTAACCTGTGCAGTACCCGCACATGTAATATACTGACGGAAAGCTCTTTGGTGCATCTTTCAGATAATGACAGCGAAAATTAGAAACACACTGGATCAAAGCCACCAAATAAAGAATTTTAAGGAAAATGTCTAGTAAAGCACACAAAAACTTTAGAGGCCGTTTTCTCAAAATGGTTCTTGTCATACAACTTAATGACTTTAAACATACGTAACGTCTACATTTTTTTAATACAAGCTTTATTCAAGTACCAAAATAACCAGCAGAATGTACACTTTCCAGTGATATGTATATCTCAAAATGCCAAAATGCTAGTTAAGACTGATTTCGTGGTGGGAGGTCACATTAACGTTTACGATCCTGTAAGTCATGTCACTTACCGATGGCTTATGGAAACAAGAAAACACCCCCAGCATGCACCCCCATCAGAGACCGAGTACTTAGTGCAGCAACGTACCCACTGCGTAGTGTAAGCAAAACAACATGCATATACACGTCCGGGGGGGGGGGGGGGAGGGGAATCGGTATGCTAGGGATAAAAACTGTCCGTTACTTTCGTCAGCATCCATCCTTCTCACACAGTCCGCGTCAGTTCTGGGATTAACCCTTTGTCTCTCGCACCCTGTCCACCAACTGCAAAGACTTAACCCTTTGACTCCCTCACCCTATCCACCAGCTTCCGGCAGGAAGCTGGTGGACAGGGTGAGGGAGTCAAAGGGTTAAGTTTTTGCTTTGCCAGCATGGTCGACAAGGCAGAATGCTGGTGGACAGAGTGAGGAAGTCAAAGTTGTTTATCACGTGCATTAATCATCAGTGAGGAAGTCAAAGGATTTATCACGTGCATTAATCATCAATGAGGAAGTCAAAGGGTTTATCACGTGCATTAATCATCAGTGAGGAAGTCAAAGGGTTTATCACGTGCATTAATCATCAATGAGGAGAAGTCACAAAGGGTATTTTATCACGTGCATTAATCATCATGGGAGTCAAGGGTTTATCAGTGCTTAATCATCAATGAGGAAGTCAGTTTTATCACGTGCATTAATCATCATGAGGAAGTCAAAGGGTTTATCACGTGCATTAATCATCATGAGGAAGTCAAAGGGTTTATCACGTGCATTAATCATCAGTGAGGAAGTCAAAGGGTTTATCACGTGCATTAATCATCATGAGGAAGTCAAAGGTTTATCACGTGCATTGATATCATAGGAAATCAAGGTTCAGTGCATATCCACAAAGGTCAGATAACACACGTCAGCTAGAAGAAGGGACGACAGACGCTGGCATGACAAAAGTTAGAGCTACAGCCGTCAGACGGATCCCAAAGGTCAGCTAACAAATCAAACATCACGCTCCCAAGTCCTGCTCGGCTGTTTGCTTTCCAGCAAATCTTTCCCATTTCTTGACAGAAGTAACATTTCTCTCTCGTTCTCTTCTGGCAAACGCAAGTATTGGAGGATCTTAACTTATGATCCGCTGCCTGTCTACCATCTCTGACAAGCACCAGAACTTTCCCACTGATTTTGTTACTTTTGGTCCTAGATGTCAAGAAACCAAACCAAACCAAAACCAAACCAAACCAAACCAAACAACAACAGAATGTCCGTAAGATTTACTCAGCGGTTCGCAATCTGCAAAAACAAATTCTCGTGTCTTGACCGAGGAAAGAT
>CM060314.1:86856950-86864450 GCA_030674185.1 Monoplex corrugatus
TCAGCTGATTCGTTGAGTTGTTACCGTCAGCTGAACTGATGACACGTTTAAAACATCATTTCTCAGCTGGAGGAAAAAATTTCCCATTTCAGCATGTAAATTAATTCCTTTATCATCTCGGCAATTTTTTGTTGTCCTGTCTTCTTTCTATTTCCATCCCTTGGTTTGTTGTCTAATCAAATACTGTTCAACTCTTTGCCCTGGTATCTTGCCCTAACTGAAGTTTGCTGACATTCGCTCGGTCCATTCCTGACTGAAATGTTGCTAATTACATCAACTGCCTGATGAAATTGTTGCTGTTCTAATCACATGCCTGACTGAATTGTTGGCTATCACATCACTGCCTGACTGAAATTGTGGTAGTTACATCACTGCTGATTGAAATTGTGCTAGTTCTACATCACACTGCCTGACTGAAATTGTTGGCTAGTTCTACATCACACTGCCTGACTGAAATTGTTGGCTAGTTCTACATCACACGCTGACTGAAATGTTGGCTATTCTACATCCACTGCCTGACTGAAATTGTTGGCTAGTTCTACATCACACTGCCTGATTGAAATTGTTGGCTAGTTCTACATCACACTGCCTGACTGAAATTGTTGGCTAGTTCTACATCACATGCTGATTGAAATGTTGGCTAGTTCTAATCACATGCCTGATTAATGTGGCTAGTTCCACATCATGCTATCTGACTGAAATTGTTGGCTAGTTCTAATCACACTGCCTGATTGAAATTGTCGCTTAGTTAACATCATGCTTCTGACGAAATTGTTGGCTAGTTCAAACATTACACTTTACCTTTCATAATTAAGGATTTACATGTGAATGTCGACTTCGTTTCCTTGCAAAGCTTCCAGTGAAAGAAAGCAAAACAAACAAAGCAAAAAAAACAAAAAAAACCCAAACCAGAATCTGTGAAAAGCTCCTTTCTTTAAGGGAGGAAGAAGGAGCAGAAAATTAGAATACGGCTGTTTCTTTGACAAACATAAAAGCTGAAAGCCATGATCCCAGTCACGGCAACCGCCCATCCCACCAGCACTCCTCATGGTGCCGAGCGTCGTACCCCGACCTTCAACTTTCAAGTCACCCCCCACCTCCTACCCCACCTTTTTCCACCTTGTATCTGAAAGCACAATCCGCACATATAAGTTCATTCGTGAACAATCCTCTGTCCAAACACAAGCTGCTTGTCAGAACCAGGTGTAAAGTGTCCACAGCTGTATATCACATTATTCCATCAGGTCTGAGATCAACGTCAGACGACAGGCAAAATTTTCTTTGACCCTCTCATCTCTGACATTTAACCCTTGACTCCCGCACCCTTTCCACCAACCAACTGCAAAAACTTAATCCATTTATGGACATTTAACCCTTTGATCCGCACCCTTTCCACCAACCAACTGCAAAAGCTTAATCCTTGGACTCCCGCACACTATCCAGGGTGGACAGGTTGCAGAAGTTACAGGGTTAATGACGTCCAGAGAATAAGAGATCAGGTGGCATATACAACAAGTTATGTACAGGCTTGAAGTGAGCGGCGGTCAGGGGAGTAAACTCTGGACTTCCAGTCAGAGGCCCTTGGTTCGATTCCCTCCCATGCCTCCTCCTGCTGGGCGAAAGGTGGTAGATTTTTTTTTCCCACCAATCAAGTCAATGTACCGATAACACATTAACTCATATTTATAACCAAACAATCCATGTAAAGCATGCTTGTTGCTTCTGTTCGTGCTGAACCGCTATCGGTTTACGCACGCAGAACATCAATATGCCGTTAGTAGACAAGTACGTCAGTCGGATTATGAAACATGCGACAACCAACATGCATGCCATCAAGATGCGACCGTGGAACAAATAGTCGGATCCAGTGGATCAATTTGTCAGCGCATTGAGTCCTAGTTTCCACCATGCTCCAACGAAGAACAGATTAATATGTCAAGCGCAGGGAATACAAATAAGTTTGGAGGAATGACCTTATACAAGACATGTAAATAAATGTAAGAGCAATAACACAAATGGCACAAGGCCTATAACAAGAGAAATGTAAATAAGTAGAACAAAACAAAATGGAAATGGCCTTATACAAAACAGTAATTATCTTAACAAATCTAATAGTCATAAAATAACAAGAACAATAATAATAAAAACAACTTAAATAATAGTGTTTGGCCCTACTAAGAACATTATGATAGTTAGAACAATATCTAATAAAGTTAATGGCACTATCGAACATAAGTTCTAATTAGCAATTATTATAATAAGTGAATTTGGCTAGCAACAATTAATAATCGTACGAAATATCTAATATGTATCACGATGAACAGTTTAAGTTTTTGTGGAGCAAAAAGGGGAGCACTGGGAAGCTCTACATACAGCCACCAATGAGAGCAGTGAGAAAGAAGAGAATAGATACATGTAGAGACATTTAGAGTAGAGAAGACGCAGAACGAGAGAGCGACAGATCAACGACCATACATCGACAATTATTCACACATTTACACACAATCTCTCATTACCTCTCCACACCTCTCACTCTCTTCTCTCACACTCTCGTAGGCAAGAAGAACAATAAACAAAAAATATACACACGTACAATGTCAAGTACTGACGCGAACGATGTGATGTTGATGGTCAGTCCTGATTAGGTTGTCAACACTACTATTCCAGTATTTTACCAGTTTCCGACAAGTTATCCTTGATTTGCAATTATTAGTATACATAATGATTCTGGCGCACGACTGACTGACTATATAGATATGGCGCGACGAGATGAGAGGGACACATGGCAGTTATCCTTCCTCATTGACAACAACAATGACCGCTCTGGGAGAGACTCACTACTGGACGTATTCAACGCCACTTTTGTCCAACTCTGCTTCTTCATACTTTGTCCAACTCTGCTCCACACTCTGTTTGTCCAACTCGCTGCTTACACTCCTTTTGTCCAGCTTCCACCTTCTGCCATTCCTTTGTCCAAATCTGCTCTTCCATCTATCCATTTCCAACCTGCTTCTTCCACACCTTTTGTCCAACTCGTTCTTTCACACAATTCTGCCAACTCTCTTTCACACATCCTTTTGCAACTGCTTTCTAACTCTTTTTCCAATCTGCTTCTTCCCAACTCTCGTTGTGCCCGTACCGATTTCCACACTCCTTTTGTCCAACTCTGCTTCTTCCACACTCCTTTTGTCCAACTCTGCTTCTTCCACGCTCCTTTTGTCCAACTCTGCTTCTTCCACACTCCTTTTGTCCAACTCTGCTTCTTCCACACTCCTTTTGTCCAACTCTGCTTCTTCCACACTCCTTTTGTCCAACTCTGCTTCTTCCACACTCCTTTTGCCCAACCTCTGCTTCTTCCACACTCTTTTTGTCCAACTCTGCTTCTTCCACACTCCTTTTGTCCAACTCTGCTTCTTCCACACTCCTTTTGTCCAACTCTGCTTCTTCCACACTCCTTTTGTCCAACTCTGCTTCTTCCACACTCCTTTTGTCCAACTCTGCTTCTTCCACACTCCTTTTGCCCAACTCTGCTTCTTCCACACTCCTTTTGTCCAACTCTGCTTCTTCCACACTCCTTTTGTCCAACTCTGCTTCTTCCACGCTCCTTTTGTCCAACTCTGCTTCTTCCACACTCCTTTTGTCCAACTCTGCTTCTTCCACACTCCTTTTGTCCAACTCTGCTTCTTCCACACTCCTTTTGTCCAACTCTGCTTCTTCCACACTCCTTTTGTCCAACTCTGCTTCTTCCACACTCTTTTTGTCCAACTCTGCTTCTTCCACACTCCTTTTGTCCAACTCTGCTTCTTCCACACTCCTTTTGTCCAACTCTGCTTCTTCCACACTCCTTTTGTCCAACTCTGCTTCTTCCACACTCCTTTTGTCCAACTCTGCTTCTTCCACACTCTTTTTGTCCAACTCTGCTTCTTCCACACTCCTTTTGCCCAACTCTGCTTCTTCCACACTCCTTTTGCCCAACTCTGCTTCTGAGCACTACGAGTAGTGACTTTTTTCACCGTCACACTTCTTACACCAGTTCAATGGCCATAGATTCTGGGACAATTTGTTCACAGTGCACTGATGATGATGATGACGACGACAACGACGATGGCGACGATAACGACGATGATGACGCCGATAATGACGATGACGACGATGATGCCGACGACGATGACGATGATGATGATGACGACGACGACGACGACGACGACGGAGACGATAACGACGATGATGACGACGATGATGCCGATGATGACGACGACGATGACGATGATGATGATGATGACGATGACGACAATGATGATGATAATGATGATGATGACCTGAACCTCTTCCACGCTCCTTTGTCCAACTCTGCTTCTGAGTTCTAGTGACATTTTTTCACCGTCCCGTTTCCTAACCAGTTCAATGGCCGTAGATTCTGGGACAATTTGTTCGCAGTGTACTGATGATGACGACGACGATGACGACAACGATAATGATGATGATGACGACGACGAGGACGATGCGACAATAACGACGATGATGACGCTGATGATGACGATGACGACGATGATGCCGACGATGCGAGACGATGACGATGAGATGACGACGACGATACGACGACGATGATGATGATGATGATGACCTGGACCTTCTTCCACGCTCCTTCGTCCAACTCTGCTTCTGAGTTCTAGTGACATTTTTCACCGTCCCGTTTCCTACACCAGTTCAATGGCCTAGATTCTGGGACAATTTGTTCACAGTGTAATGATGATAATGATGATGACGACGACGACAACGACGACGACGACGACGATGATGATGATGACCACGACGACGACGATGATGATGATGATGATGACAACGATGGCGACGATAACGACGATGATGACGCCAATGACGACTATGTCGACGACGATGACGGTGATGATGACGACGACGACGACGATGATGATGATATAATGATAACGACGACGACGACGACCGAGATGACGATAATGATGATGATGATAATGATGATAACGACGACGACGACAATGATGATGATGATGACGACGACGACGACGATGAGATGATGATGATGATGATGATGATGATGACAACCATGTAAAGTTCCACCTTCACTACTATTCGTACATGTGACAAGATTAATCGACTTTTCCTTTTATAACATATCCTGGCGACAGCCAGGCCCAAGAGCTGCAGACACCTGTGGTGTTTGTTCAGGACAATCGAGCCAACACCCTCAGTAGTAACACATCCCTGAAATGGATGAGACTAGACAGTGTGGTCCTAATCTTCCCAATGAGCATGCAGCACGCTCAACTCTGGGCAGGAGCCGGTTGGGGCCGAATATATTACCAACACGCTTTTGACGAAAACTGATGAAATTCAAACCCACAACATTCCAGTCTTGTTGTCCACGGCACCACGGCACTCGGTGTTCTAATTATATTTTATTCGTCTCTGTTGCCCTGCTGTTTTGTTCCATTTTCAGACTGCTGAGACGTGCGTGTTCAGTCCAGAAGAATCGTGACTGCCCATGGAATGTTGTTCAAATATCTCCTTTTTTCTCTCCCCCCCCCCCCCCCGGCCCTTTTTAATTGACGGTTACATGCAAGTATACGATCTGTTTTCTCGCATAGGTTTCCTTTACAAAGCACAATTAGTCTGTAGATCTGAAAGTGTCCGGATCCAATTGTATCAGATTATGATTGAGTTGGGTTGGGGTGAGTTGGGTACAGTTCGGTTTAACTGGCGGTTGGGTTGTTGAGTTGGGCTGGGTTTGGGCTTGGGCTTGGGTTGGCTTGGGGTGGAGGGGGGGGGGTTGGGTTTGGTTTGTTTGTTTTGGTTTGTTTGTTTTGGTTTGGTTTTGGTTGGGTTCAAAACAAGTGTGACTGCCCGCGTTCAAGCAAACAGGAACCAGAAAAAAACACGAAAGAAGAATACGAACGCGTATTTAATACAACAAGACAAGACAGGCGTAAATTTTCGGCCAACTGGCCTTTGTCAAGCGTAAGATTACAAACAAACAAACAAACATTCAGATACAAAATCTTCTTGCTGCTGTGTCCGATGTGAGAAAAGGATTGGATTTGATTGGGATCGGTTACACTGGATTTGCTTGGTTTGGTTGACATGATTGGTTTGAGTTGGATGGTTGGGTTGGGCTTGACTGGGCTGCATTAGGTCCGATTGGGTTGGGTTGGGTCGGATTGGGTGGAATTGGGTTGAGTTGGGCTGGATTGGCTTGGGCTTGACTGGGCTGCGTTAGGTCCGATTGGGTTGGATTGGGTCGGATTGAGTGGAATTGGGTTGAGTTGGGCTGGATTGGATTGGGCTTGACTGGGCTGCATTAGGTCCGATTGAGTTGGGTTGGGTCTGATTGGGTGGAATTGGGTTGAGTTGGGCTGTATTGGGTTGGGGTGAGCTGGATTGAACTGAATTGGGTTGGGTTTGATTGGGCTGGGATGGGTTGGGTTGGGATGGGCTGGATGGGGCTGGGATGGGTTGTGTGTTGTGTCGGGTTTGATTTGGTGAGTATGCTATGAGCTCACTGGGAAGACTGGGATCACACAGTCGAATCTCATCCTTTTCACGGATGCGTCACTGAAGGTATCGCTTAACTCACCTGACCAACCCCTCAGGTGTCTGTATCTTCTGCAGTGGTTGATGCCAGAATCTAGTACGGTAGCGCAGAGTGCAACTATGCCACGCAGTCTCGATCCTAGATGGAACTCCACAGTAACATGATTATCATCCCCATCGACATCCTGATCATAGCATTTTAAATTTGTCCCAGCTTTCGTGGCCATTAAAGTGGCGTAGAAAATGAGGCAGGAAAAAAAAAGAAATTTTATCGCGAAAACTTTCCCTTCTTCAATCAAGCATGTTACACCGAACACATCTGGGTTGACTTTCTGGGATAATACAAGGGGGGGGGGGGGTTGCAAAAGTAGGTATCAGTAAGTATCACATCATTATTATAATGCTTAATTCCGCTCTCGATTAGAGGAGTGTGTGAATACCGACGGCAAGCAGTTTGAGTATCTGAGGGATTAAGGCTGTGCTTGTTATTACATGTATATGCAATATTCATTTGTTTGTATAATAAATGCAGAGTATTGTACGTGTTTTCTTTTTTCGTAACTGTATACCCACTTTTGCACCCCCCTGTATAACTTTTCTTGGGAAAAATTGAGACGTTGTTCCATTTTTCGTTTTGTTCGGGAAAACTGAGACGTTGTACAGTTTTCGTTTTCTTTTGTTTTGTTTTCGGTGGAAAACAATTTATTTGGTGATTTGAAATGTGCATGTACTTGTGAATCAGTTTTACAAGTGTCTTCATTTTTTTTCCTTTTTCTTTTTGCTCAAATTACAATATTTGCTGTCCAGAGTCCTAGCTATGAGCACTGCACGGTTTCAATCTATTTTTGTTTTAAGGAGTTGTTATCAACGTTTTCTGTTTCGTTTCCAAACTTAATAGGGCTCTCACTTTTTTCTTCTTTTTGCTTGCTTTTC
>CM060314.1:86869450-86876950 GCA_030674185.1 Monoplex corrugatus
TCTCTCTGTCTGTCTGTCTGTCTCTCTCTCTGTCTGTCTCTCTCGCTCTCTCTGTCTCTCTGTCTGTCTCTCCTCTCTCTCTCCCTTTCTCTCTCTCTCTCTCTGTCTGTCTGTCTTCTCTGTCTCTGTCTGTCTGTCTGTCTTTCTCTGTGTCTCTCTCTCCACTTTATTCTAAGTTGTAAAGTACTCAGTAGTGTTAACGTTTGTATCGCCTGAACTCTATAGCGCCGTCAACAAATGTCTGTGTTGCGCGCATTTTCTCCTTGTAATTCAAGGCATAAAAACTGAATGAAATATATCGTTACAGCATATATTATTAATATATAATGATGATGAAAATAATAATGATTAAAATGATGATGATGATGACGATGATAATAATACCGATAATAATAAATCAGAAGAAGGATTAAAATCATCATCATCATCATCATCATCATCATCATCATCATCATCATCATCATCATCATGCCCTCCGTGGAAATGCCGGGGGCTCTTTCAGTATAAATAGTATCCCCACCTTCTGGAAACTCTGTGCTAGACATTTCCTTTTTTTTCCGTCACTCTCTTTGTTTATGCTTTGCTCCTCGGCTTTATGTAATTTCTTCCTATCATTTTCTGCCTTGCTGGTCCATTCACATGTATGTGTTCGAAAAAAGTCTTACGCATTTTCTCTTAGGATTGATAATTGGGAACATGCATTTAATGCATTTTTGGCCCTAGGGAAATGAGATATGCGGAAGCAATTTTAGGTCATTTAGACCCGTTTTTATATGTTTTGGCTATGTTTAAATTTGTATTTAGGTGTACTTTTTAAATCCACTGTGTGATGAATTGGACGGAGAGGTCAACGCCAGGGGCATCTCCTTAAATTATGTGCGCAAATGCATTGATATGTGTACTTCATTTTCTTCTCCCTTTTTTCTTCCTGTTGAGGTGTTGTGTGTGTTTTGATACAGGTTGTAGCTCTGATATGGCTCTACGCAGTCGGCTGGGCTTTACACAAAAATAGCAATAACAATCATCATGATGACCATTTATACGACGCCAAAACTTGATATATAAATCAAATCAAAAGCGCGCACTCTCATCATTCAACGAAACATGCACTCACAATGACAAAAACAAAAGGGCAGAAAATCCACACAGACCTGGATGGGGGGGGGGGGGGGGGGGGGGGGGAGGGGGAAGGAGGACAAGAGCGTGGGAACAAAGGGAGGGAATTCATTGCTGGACAAAAAGGTATGTCTTCAAGTTAACTTGAAGGAAAAAAAAAAGAGTCTGTGTAGGTATGTTTTAAAGTTTACTTGAAGGAAATAAAATGGTTTGTGAAGGTATGTTTTAAAGTTAACTTCAAGGAAAAAAAGAGTCTGTGAAGGTATGTTTTAAAGTTAACTTCAAGGAAAAAAAGAGACTGTGAAGGTATGTTTTAAAGTTAACTTCAAGGAAAAAAAGAGTCTGTGAAGGTATGTTTTAAAGTTAACTTCAAGGAAAAAAAGAGTCTGTGAAGGTATGTTTTAAAGTTAACTTCAAGAAAAAAAAAGAGTCTGTGAAGGTATGTTTTAAAGTTAACTTCAAGGAAAAAAAAGAGTCTGTGAAGGTATGTTTTAAAGTTAACTTCAAGGAAAAAAAAGAGGACTGTGAAGGTATGTTTTAAAGTTTACTTGAAGGGAAAAAAGATTCTGTGAAGGTATGTTTTAAAGTTTACTTGAAGGGAAAAAAGATTCTGTGAAGGTATGTTTTAAAGTTAACTTCAAGGAAAAAAAAGAGTCTGTGAAGGTATGTTTTAAAGTTAACTTCAAGGAAAAAAAAGAGACTGTGAAGGTATGTTTTAAGTTAACTTCAAGGAAAAAAAAGAGTCTGTGAAGGTATGTTTTAAAGTTTACTTGAAGGAAAAAAAGAGTCTGTGAAGGTATGTTTTAAAGTTTACTTGAAGGGAAAAAAGTGTCTGTGAAGGTATGTTTTAAAGTTTACTTGAAGGAAATAAAATGATCTGTGAAGGTATGTTTTAAAGTTAACTTGAAGGAAATAAAATGGTCTGTGAAGGTATGTTTTAAAGTTAACTTCAAGGAAAAAAAGAGTATGTGACTATCGAACAGACATGGGAAGCTCGTTCCAATTTTATGGACCCAGACAACGAAAAAGACAGGGAACCGGCTGTGGAACTTGTATTATGAAGTTCAAGAATAAAAGACTATGTCAATCTTGAACATAAAACCAATACATTTTATGTATTTCTCTCCTCTCTCATAGTTGTGTGTAGGGTAGTTGCAGAGTATAAAGGTAGGCTTGGGCGCTCCTTTTTTGAGGAGTATTCTGAGCTTACTGTTTTTGTACTTTGTATCTGCTACTATGCTAGCTGAATGGGTAGCGCAAACTGTGTTAGATTTGAGAAGTTCTATACAACATGGGAGATAATTCTCAAGAGTTACGTCCTTTGATTGTGTTCTAAAATTCGTTTTCATTGTTCAAAATCGTATTGTATTATACACACAGTTCCCACAGCCCTTTATAACGGACTTTATATTTGTTTCATTTTAAAACTCTCTCTGTCTCCTCTGTTTGTCTGTCTTTCTGTCTGTCTGCCTCTCTCTCTCTCTATCTATCTATCCCTCCCTCCCTTGCTTTCCAGCAAGCTCGCTCGCTTGCCCATACTCTTCTCTGTCTCTTCTTCTTTCTCACTCTAATTGAAACCTGCGCAGAGGGCGAGAAGAAAATTAAGAATAAACTATGCATTTAGAGGGGAAAGAAAAACTAAGAATATAACAGTTCTCTCTCTCTCTCTCTCTCTCTCTCTCTCTCTCTCTCTCTCTCTCTCTCTCTCTCTCTCTCTCTCTCTCTCCCTCTCCCCTAAAAATAATGATGCAAGTTGAAAAAGACGGTAGCCAGAAAATGCAACGAGGAGAAGAACAACTGTTTCACAGAACAAAAAGAACAAATCAAAACAGAAAAGTTAGAACGAGAAAGAAATCTTGTTATTGAGAAGACAAAAAAAAAAAAAAAAAAAAAAAAAAAGAAGAAAAACGAAGACGAAGAAAGAAGAAGAAAGAAGAAAGAAAGAAGAAGAAGAAGAAAAGAAAACAAAAAAGAAGAAAGAAGAAGAAGAATAGAAAAAAAGAAAAAAGAAAGAAGAAAGAAAAAAAAGAAAAGAAGAAGAAGAAGAAAAGAAAGAAAGAAAGAGGAAGAAAAAAAGAAGAAGAAGAAGAAGAAGAAGGAAGAAGAAGAAGAAAAGAGAAGAAGAAGAGAAAAGAAAAGAAGAGAAGAATGCGAAGAAAGAGAAAAGAAAAGAATCAAGAATGCGAAGAAGAAGAAGAATGCGAAGAAGAATGGAAGAAGAAGAAGAGAGAAGAATGCGAAGAAGAAGAAGAAGAAGAATGCGAAGAAGAAGAAGAAGAGAAGAAGAAGAAGAAGAAGAATGCGAAGAAGAGAAGAAGAAAGGAAGAAGAGAAGAAGAATGCGAAGAAGAAGAAGAAGAAGAACTGCGAAGAAGAAGAAGAAGAAGAATTGCGAAGAAGAAGAAGAAGAAGAATGCGAAGAAAAAGAAGAAGAATGCGAAGAAGAAGAATGCAAGAAAATGCGAAGAAGAAGAATGCGAAGAAGAAGAAGAAGAATGCGAAGAAGAAGAATGCGAAGAAGAAGAAGAAGAATTGCGAAGAAGAAGAAGAATTGCGAAGAAGAAGAAGAAGAATGCGAAGAAGAAGAATGCGAAGAAGAAGAAGAAGAATGCGAAGAAGAAGAATTGCGAAGAAGAAGAAGAGAATGCGAAGAAGAAGAATGCGAAGAAGAAGAAGAAGAAGAAGAATGCGAAGAAGAAGAAGAAGAATGCGAAGAAGAAGAAGAAGAAGAATGCGAAGAAGAAGAAGAATGCGAAGAAGAAGAAGAATGCGAAGAAGAATGCGAAAAATGCGAAGAAGAAGAAGAAGAACAGCTGTTCAAAATAAATAAGCTAACAACTCGTATTAACAACATATGAGATACTTCGTCCGTGGGCTGGTGAGATATAATGAGTGGCAAAAGCAAAAAAACAAAAAAACAATATATTAAAACACACACACACACACACATACACGCACGCACACACACACACACACACACACACACAACACACACACACACACACAACACACATACACACACAAACACACACACACACAAAACACACACACACACCACAATACACACACACACACACACACACATACACACACATACACATACACACACACAAACCAGATTACTGAGGAAAGACTGATGCTGCAGTTTATTAGTAGTCCTCGTTTCAACAGCCTTTTGGAGGCAAAGTAGAAAAAAGAACGAAAGACTGGAATCGCTGGTCAGACCAGTCACCGTGGTGCAGAGGTGAGCGCCAGGGATTATCGATCGGAAGGTTGTAGGTTCAAGACTCATCAGTTCTGTCAAAATCATTGTAGGATTTTTCGCCCCCAAACAGCTCCTACTCAGATCTGAGTGTGCTATGGGTCGTTGGGAAGACTAGAACCACACAGTCGAGACTCATCCACTTCACGGAAGCGTCACTGTGGGTGTTGCTCAAATCTCCTGACCACACCACTGGCGTCTGTATCTCTCGGGTCTGGTTCGTTCGTTCGTTCTTTCTTTGATTTAACGTCTTTTCACTATAAGTGATATTAGACGGGGGAGGGGGAGGGAGGGGGGAATAAAAAAAATGAACAAAATAAAATGTAGAACGATAGTTGGATGGGTTGGATTTGGGCAGAGGGAAGACAGAGGAAAAAGACATTAGAGGTGGGGGAACAGTAAAATGGAACGAGAACTTAACACTAACAATTAACTTCAACAACGTGAAGGGAAATTGTAACACTAAAACAAAAACCGAATAAAGTTAAAGTAATGCATTAACAGGACAGTGAACTAATGATTCTGAAATTCTAACTAACAAAGATTGATCTGATGTAATTTTTTGGAAATGATTTTCAGAATACTTTTCTTGAGTAAACATTTTCGGTAAAAAAGAACGTAGCATTTTGCATTCTCGGGTCTGGTTAATGCATGAATATATCATGAAAGTGAACGTACAAGCACTGTCACGCATAACAGCACTGTCACGCATATACAGCACTGTCACGCAGTCTTAATTCCACACTCAACTCCACAGCATCATCCACCATCTGCATTTTCTTCACCACAGTCTTGTAAAAAAAACTAATAAATTGCCCAGATTTTATGACCTTCATATATTCGCTTCCATGGTGACTCAGTGTCGGTCGGGTTTGGAAATTATTGTTACTGTATTTTCGTTTAAAGCCCAGCCGACTGCGTAGAGTCATATCAGGGCTGTAATCAGTTCAAAACATACACAATACTTCAACAGGAAAAGAAAGGAAAAAAAAATTAAGTACATGTATCAATGCATTCGCGCATCATATATTAGGAGATGCCTGCGTTGACCACTCCGTCCAATTTCCCGCGCAGGGGATTTTAAAAATAATAATAAAATTAATAATACAATATTTATATAGCGCAAAATCTTGATAAAATCAAATCTAATTTTAACATAACTAACGACACTAAAACAAATAAAAATGGGTATAAATTACCCAAAATTGCTTCACGCATATCTCGTTTCCCCACAGCCAAAAATGCACTTAACACATTTCCTAATTATCAGTCCTAAGAGAAAATACGAGACTTTATGGAACATACAGGTGAATGGACCAGCAAGGCAGAAAGGACAGGATAAAACGACAGAAAGCAAAGGGGGAAGAAAGAACAAAGAGAGTGACAGAAAAGAGGAAATTTCATGCAGATATTCCAGAAGGTGGGATACTATTTATACTCACACGGGGGGAGGGGGGGGAGAGGGGGTCTGGAGATGTGTCAAAGAGATGAAATGAGCGGCATTGAGGATAACCCTGTCTGAGTTACTTTTAAAAAAAACAACTTTTATTGTTGTTAAACCCCAAACCGACTGCGCAGAGACATATCAGGGCTATAACCGCTTCAAAACACAAAACTTCAACAGGAAAAAAATTAAGTACACATATCAATGCATTCGCGCACATAATCTAAGGACATGCCCCCAGCGTAGGACCATTCCGTCCAATTTATCGCACAAGGGAGATTTAAAAAACACACCTGAATACATACATAAAAACAGACATAAATTACCAAAAATTGCTTCCGCATATCTCACCTCCTTAGAGCCAAAAATGCACTTAATACATGTACCCAATTATCAATCCGAAGAAAAAGTACGTAAGGCTTTATCGAAAAAAATACAGGTGAATGGACCATGAAGGCAGAAAATAAGTAGAAATGACAGAGAGCAAGGCAACAAGGCAGAAACAAAGAGAGTGACAGAAAAGAGGAAATTTCTAGTACAGAACTTCCAGAAGGTGGGGATATATTTATACTGAAAGAGCCCCCGGCAACCCAACGGGGGGATGCCTCAGTTAAACCTCATCGACTATGGTACCGCCACTTAAGCTTTGTGCACTAGCGGTACCACAGCCGATGAGGTTTAACCCTTTGACTCCTGCACCCTGTCCGCCAGTATCCTGCATTGTCAACCATGCAACCACAACAAAAACGTAACCCTCTGACTCCTACAGCAAGCTGGTGGATAAGTTTTTGCAGTTGGTGGATAGGGTGCAGGAGTCAAAGGGTTAACCAAGGTGTGGGTTACTGCTTGTCGAAAATTGAAAAGAAAACTGAAAAGTGACACAGGATCAGGTCAGAAGACTGAACAGAAAAACAAAACAAAACAAAACAAACAACCCCCCCCCCCCAAAAAAAAAAAACAAAAAAAAACAAACTCGATACAACACAAAGCAAACCAAAATCAGAACACACAGACAGACAAGAACAACAGTAGGCTTAAAATTTAAGGGTAGCAATAGGAAATTATATCAACTACAACCTATTTATAAACAATGAATAAACTGTCACTTACTTAATGAAATAGTCCTTTTCATTTCGGTCCACGCCCGTTTCCCAGCCATATGGGAGACCACTCGTATCTGTCCAGTTCTCACGGGGAGGTAACCATGATGTCGTCTGCGCCTTGTGACTGAAACAAAAGACAAATAAACCTATTAGTTTTATCTCCTGATAAATAAATGAATGAACGAACGAACGAATGAACGAATGAACGAACGAATGAATGAATGAATGAATGAATGAATGGAGTAAACTAATAATCACAAAATTCTGTCGTTTTTAAACTTGAAGGTCCTATTATACAAAAGGAAAAATAGATGAAACAAAAATGAATAAATAAATAAAAAGCAAAAAAACAAACAAACAAACAAACAAACAAAAAAACCACGAAAGCCTCTCTTCTTCTTTTTTGAAAATTAAATTGCATGATGAACAGGACAAGAGCAAAAAAAAAAAAAAAAAAGAACAGAGGGAAAAACTTTGCTCATTTGACACTCACAAAAACTTCTCGATGAATAATGATGAGAATAAAGAGAAAGGATAAGATGGAAGAGGGAAACAGTTAAAATCCAAATGTCTGAT
>CM060314.1:86879450-86899450 GCA_030674185.1 Monoplex corrugatus
TCTCCCTCTCTTCTCTCTCTCTTCTCTCTCTCTCTCTCTCTCTCTCCCTCTCTCTCTGTCTCCCCCTCTCTCTCTCTTTCTCTCTCTCTCTCTCCCTCTCTCTCTCTCTCCCTCTCTCTGTGTTTATCCCTCAAAAGTATTACAGATGCCCAAATGTGTGTAAACTGTGTTCAACTCGTTTCGATTATATTAAGAATTTTGGTTTGTTCCTGCTCAAAGCAGCTAAAATCAGGGAAATTGCTTTATCGTAATATAAGTTTATTTTGTTGTTGATTGTTAATCCTATTGATTATTTCATTGTACTTATAAGCACCCCTTCAGTAGGGGCTATGGCCTTTCTCGATTAAAAATTCTGAAGTCTGAAGTCTGAAGTTTGAAGTCTCTCTCTCTCTTCTCTCTCTCTCTCTCTCTCTCTCTCTCTCTCTCTCTCTCTTTCGCTCGTGAACATGTCGCTGTGTAGGCGAGAGCACATGAAGAGGTGGGGGTGCAAACTGCTCTGAGCTATACTCGCATCTTGCAACTGGACACCAATGAAGCGTCCCTTTGAACACTGCTGTTCGATCCTTATTATCCATTCTGTTCTTGCCTCCCGTTAATTACTCGGGCCATCACAAAGGCCGGGTTGGTGTAGAGGTAGACCTTGCCAACTTCTAGTCCGAGTGCATGGGTTCGAATCTGGTCCGAGAAAAAGAAATCTGAATCCATCGTTTCTTATCGTAAATGCCGCGAAAGTCACAGAACGCCTGCAACTAAGAAAACGCTGTATAGCTGGTATTGCAACATCTATGAAACTGTGCTTTGAAAACAAAATGTGCTTTGAGAAGTAAACTGTGCTTTGAGAAGTTAACTGTGCGTTAAGAAGTTAACTGTGCTTTGAGAAGTAAACTGTGCTTTGAGAAGTTAACTGTGCGTTGAAAAATTAACTGTGCTTTGAGAAGTTAACTGTGCTTTTGAGAAATAACTGTGCTTTGAGAAGTTAACTGTGCTTGAGAATTTAACTGTGCTTTAAGAAGTAAACTGTGCTTTGAAAAAGTTAACTGTGCTTTGAGAAGTAAGCTGTGCTTGAGAAGTAACTGTGCTTTGAGAAGTTAACTGTGCTTTGAGAAGTTAACTGTGCTTTGAGAAGTAACTGTGCTTGAGAAGTTAAACTGTGCTTTGAAATTTAAGCTGTGCTTTGAGAAGTAAGCTGTGCTTTGAAAATAAACTGTGCTTTGAGAAGTAACTGTGCTTTGAGAACAGACTGTGCTTTGAGAAGTAACTGTGCTTTGAGAAGTTAACTGTGCTTTGAGAAGTAAGCTGTGCTTTGAAAGTAAACTGTGCTTTGAGAAGTAGCTGTGCTTTGAGAAGTAAGCTGTGCTTTGAAAAACAACTGTGCTTTGAGAAGTAACTGTGCTTTGAAAGTAAAACTGTGCTTTGAGAAGTAAACTGTGCTTTGAGAAGGTAACTGTGCTTTGAGAAGTAACTGTGCTTTGAGAAGTAAACTGTGCTTTGAAAAGTAACTGTGCTTTGAGAAGTTAACTGTGCTTTGAAAACAAACTGTGCTTTGAGAAGTAAACTGTGCTTTGAGAAATAAACTGTGCTTTGAGAAGTAACTGTGCTTTGAGAAGTTAACTGTGCTTTGAGAAGTTAAACTGTGCTTTGAGAAGTTAACTGTGCTTTGAGAAGAATCTGTGCTTTGAGAAGTAAGCTGTGCTTTGAGAAGTAACTGTGCTTTGAAAGTAAGCTGTGCTTTGAGAAGTAAGCTGTGCTTTGAGAAATAACTGTGCTTTGAGAAGTTAACTGTCCCTTTTGAGAATACAACTGTGCTTTGAGAAGTAACTGTGCTTTGAGAAGTAACTGTGCTTTGAGAAGAAGCTGTGCTTTGAGAAGTAACTGTGCTTTGAAAGTTAAGCTGTGCTTTGAGAAGTAAGCTGTGCTTTGAGAAATGTGCTTGAGAAGTAATGTGCTTGAAAAAGCAAACTGTGCTTGAGAAGGTACTGTGCTTGAGAAGTCTGTGTTTGAGAAGTGAACTGATGCTTGGAAGTAAACTGAGTGCTTTGAAAAGTGAACTAGTGCTTTGAAAGGTAACTGTGTTTTGAAAACAAACTGTGCTTTGAAAGTAAACTGCTTGAGAAGTAACTGTGCTTTGAAAAAAACTGTGCTTTGAGAAGTAACTGTGCTTTGAAAAAACTGTGCTTTGAAAGTAACTGTGCTTTGAGAAGTGAACTGTGCTTTGAAAAGTAAGCTGTGCTTTGAAAGTGAAATGTGCTTTGAAAAGTGAACTGTGCTTTAAAAGGTGAACTGTGCTTTGAAAAGTGAACTGTGCTTTGAAAGTGAATGCTTGAAAGTGAACTGTGCTTTGAGAAGTGAACTGTCTTTGAAAAGTGAACTGTGCTTTGAGAAGTGAACTGTTTTTGAAACGCTAAACTGTGCTTTGAAAGTAAACTGTGCTTTGAAAAGTGAACTGTACTTTAAAAGTGAACTGTTGCTTTGAAAGTAATTAGCTTTGTAAAGTGAACTGTGCTTTCGAAAGTAAACTTGTTTTGAATGTAACTGTGTTGAAAGTGAACGTGCTTTGAAAGTAAACTGTGCTGTTGAAAGTAACTTGCTTTGATAGTGAACTGTGCTCTGAGAAGTAAACTTTGAAAAGTAAACTGTACTTTGAGAAGTTGTAAACTGTGGTTTGAAAGTGAACTATGCACTGAAAAGTGCAGTCTTCCCACAGAATCCATTCCATGATCAGTCCGCAGTGACCGGTCACCGTGGAGCAGTGGACAGGGTAATGGACTGTCGGGGGTTCGAATGCCATCACTCCTGTCAAAATCATGCGGGGGTCTTTCGGCCTCTGACCGGCTCCTACACAAAGCTGAGTGTGCTGTGGGCTCACTTGGAGAACTGGGACGCAAACGCGAGTCTCCTCCACTTTACGCTTGCATCATTGAGAGTGCTACTCAAAATCTTATTAACCCCGCAAGGGTCTGTAACACTCGGGCCTGGTTAACGTCAGAATACTTTATTACAGGAAGCTCAGCATACAAGCCCTGACATGCCGCTCATTTCATCTCTTTGACACATCTCCAGAACCCTCCCCCCCGTTCAGTATAAATAGCATTCCCACCTTCGGAAATTCTGTGCTTGAAATTTCTCTTTTCTGTCACTGTCTTTGTTTCTTTCTTCCTTCTTTGCTTTCTGTCATTTCTTTCTGTCATTTTCTGCCTTGCTGGTCCATTCACCTGTATTGTTCTCAATCTAGAATGGTACACATAGCATCATGAACATCATCTCCCATCTCACACATCATCATGGCATTGTGAAAAGTTGTCGTAGACTCTGTGACCAGTGGAATGACGCAGAAATGGGACAGGGGATAAAATCCCTGGCAGTAATTACTTTGCCTATCATGCTTCTTCACAGCACTGCAGTTTGTTCAGATGTTTGACAGGCTGTCCATCACCCAAGCTTAGTCATCAACAGACTCCAGTGATTCTATCAGATTCGTTTTCGTTAACCCAGTTTTGATGAAAGCCATTATACGTTTGATCTATTTGGGTGTCATCTAAACGGTTTTCTTGGTTTTTTTTTTCCCCTTTTGTTTTGTTTTGTTTACTGTTTTGTTTTGTTTTTAGCGGTTGGTGGTTTGTTCTTTTTTCGGTTGTTTTGTTGTTGTTACAAATGCCTGTCAATTACCATCAGGAAGAGAGTTCTTGAATGATATATAGAACCGATAATGTTATACGGTTGTGAGACGTGGACAGTCAATAAGCAAAGCCAGAACAAGATTGAGGCAGCCAAGATGTGGTTTCTAAGAAGAATGCTGAGACTTCCATGGACAGCAAAGAAAACAAACCAGACAGTCTTGATGGAGGCAAACACACGAAGATCATTCATAAGGAAGATTAGGAAAAGACAGGCAGCATTTATAGCCATTTTATGAGGAAAGGGGAATTGGAGCACCTGGTCACAACAGGAAAGCTGGAGGGAAAGACAGCACCAGGTAGACCAGGGAAAAAATATTGGACGGACTTGCAGAGTGGCTGAGGACAGAGAGGGTGGAAGATGTGCTTGCGGCAACAAAGGACAGATGCATATGGAGGCCATGATCGCCAACGCCATATGGCAAGGCATTTGATGATGATGATGTTGTTGTTGTTGTTCTTGCTACTGCTGCTGCTGCAGCTGTCGTTGTTATTGTTCTAGTTGTTGTTTCGAGAGGATGAGTTGCTGTGTTTTTACTACTACTGTTGTTTTGTTTTTCGAAATCCTGAGTCAGCCTATTTCAGACAGATAAAAACGGCATTCTGATCTCTAAGTGAACGGGTTTCAGTGAAGTAAACAGTATCGATGTGTAGGTGGCACTACTGACAAATACACACGGAGCATTCTGACGTTTAACGTTCCCAGAAATTACTATACCCAATCATGATACATTAGAGCCGCTGCACTGCTCAGAGGGTTAATTGCTACACCGTCACTCGTTAAGGCTTAAGCATTAACCCCTTCACCCTTCGTCCTATTTTTTCACAGCTTCCTACAGAATGCCGGTGGAAGCTGAACAATACGGTTAGAACGTCATTGTTGTTATTGTCATTGTTGTTT
The DNA here is from genome assembly GCA_030674185.1 of Monoplex corrugatus. Classification (NCBI taxonomy): domain Eukaryota; kingdom Metazoa; phylum Mollusca; class Gastropoda; order Littorinimorpha; family Ranellidae; genus Monoplex; species Monoplex corrugatus. Next base: position 86,884,026 of record CM060314.1, read on the forward strand.
AAAGCCCAGCCGACTGCGTAGAACCATATCAGGGCTGTAACCATTTCAATAACACATAACTTCAACAGGAAAAATGGAAATGAAAACTAAGCACACGTATCGACGATACATTTGCGCACATAATCTAAGGAGATGCCCCGGGTGTTGACCACTCCGTCCAATTTATCGCACAGGGGATGTAAGAAACATACCTAAATACAAATTTAAAGATAACTGAAGAACTAAATCATACATAAAAACAGGCCTATTTAACCTAAAATTGCTTCCGCATATCTCATTTCCCAATGATCAATCCTAAGAGAAAGTACGTAAGATTTCATCGAACACTTACAGGTGAATGGACCAGCGGGGCAGAAAATGATAAGAAAAAATGACAGAAAGCAAAGGAGGAAGAAAGAAACAATGAGAGTGACAGAAAAGAGGAAACTTCCAGCACAACATTTCCAGAAGGTGGAGATACTATTAATACTGAAAGAGCGCCCGGCATCCCCACGGGGGGAGGTTAGAACGTGAAAGGGTTAACAGTAACCAAAGAGATTTCTATCTCGGTCCTGCTGTGACCGTTAAACGTTTGACCTTTTAAATGTTAATAGAAACAGATTGCCGTTGTAAAATCTGGGTCACTGGTCTGGAGAGAAAAGACACATAGAGGCTGTTCGAGCTGGAGGCGAACGGGAAGTTATTGACGTAAACGGAATGAATCTTTACTTACCCTGCTGACAAAGATATATAGCAATCTTTTATTTACACACACACACACACACACACACACACACACACACACACACACACACACACACACACACACACACACACACACCACACACTCTCTCCTCACACATCACACACACACACACACACACACACACACACACACATATATATATATATATATATATATATATATGTCTGTATATGTATAATACATATGAATGGATGGATAGATGGATGCATGCATGCATGTATGTATGTATGTATGTATGTATGTATGTATGTATGTATACATGCATGCATGTATGTATGTATGTTTTATGATACATATATATATATGAATATATAATATATAATATAGATATATATATATGTATGTATATAATACATATGAATGGACGAATAGACGGATGTACAGATGCATGCATGCATGCGTACATACATGCATCTATGCACCTATGTATGTGTTTTTGTGTATTATGTATGTACTGATTAGACAGATAGACAGACAGACAGAAAAATAGATATTTAAGTGTTCCAATTTTTCTGTGATGCGTGCAATACACGTTTGTTTAGCCAACACAGCGCAGGCAGTAGGTAGCTGCACAGTCTACACTCTCTATCTTCGACAGGTTGTGCACGCTGGGTGTTTTTTCGTGTTTCCATGTACCACCAAAACACTGACATCACTTACAGGATCTTTAACGTGCATACACGACATTCTGATGGATGTGCACACGAAGAAGGGGACTAGGCCCTGACAGGTCAGCACTCTTGTTGACCCATTTAGATCAAAACAACAACAACAACAAAAAAAATCTCCACCCGACCCCACCAGGTGGGAAGGTTATGGGGTAGGATCGAACCCGTAACCTTCCGGTTGTAAGTCTGACGTCTTATTCACTTTACCACTGTCCTCGTCTGGGAAATTTTATGCTCACAGTAAATTGCACTGGCCATCGCGATACGCAAAGCCTGCAATCACTTTAGACTGTAAAAGAGACTGTCAGCCATTAAGCTTCAGTGATGAAAGGATTCCAGAGAGAGTTTATCACAGTCTTCGTGCAACCCGTTAAACTTTTGACATTTACAAGATTCCAGAGTCTCGCGTTAAACTTTTGACATTTACAAGATTCCAGAGTCAAGACTCTTCTTTTTTAATTTGTCCTTTTCAAAACTGCAAGTCAATCAACTTGTTCTGCAGGCATGTCAGTGTCGTATTATTTTACTCACATATAGACAGACACATATACTTGCGTACATACACACACACACACACACACACACACACACACACACACACACACACCACACACACACACACACACATACATACATACACATGCACACACACAGAAACACATGCATGCACACATACACACGCACACGAACCCATGCAGCACACACACACACACACACACACTCACAACACACGAAGCCATACACACACCACACACACACACACACACACACACCACACACACCACACACACACACACACACACACACCCTCATACACACACACACACACACACACAAACCACAAAGACCACAAAGACACACACACATATACACACACACGCGCGCGCGCGCGCACGGAACTCATGCACACACACACACACACACACACACACACACCACAAATACACACACACAAACACACACGCAGACACACACACATACATATATATATATGCATATAATATATATGTACATGCATATATATATACATATATATATATATATATATATTATATAATGACATACATACATAATTATATATATATATATATATATATTATATATATATATATATATACATGTCTATATATATATATACGCTCGCGCGTTCATGTCTGTGGAGACAACACAAAACGTTCCTTATTAACGATTAATATAAATCAATCAAACTGTTTCAAGCACACCCACCCACCCACTCACCTACAGCCACTAAGACACACTCTCACACACATGCACACGCATGCACGCATAGCCGTTCAGCATGCAAGCTTACATAATTTACAGAGACGTCAAAACGGTCGCAAGATTCAAAGGGACAAGGTCAGGCAACCAGCTTCCCCCCACCCATCCCTCAACAAGGGAAATAACCACAAATATGGCCGAATATGGTCTTCACAGTTGGCCTACAATATCTGAGAAAAAAAAAAGTTGTTTCATGCAAACTGTTAAAGTGTTGACACTTTCGACGTTCATAAGAAATTTTTTTAAAAACATCAAAACACTTCTTTGATAGAACAAAACAAGACAACACAACACAACACAACACAAGACAACACAAGACAAGACAGGACGTTATAAACTGTCGACATTTTCAATACTACCTAGAAATACCAACAAAAAACCCCAACAACAAACGAATCAGAACGTGTATTTGGTACAACCAGAGAAGACCAGACAAGACAAGGCAAGGCAAGACAAGACAAGACAAGGCAAGGCAGGAGACAGGGCAGGGCAAGACAAGACAGAAGACAAGACAAGACAGAAGACAAGACAAGACAAGACCAGACAAGGCAGAATACAGACAAGACAAGACAAGACAAGACAGAAGACAAGACAAGACCAGACAAGGCAGAATACAGACAAGACAAGACAAGACAGAAGACAAGACAAGACAAGACCAGACAGAATACAGACAAGACAAGACAAAAGACAAGACAAGGCAAGACAAGGCAGAATACAGACAACACAAGACAAGACAAGACAGAAGACAAGACACAAGACAAGACAAGACAAGACAAGACAAGACAAGAAAAACTGTTTAAACTGTTAACATCGTCAATGTTGACCAGAAGTACACAAAAATGAATCAGAACAAGTATTTGATAGAACAAGACAAGACAAGACAAGACAAGACAAACTGTTATAACCTGTTGACATTTTCAATGTTAACTAGAAAAACACAAAGTGAATCAGAACGTGTATTTGATATAACCAGACAAGACATAACCAGACAAGACAAGACAAGACAAGACAAACTGTTATAACCTGTTGACATTTTCAATGTTAACCAGAAACACACAAAAGTGAATCAGAACGTGTATTTGATATAACCAGACAAGACATAACCAGACAAGACAAGACAAGACAAGACAAGACAAACTGTTATAACCTGTTGACATTTTCAATGTTAGCTAGAAACAGACAAAAGTGAATCAGAACGTGTATTTGATATAACCAGACAAGACAAGACAAGACAAGACAAGACAACACAACACAACACAAGACAAGACAACACAACACAAAAGACAACACAAGACAAGTGTATAGTTTCGGTCACCTGGCCTTTGTCAAGCGTAAACAAAGAACAAAAATAAACGCACAAAACCTGATAGAAAAACGAATACATTTTTTTTTATTTTCCAATTTTCAATTTTCAGCGTTAGGCTAACTGAACTGGATTTTTGACGGAGTTCTTCCAAGCCTGGTTCCCTGGCCAAAGGGGAGAAACAAATAAAAGGGCTAACCGGTCTTAATGACGACGTGAATCAATGAGGTAAACGGGATCCATGGTTAGTTACACTGCTGACATTGACAGAGGAAACGTTCCTAGGCTTCGTGCTTACAATAATGACGGTGCCCCTGTCGCGATACACGAGAGCCTGGCATCAGGTTAGATGTTTAACTCCTTGACTCCCGCACCCTACCCACCAAACTGCAAAAACTTAAACCTTTTGATTCCCTCACCCTATCCACCAGCTTCCTGCAGGAAGCTGGTGGATAGGGTGAGGGAATCAAAAGGTTTAAGTTTTTGCTTGGCTAACATGATTGACGATGCAGGATGCTCATGCCATGTTTATGTTGTTGTTTTTTTTAAAGCCCAGCCGACTGGTTGGAGCCATATCAGGGCTATAACCGTTTCAAAACATACACAATACTTCAAAAGGGGAAAAACTGGAAAAGAAAATTAAGTACACATATCAATGCATTCGCGCATATAATCTATGGAGATGATCACTCCGTCCATTTTATCGCACAGGGGATTTAAAAAAAAAGCAAACCTGAATACAAATTTAAACATAACTGAGGACATTGAAACATATATAAAAGCAGGCCTAAATTGCGAAATATTGCTTCCGCATACCTCATTTCCCTAGAGCCGAAAATGCACTAAATACATGCACCCAATTGACAATCCTAAGAGAAAAGTACGTAAGACTTCATCTGTGTTGGGGTCAAACCTGCTAGTGCCTTAATTCCCTCCGAGTGTATATGTGACCCATTCTCACAAAATACACAATAAGTCTCAGTTTAGGCATTTTCAGATTTTGGTATCACTATAAAGTTTAGAATCTCAGCTTTCAAATGGTACTAAAGTTGAGGTTCAGGCTACAAAAACAAAAAAGTTATGGGCTTTCAAAGATGAGAGGGGTCAAGTCAGCCATTTTGAGAAAAACAGTGTTGAAGAGAATAGGTCTGAATTGAAAGGGTATGGTCAGAAACACCTTAGCAACGAGCATTAAATATCAACCAAATCAGCTGAAATTCCATACTTCCCTTGTTTACTTAATTGTCCATCCATCCAAAACAACAAAAAGAAAAATAAAGCGTACTTTAATCACCAAAATGGGGCTATCAGGCAGACTTCAGCGGCCAGATAGTAGCACTTACCACACACTGAAACGCAAAAAAATGATACTTATCGATTAAATTTGACTTTAATGTGTTAGGACATGGCGTAAAAGTGGTTATAGAGTGTGAAAATGCAGAAAACTCAAAATCGACAAAATTGTCCCTGTTCAGAGTTTTCAGCCAACAGCAGCAGAAGGCCTCGCCCGACTTATTGTACCTTTAGTCAGAACGGGTCACATATGCATGCAGACCATCAAAATGCACGTGAACATCCTTCAGTCATGTTTGTGAACGGTAGTTTATGGAATATACTAGAAATAGAAAGCAAAGGTAAGGGGTTGGAACTAAACAGCAGGAAGACTGAAGTCATGGTGATCAGTAAAAAACATGAAATCCCCTCATGCAAAATAACAGCAAATGGCACAATCTTGACACAGGTTAATAAGTTCAAATACCTGGGAACGGTCATTTCATCAGACGGCAAATGCACATCGGAAATAGCTGGCAGAATCGGCCAAGCCAAAAGAGCATTCAAGAAGATGACAAGCATTCTTACCAACAAATGCCTATCAATTAACATCAGAAAGAGAGTTCTTGAATGTTATATAGAACCAATACTGTTGTTCGGATGCGAGGCGTGGACAGTCAGCAAGCAAAGCCAGAACAAGATTGAGGCAGCCGAGATGTGGTTTCTCAGAAGAATGTTGAGAGTTCCATGGCCAGGAAAGAAAACAAACAAGACAGTCTTGATGGAGGCAGACACAAGTAGATCACTCATAAGGAAGATTAGGAAAAGACAGGCAACATTTATAGGCCATTTTATGAGGAAGGGGGATTTGGAGCACTTGGTCACAACGGGAAAGTTGGAGGGAAAGAGAGCACCAGGCAGACCCAGGGAGAGAATGCTGGACGGACTTGCAGAGTGGCTGGGGATGAGGAGGGTGGGGGAGATGCTAGGGGCAACTAGAGATAGAGATGGTTGGAAGTCCATGGTCGCCAACGCCATGCGGCAGGGCACCTGATGATGATGAGTTTATGGAAACCTGTACACCCACCGAAAACGGAGTATGCAAACTGTGCAGCAGCATACCACGTGGACAGTGTGAGCAAACACAATGTATCCCAGAAAAATCGGAACGCTGGGAAAAAAAAAGAAGAAAAAGAAAAAAAAGAAGAAGAAAAAAAAATAGCAAGAGGAAAAGAGAAAGGCTGTCAGCTACCAAAGCCTAGTAATTAAGAGACAGCAGAGAGATTGGATCCTGGTCTTAATGTGAAGTCTTTCTTTCTTTGAATGTCAACCAAAACACGTTATTTCTGTTGTTGTGGTGCTACAATCTGGGTCACTGTATTCAGGAGAGGAAGGGAATGAAACAGACAGACAAACTGCACGATCTCAAACTGAAGCAGAATCAGTGGAGATAGAACAGTTCGTACTGGAGATGGACAGATCGCTGGATAGATGGATAAGTAAACAGACAAGCATCTACATACGCGTATACGTATGTAGCCACACGTGTGGATTTACGTGCAGGAGGTTCCTTTGTTCGCTTTTACCTGGAATCAAGATACCTATTTGACCAGCGCGGTAGTCAAGTGGGTAAACTTCCCCCGTAGGGCGTCGGAGGCTTTTTCACCTTCTGGAAATTCTGTGCTAGAAATTTCCTCTTTTCTGTCACTCTCTTTGTTTCTTTCTCCTTTGATTTCTGTCATTTCTTCCTATCATTTTCTGTCTTGCTGGTCCATATACCTGTACGTGTTCGATAAAGTCCGACGTGCTTCTCTTAGGATTGATAATTGGGTACATGTTTTAAGTGTATATGATTTAGTATCGTTAATTGTGTTTAAATTTGTATTCAGGTATGTTTTCTTAAATCCCCTGTGCGATAAATTGGACGGCGTGGTCAACGCCAGGGGCATCTCCTTAGATTAGATTACGTATGTGCGCGAATGTTCCTTTTTTCCTGTTGAAGTTTCGTGTACATTTTGAAAGGGTCACAGCCCTAATATGGCTCTACGCAGTCGGCTGGGCTTTAAACAACAATCCGAATAAGAATAAGTGAGTAAACGTCAAACTTCCAATCAGAGAGTTCGGAGTTTGATCCGCCCAGACATCCCCGCCTGGTGGGGAAAGGGAGCAGATTTTTGTTTTTTGATCTCCCAGGGTCAGCATGTGTTCAGGCCTGCAAGAGCCAAAACATGTTACGTGTGCATGCGCATAAAAAGTATCAAATATGCACGTTTAAGAACACGCATGTCATTTTCTGCCCTGCTGGTCCATTCACCTGTACGAGTTCAATAAAGTCTTACGTCATTTCTCTTAGAAGTGATAATCGGGTTCTCGTGTGTTGGGTGCATTTTTTTGGCTCTAGGGAGCTGTGATGTGCGGGGGCAATGTTGGGCAATTTAGGCCCGTTTTTATCAGGAACCAGAAGAACAAGCAAACCAAAGCAAGCGCGTATTCAACACAACAAGACAAGACAAGCGCAAATTTTCGGCCAACCGGCCTTTGTCAAGCGCGAATGCACGGTCACAAACAGACCACAAACACCACCAAACAACGGATAATAAAAAGAGGACTAAAAACTTCCCTGCCGCCTCGTCCAGTGGATTTTTGCTTTGGTTTGCTTGTTCTTCTGGTTCCTGTTTGCTAGGGCGCGGGCAGTCGCACTTGTTTTGGATCCCGTTTTTATCAGTTTTAGTGTCCTTGGTTGTGTTTGTGTTTTTATTCAGGTATGCTTTTTAAATACCTTGTGTGATAAATTGGGTGGGGGTGGAGGTGGGGGTCAACGCCGGGGGGCATCTTCTTGAATTGTGTGCTGGAATGGATTGATGTGTGTACTTAATTTTCTTCTCCTGTTTTCCTGTGTATTGCGTATGTCTTGAAACGGTCATAGCTCTGACACGGCTCTATGCACTCAGCTGGGCTTTTAACAACAATAACAATAACAATAACGCAAGTCATGTATATAGAACCATACTGTTGTACGGTTGCGAGGCGTGGACAGTCAACAAGCAAAGCCGGAACAAGATTGAGGCAGCCGAGATGTGGTTTCTAAGAAGGATGTTGAGAGTTCCATGGACAGTAAAGAAAACAAACGAGACAGTCTTGATGGAGGCAGACACAAGTAGGTCATTCATAAGGAAGATTAGGAAAAGGCAGGCAACATTCATATGCCATTTTATGAGGAAAGGAGAATTGGAACACCTGGTCACACAACAGGAAAGCTGGAGGGAAGGAGAGCACCGGGTAGACCCAGGGAGAAGATACTAGACGAACTTGCAGAGTGGCTGAAGACAAGGAGGGTGGAAGAGATGTTTGAGGCAACAAGAGATAGAGACAGATGGAAGTCCATAATCGCCAACGCCATGCGGCAAGGCACCTGATGGTGATGATGAAGTCATGTAAGTGGCTGGTTTATGGAATATGGAGACACCAGACATGTACGCCCACCGTGGACCCAGTATGCAGACTGTGCAGCAACATACTGCCTGCACAGCGTGGGCAAAACAACCAGCGTACACGCATCCGAGAACTATCGGAACGCTTCAAACAAAACAAACAAAAACAAAAAAACAAAGCCAAACAAAAAACATTTGTTGTCGTCGTTGTTTTGAAATCTGGGTCATTGTGTGTAAGAATGGAGAGGGGAAAAAAGGACTGATCAATTTCAACGTGAACTGGAATAGGTGAAGGAGAACGTGAATTACTGTCACAGTTTATACACTAAGACTAGGTATAGGTTTCACCGACAGTCAGGTAGACAGGTATAAAGGCAAGAACACGCATGTGTACACACACACACATGCACACAAACTTATATTATATATAACAACACATACACACACAACACACACATTAAACATACACACACACACAAACATACACACACAAACACACACATACGCCGGACACACACACACACACACACACACACACACACACACACACACACACACACACACACACATTTATGCACTATAGCGACGCGCTCTCCCACAGGAGAGCAGCCCTACATCATGTGGTAAGTACATTGTGACACCCACACCCACATCACACACACACACCACACACACACACACACACACACACCACATACAAACACAACACACCACACACACACACACACACACACACTACACCACACACTAAAACATCACCACAACACCACACACACAAACATACAACAACACACACACACACACACACACAACACAAACACACACACACACACACAACCCACAACACACACACACACACACACACCACCCACACACCCGCACACACGCACAAACAACACACACACACCACACACCACAACACCACACCACACACAACAACAAACACACACACACACACACACACAACACAACACACAACCCCACACCCACAACACACACACCACACACACACACACACAACACACAGACACACAAAACACACACAACACACAAACACACAACACACACACACACACACACACAACACACACACAACAAACAAACACATGTTGGGTGTCCATGGGGGAGGGGGAAGGAGGGAGGAGGCTCAGGCTCTAAAGTTTGCTTCTGTCTGGTAACGACACATGGATAACAGTGCGCTCTGAAAACTGTCGTCTGCTCCATAGGATCCACTGTACAATGGAGTCTTGGTAATTACTCGTCCTGACAAGATACATCACAGTCCGGACTCTGATGCCTAATAGCCTGTCAGTCATCAAGGCTTAGTCATTAACCCTTTTCACTCTCTCCCGCCTTTCACTCTGTCCCCTATTCCCCAGCCTTCAGGATGCTGGTGGGAGCTGATGGATAGAGAGAGGTTATTGTTACTGTTATTCCTGTTTAAAGCCCAGCCGACTGTGTACAGCCATATCAGGGCTATAACGTTTCAAAACATTCACAATACTCCCATAGGAAGAAGAAGAAAAAAGGAAAAGAAAATCGAGTACACATTTCAATGCATTTGCGCACATAATCTAAGAAGATGCCCCCGGCGTTGACCATTCCGTCCATTTTATCCCACAGGGGACTTAAAAAACATACCTGAATACCAATTTCAACATAACTAAGAACATTAAAACATACATGAAACGGGCCTAAGTTCACCTAAACTGTTTCCGCATATCTCATTTCTCTAAAGCCAAAAATGCACTCAATACATGCACCCAATTATCAATCTTAAGAGAAAGTATGTCAGACATTATCGAAGACATACAAGTGAGTGGACCAGCAAGGCAGAAAATTGTAGGAAGAAATGACAGAAAGCAGGCAGAAACAATGAAAGTGACAGAAAAGAGGACATTTCTAGCACAAAATATTTAGAAAGTGGGGATACTACTAATTCTGAAAGAGTGCCCGGCATTCCCACGGAGGACAAGTGGGGGGGGGGGGGGGGGGATAGAGTGATGGAGTGAACGGGTTATGTTTCTTTTTCTCAAAGCGTTCCTTGGATGCGTGTATGCACGTTGTTCAGCCCATAGTGTGCAAGCAGTATGCTGCTTGCACAGTAAGCACACTCCGTCGTAAATGGCGTGGATATTGGGTGTTTTAATATTTCCATGAACCAGCCACCGCCATGACTTACATGAACTTAAAATCTACACATTTTGATATTCTGCATGCATATACACAGGAAGGGGATTCAAGTTCTGACAGGTCTGCACATATGTTGACGGGAACGATCGAAAAAAAAAAAATCCCCATCCTTTACTCACCAGGCGGGAGGTATTCAGGTAGGAACGAACTCGGGATTAGCGATTGGAAGTCTGTGACGTTCACCACTTGACTACTGTACCCGTTAACAGGGTTCGATAGACACCAGAGAAAATCTGATCCTGTCTTGATGCAAACAGCTACAGGCTTCCATCCTTTGACAACTGAATCAGGTTATTATTGACGGTTTTTTTTCTTTTTAAAAAAATTTTTTTGTTTAGGATCATTGCACTCAGGAAGGTTATCTTTGTGCTCACCTTTTTTTTTTTTGTCCCATTTTTTTTTCTACGCCACCTTAATGGCCACAGAAGCTGGAACAGTTTTTATAATGCCACGATGATGATGTCGATGAGGATGATAATCATGATGCTATGGAGTTCCATCTAGGATTGAGACTGCGTGACAGGGCTGTACTCTACGCTTACTATCATAATATATCCTGGCGTCAACCAGGCCCGAGAGATACAGACACCTGTGGTGCTGGTCAGAAGATTTGAGCAACACCCTCAATGACGCATCCGTGAAGTGGATGAGACTCGACTGTGTGGTCCCAGTCTTCCCAATGAGCCCATAGCACGCCCAAATCTGGGTAGGAGCCGGTTAGAGCCGAAAAATCTCACAATGATATAGTTTTGAAAGGACTGATGGGGATTCGAACTCACAACCTTCCAGTCGGTAGTCCGTTGCGTTGACCACTACACCACGGCGACTGGTGTTGACGTTGTTTTTGTTCTGAGATCTAGGTCATTGTGAATGAGGGAACACAACATGGGCTGTTCAGCTTTAGTGGGACAAAGAATCGGTAAACCAGACAGAATCGATGTCAGCTTGCTGATTTTGATGGGAGACCGGCAGGTAAGAGGCAGGTAGGAACGACAGGCGCCGCAATCCAATGGGTAAATGTCAGATTTCCGATCGGAAGGTCTGGGGTTCGATCCTGCCTGGGTACTCCTGCCTGGCTGGTAAAAGGTGGTGATTTTTCCTATCTTACCACTACGATAAGATATTAAAGAATTGAAATGTGTTTAATCCTTTGACTTCCGCACCTTGCCTACCAGCATCCTGCATTGTCAACCATGCCAGCAAAGCAAAAACTTAACCCTTTGACTCCCTCGCTCTATCAACCAGCTTCCTGCAGGAAGCTGATGGACAGAGTGAGGAAGTCAAAGGGTGAAGTTTTTGCAATTGGTGGATCAGATGTGGGGGTCAAAGGGTTAAAAAAAACAACACATCGCACATAGCTTTACGCGTCTCCAGTCAAAGCTGTCAGCATTTATCTAGCAGGCTTCTTGAGCCTTCACACAACCCCACGGGTTAGCAAAGTTTTGACATGGGGCAGAAAGAAAAGGATGTATGGAACATCAAGCAACATCATCACAATGACTGAAGCACTAGGACAAGCAGTCAACAGACCAGTTTCTATACTGCGGGACGGAACTAAAATCAAGATGTCAGATCTCCAACTCATGCCTCCATTAGAAAATTGTGCCAGACAGCCCTCCTGAACACGTAAACAGAACACTGTCAGTGTGGCGAAGTAGTTAACGCAATGAACTTCTACTGATAGAGAGGTCATGGATTCGAACCTCCATATGTCCAAAAACATCTTCAAGAATTTTGGGGCCCATTTGCAACGGACCAACCAGTTGGTCTACCCTGAAATACACTTGGGGCACAATACAGGGGCTGGATCAGAACAGACAGTAGCGGAAAGTGTTCGTTGCTGTCCTCTATGCCACGGACAGTAAATCAGTCGGTCTCACAATACAAAAATTACTGAGGAGTCAGGTACATCCCATTATTTTCCTCCGCTGCTTTATCCTACCCCCTTTCCTCAACACCATGTTCTATCACTTTCCTCAACACCATGTTCTATCACTTTCCTCAACACCATGTTCTATCACTTTCCTCAACACCATATTCTATCACTTTCCTCAACACCATATTCTATCACTTTCCTCAACACCATATTCTATCACTTTCCTCAACACCATATTCTATCACTTTCCTCAACACCATATTCTATCACTTTCCTCAACACCATATTCTATCACTTTCCTCAACACCATATTCTATCAACTAATAAACGCAAATGTACCCACATGGCACTGATCTTCAACTTCATCATACCCGCAAACTCAAATTTCCCTACACAGCAACTCATCATCATCATCATCATCATCATCATCAGGTGCCCTGCCGCATGGCGTTGGCGACCATGAACTTCCAACCATCTCTATCTCTCGTTGCCCCCAGCATCTCCCCCACCCTCCTCATCCCCAGCCACTCTGCAAGTCCGTCCAGCATTCTCTCCCTGGGTCTACCTGGTGCTCTCTTTCCCTCCAGCTTTCCCGTTGTGACCAGGTGCTCCAAATCCCCCTTCCTCATAAAACAGCCTATAAATGTTGCTGTAGTTTCCTAATCTTCCTAATGAGTGATTTACTTGTGTCTGCCTCCATCAAGACTGTCTCGTTTGTTTTCTTTGCCACACAGCAACTAACAAACACAAATATTATGTATCCACATAATCCTAAACTTCAACATACCCGCAAAGCCAAATTTTCCCTGCACAGCAACTAACAAACACAAATACTGTTATAATGATGCAGCCAGCAAAAGCGAGCTACTCACAAAACCGCAACAACAAAACACAGACACCTCTGTTCTGCAATTAGCAAACACAGACATGTCTGTATAGTCATAACTGGCAAAACGCTGTTCATGGCCACGTAACTGTCATTACCAAACTTTTCTTTTTTGGTGTATGTTTGTGCTGTTCCATTTCCAACACCGCAGTTATGGTCACAGAATCTGGGACATTTCTTCACAATGGTATGATGATGATGATGATGATGATGATGATGATGATGACGACGATGATGATGATGACGATGGAGATGTAATCATGATAGGGAGAGCGCGTCGCTACAGTGCACAGTGTGCGTGTATGAGTGCGTGCGTGCGTGTGTGTGTGTGTGTGTGTGTGTGTGTGTGTGTATGTGTATGTGTGTGTATATGTGTGTGTGTAATATTGTGTGTACGTAAGAGCGCGTGTGTGTGTATGTTTGTGTGTGTGTATATATGAGTGTGTGTGTGTGTGTGTGTGTGTGTGTGAGCGGGTGTGTATGTTTGTGTGTGTGTGTGTGTGTGTATGTATGTATGTGTGTGTGTGTGTGTGTAGATATAATATATATATATATATATATATGTGTGTGTATGTGTGTGTGTGTGTGCGCGCGTGTGTCTGTGTGTAAGAGTGTGTGTGTGCACGCGCGCGCGCATGCGTGCATATGTGCGAGTTCCACTTTTGAGTGAAACTGAATGTTACGGCTATACTCTGTAGTAACTCTATCATGAAATACCCTGACGTCAACCAGGCCCGTGAGGTACAGACACCAGCGGTGTTAGCCGAGAGATTTGAACAACACCCTCAATGACGCATCCATAAAGTGGAAGAGACTCGACTTGTGGTCCCAGTTTTACCAACGAGCCACACCACAATCAACTAGGCAGAGGCCGGTTAGGGGCTGAACATTCCCACAATGTTTCTGATAGAGCTGATGAGATTCGAACCCACAACTTTCCCGTCAGTGGTCCATTTCGCTAACCACTGCACCATGACGAATGGCAACCTTAAACCATTTCACTCCCGCACCCTATCAACCAACTGCAAAAACTTAACCCTTTGACTCCCTCAGCTTATCGACCACCTTCCTGCACGAAGCTGGTGGATAGGGTGAGGGAGTTAAAGGCTTAAGTTTTTGCTTTGCTGGCATGCTTGACAATGCAGGATGCTGGTGGACAGGGTGAGGGAGTCAGAGGATCAAATACGGTCACATAATTGCCACTCATCATCATCATCATCATCGTCATCATCATCGTATCATCTCATCATCATCATCATCATCATCATCATCATCATCATCATCATCATCATCATCATCAGTTGCCCTGCCGCATGGCGTTGGCGATCATGGACTTCCATCTGTCTCTATCTCTCGTTGCCCCCAGCATCTCCCCCACCCTCCTCGTCCCCAGCCACTCTGCAAGTCCGTCCAGCATTTTCTCCCTGGGTCTACCCGGTGCTCTCTTTCCCTCCAGCTTTCCCCTTGTGACCATGTGCTCCAAATCCCCCTTCCTCATAAAATGACCTATAAATGTTGCTTGTCTTTTCCTAATCTTCCTTATGAGTGATCTACTTGTGTCTGCCTCCATCCATCAAGACTGTCTCGTTTGTTTTCTTTGCTGTCCATGGAACTCTCAACATTCTTCTTAGAAACCACATCTCCGCTGCCTCAATCTTGTTCTGGTTTTGTTTGTTGACTGTCCACGCCTCGCATCCGTACAACAGTATTGGTTCTATATAACATTCAAGAACTCTCTTCCTGATGTTAATTGACAGGCATTTGTTGGTA
>CM060314.1:86904450-86971950 GCA_030674185.1 Monoplex corrugatus
GTTGCAAAAATTTAACCCTTTGACAGCTTCCTTCAGAAAGCTGGTGGATAGAGTGCGGGAGTCAAAGGATTAAGTGTTTGCTTTGCTAGCATGGTTGACAAAGCAGGATGCTGGTGGGGACAAGTTGCAGGAGTCAAAGGGTTAAAGGTTTGCAGCTGGTGGACAGGGTGCGGTGAGTCAAAATTTTAAACACCCCAACATCCCTACTGAAACGAAAGCTAAATTCACCAAATCCATTTTCATTCCCACTCTGACATACCAGTGTCTGACCTGAACCCTGACAACGGCTCTAGAACAGAAAATCACCATCCAAGAGATGCGGTTGTCTGAGCTGAAAAGCTGGCAGCAAGACCAGGCACGCTATGATCAAAAACCCCACCAAGATCAGAGAAACGGTGGGAACAACGTCAAACCACCATTGAAATTATTCATCAACAGAGAATAGTTGTGTTTGGTCATCTGACCAGAAATGCAACCCCCATCAACTGGCTCAGCAATAGTTGTGTTTGGTCATCTGACCAGAAATGTAACCCCCATCAACTGGCTCAACAAACACATAACAAAAAAAGATATGTGGAAGTAAAGCGGGAGGCAGACCAAGGAAGACCTGGGTCGATGGCATCAGAGACCTTTACGTCACACGGCATTTCTCCACTACAGCCTTTCAAGTTGGCTGTTGACCGTCACCTCTTTCTGTCAGTCACACATATGACAGTACAATTCGTAATTTGGAGTTTGTTCAATAAAGAGTTTGGAGTTTGTTCAATAAAGAGTTTGGAGTTTGTTCAATAACGAGTTTGGAGTTTGTTCAATAAAGAGTTTGGAGTTTGTTCAATAAAGAGTTTGGAGTTTGTTCAATAAAGAGTTTGGAGTTTGTTCAATAAAGAGTTTGGAGTTTGTTCAATAAAGAGTTTGGAGCTTCTTCAATAAAGAGTTTGGAGTTTGTTCAATAAAGAGTTTGGAGTTTGTTCAATAAAGAGTTTGGAGCCTGGAGCGTGTTCAATAAAGAGTTTGGAGTTTGTTCAATAAAGAGTTTGGAGTTTGTTCAATATGGAGCCATCACACTCGGACAATTCCATACGCGCTCTACCCAAATCTGCCAGCAATTCTTTGGCAGAATCTCTGAGTCTGCACAAACTCTATGTGCGGGCAATGTCTTGAAATGCTGAGAGGAAGGAAGGAAGGAAGGAAGGAAGGAACCTATGAAACACTATGCTGACACCATCGAAATGATGAAAACATGCAAGATCGGCAAGCTGACAGATAAAAAAAAGAAGACAGATGAAGTCTATATCTGGACAGATAAAACAAGAACTAAAACAGACAGATGAAGTCTATATCTGGACAGATAAAACAAGAACTAAAACAGACAGATGAAGTCTATATCTGGACAGATAAAACAAGAACTAAAACAGACAGATGAAGTCTATATCTGGACAGATAAAACAAGAACTAAAACAGACAGATGAAGTCTATATCTGGACAGATAAAACAAGAACTAAAACAGACAGATGAAGTCTATATCTGGACAGATAAAACAAGAACTAAAACAGACAGATGAAGTCTATATCTGGACAGATAAAACAAGAACTAAAACAGACAGATGAAGTCTATATCTGGACAGATAAAACAAGAACTAAAACAGACAGATGAAGTCTATATCTGGACAGATAAAACAAGAACTAAAACAGACAGATGAAGTCTATATCTGGACAGATAAAACAAGAACTAAAACAGACAGATGAAGTCTATATCTGGACAGATAAAACAAGAACAAAAACAGAGAGATGATGTCTATATCTGGACAGATAAAACAAGAACTAAAACAGAGAGATGATGTCTATATCTGGACAGATAAAACAAGAACTAAAACAGAGAGATGAAGTCTATATCTGGACAGATAAAACAAGAACAAAAACAGAGAGATGATGTCTATATCTGGACAGATAAAACAAGAACTAAAACAGAGAGATGATGTCTATATCTGGACAGATAAAACAAGAACAAAAACAGAGAGATGATGTCTATATCTGGACAGATAAAACAAGAACAAAAACAGAGAGATGATGTCTATATCTGGACAGATAAAACAAGAACTAAAACAGACAGATGAAGTCTATATCTGGACAGATAAAACAAGAAGTAAAACAGACAGATGAAGTCTATATCTGGACAGATAAAACAAGAACAAAAACAGAGAGATGATGTCTATATCTGGACAGATAAAACAAGAACTAAAACAGAGAGATGATGTCTATATCTGGACAGATAAAACAAGAATTAAAACAAAGAGATGAAGTCTATATCTGGACAGATAAGACAAGAACAAAAACAGAGAGATGAAATCTATATCTGGACAGATAAAACAAGAAGAAAAACAGAGAGATGATGTCTATATCTGGACAGATAAAACAAGAAGAAAAACAGAGAGATGATGTCTATATCTGGACAGATAAAACAAGAACTAAAACAGAGAGATGATGTCTATATCTGGACAGATAAAACAAGAACAAAAACAGAGAGATGATGTCTATATCTGGACAGATAAAACAAGAACAAAAACAGAGAGATGATGTCTATATCTGGACAGATAAAACAAGAAGAAAAACAGAGAGATGATGTCTATATCTGGACAGATAAAACAAGAACTAAAACAGACAGATGATGTCTATATCTGGACAGATAAAACAAGAAAAAAAACAGAGAGATGATGTCTATATCTGGACAGATAAAACAAGAACTAAAACAGACAGATGATGTCTATATCTGGACAGATAAAACAAGAAAAAAAACAGACAGATGATGTCTACATCTGGACAGATAAAACAAGAAAAAAAACAGAGATGATGTCTATATCTGGACAGATAAAACAAGAAAAAAAACAGAGATGATGTCTATATCTGGACAGATAAAACAAGAAGAAAAACAGAGAGATGGTGTCTATATCTGGACAGATAAAACAAGAAGAAAAACAGAGAGATGATGTCTATATATCTGGACAGATAAAACAAGAAGAAAAACACAGAGATGGTGTCTATATCTGGACAGATAAAACAAGAAGAAAAACACAGAGATGATGTCTATATCTGGACAGATAAAACAAGAAAAAACCCAGAGATGATGTCTATATCTGGACAGATAAAACAAGAAGAAAAACAGAGAGATAATCTATGTCTGGACAGATAAAACAAGAAGAAAAACACAGAGATGATGTCTATATCTGGACAGATAAAACAAGAAGAAAAACAGAGAGATAATCTATGTCTGGACAGATAAAACAAGAAGAAAAACAGAGAGATAATCTATGTCTGGACAGATACAAGAAGAAAAACAGAGATAATCTATGTCTGGACAGATAAAACAAGAAAAAAAAAACAGAGAGATGATGTCTATATCTGGACAGATAAAACAAGAAAAAAAACAGAGAGATGATGTCTATATCTGGACAGATAAAACAAGAAGAAAAACAGAGAGATAATCTATGTCTGGACAGATAAAACAAGAAGAAAAACAGAGAGATAATCTATGTCTGGACAGATACAAGAAGAAAAACAGAGAGATAATCTATGTCTGGACAGATAAAACAAGAAGAAAAACAGAGAGATGATGGCTATATCTGGACAGATACAAGAAGAAAAACAGAGAGATGATGTCTATGTCTGGACAGATAAAACAAGAAGAAAAACAGAGAGATGATGTCTATATCTGGACAGATAAAAGAAGAAGAAAAACAGAGAGATGAAGTCTATATCTGGACAGACACAAGAAGAAGAAGTAAAACAGAGAGATGGGGTCTATATCTGGACAGATACAAGAAGAAAAAACAGAGAGATGATGTCTATATCTGGACAGATACATGAAGAAGTAAAACAAGAGAGATGACGATGTCTATATCTGGACAGATAAAACAAGAACAAAAACAGAGAGATGATGTCTATATCTGGACAGATAAAACAAGAAGAAAAACAGAGAGATGACGGCTATATCTGGACAGATAAAACAAGAAGAAAAACAGAGAGATGACGGCTATATCTGGACAGATACAACAAGAAGAAAAACAGAGAGATGATGGCTATATCTGGACAGATACAACAAGAAGAAAAACAGAGAGATAATGTCTATATCTCAACAGATAAAAAAAGAAGAAGAAAAAACAACAACAGAGAGATGACGTCTATATCTGGACAGATACAAGAAGAAGTAAAAGAGGGAGATGATTTCTATGACTTGACTGTCTCGTTAGCGTTTATCTTTTTTCAGTCCTGTCGTGCTCAGGACGTCTACACAACGTCAAGAGACTACAAAGCGGAAATCAATAACATTACATTAGCGCGCTGCCGCTCTTGCTAGGTTTTCCCGACCCCTACCCCACCCCCATCCCCACCCCCTATATCTCGTTTCTCATCGTCTTGTGGGTGTGGGATAATGCATGAACAATTATATGGGAAATTTCTTCCTTCCATTAGGGTTAACTAAACACACGTAGTGAAATTCTAATATTTCTCTGACAATTACAGTTCGGTATGTTATTTTCCCCACCCTTTAAATTGCACTCAGCGTAACCGGTTATTATTGGAATTCAAATAGAAAGTAAGCCAGAATTACACGGGTATGTTCTAAATTTACTGCGAAGATTGCATTCAGTTCATTTTGCTCCTCTCCACGGTTTACACTGAATACCGTCTCATCATGGCTAACTGGAATTCTGGAATGTGTCGCCCTTGCGCAAGTGCGGATATGCATTGTTGGACCACAAGGCTTTGTCGCCAAGAACACCTTGAAAGTAATAAGGTTCCAAGTGCCCGTGTCTTTTCTGTATTTTCAAGCTTTGGAGACGGAGTGAAGTCAAGGACTCGGTTTGGCGACAGGGTTAAGGTTAGGTTAGGTTTTTCAAACCAAACGTAGCCCTAACCCCACATTTCTTTCCTTCTTTTCAGTCTAATAGGCTTCCATACTTTTGGGCAGGGCGAACTGCACGTATAACGTTGACTGACCATGACAATGATCGATGGAACAGCGCTAGTTTTCACCACAGGGAGCGTGACAGGGTTTAGGTTAGTTTTTTTCAATCCAAACGTAGCCCTAATTCTACATTTCTTTCCTTCTTTTGAGTCTAATAGGCTTCCATACTTTTGGGCAGGGCGAACTGCACGTGCAACGTTGACTGACCATGACAGTGATCGATGGAACAGCGCTAGTTTTCACCACAGGGAGCGTGACAGGGTTTAGGTTAGTTTTTTTCAATCCAAACGTAGCCCTAATTCTACACTTCTTCCCTTCTTTTGAGCCTAATAGGCTTCCATACTTTTGGGCAGGGCGAACTGCACGTGCAACGTTGACTGACCATGACAGTGATCGATGGGACAGTGCTAGTTTTCACCACAGGGAGCGTGACAGGGGAAAAAAACGTGAACAAAACAAACCGTGCACATTGCATGTTTCTTCTGTTCCTTTTTTATTTTCTCTCCCAACTTCTACGACACTTCCGTGGCTCCAGAACACAGTACCAATCCTACAGGGGGCTGCCCAGTTTGTCACAGGCCCAGTTTGTCACAGGCCCAGTTTGTCACAGTGGGTAGACTACTTGCTACCTCCATGCTACCCTACCCTATCTTCGGCCTGCACCAAGTGTAGGCTTGGGCGGGTTCGAAACCGGGTTCGAATTGGTGGTGTACAGATAGTCCCTCTAAAATGTCAGTTCAGCTTGTGTTGTTCAAAATTTCTTCCTTTTTGTATGCAAATCAAAGCAAATTACTCTGTAAAAATTTCAACAATGAATGTTCTTTGGTTAAAAACAATTGAAAAATAAAATTCTATTCATACAATCAATCAATCATTCATTTACTGTTTTTGAGAGTGTCAGTGATAACTTCCATCATGCAGGGCACAGTCGAGGGTGGGCGCAAGCGAGGACGACAAAGAAAGAGCTGGTTCGACAACATCAAAGAGTGGACGGACATGACCCAGACCCTGCCAGACCTCTTGGTGCAGGCCGAAGATAGAGTGACAAACTGGGCCTGTGACAAACTGGGCCTGTGACAAACTGGCATGCTTCCATCCTACATTCATTCAATCCAAGTCCTAGCGCCGGTAAGTCTACAGGAACCAGAGACATCAAACCACTTTGGGACTAGACAGCAGAGGAGATCCTGCACTGCTGTTGAGTCACTTTGGTGGAATTCAACAATGCCTTTTCTGATTCAGCTTAGCAAGTGCCTATTAAGCCACCCCCCCCCCCCCTTTACTTACGACAGTAATCATTAAGTCGCTGAGCCCAAGCCAAGCAAGAGACCCCCAATAAGGAGACCACCACAACGACTTTCCAACCACAACCCTGATTAACCCTTTGACTCCCTCACCCTGTCCGACAGCCTCCCGCGTTGTCAGCCACGACGGTAAAGCAAAAATTTAACCCTTTCAGGAAGCTGGTGGACAGGGTGAGGGAGTGAAAGGGTTAATTTTTTGCAGCTGGCGGATAGGGTGAGGGAGTGAAAGGTTAATTTTTTGCAGCTGGTGGATAGTGAGGGAGTGAAAGGGTTAATTTTTTTGCAGCTGGTGGATAGGGTGTGGGAGTGAAAGGGTTAATTTTTTGCAGCTGGTGGATAGGGTGTGGGAGTGAAAGGATTAATTTTTTTGCAGCTGGTGGATAGGGTGTGGGAGTGAAAGGTTAATTTTTTGCAGCTGGTGGATAGGGTGAGGGAGTGAAAAGGTTAATTTTTTTGCAGCTGGTGGATAGGGTGGGGGAATGAAAAGGTTAAATTTTTTGCAGCTGGTGGATAGGGTGAGGGAGTGAAAGGTTATTTTTTGCAGCTGGTGGATAGGATGTGGGAGTGAAATGTTAATGTTTTGCAGCTGGTGGATAGGGTGAGGGAGTGAACAGGTTAATTTTTTGCAGCTGGTGGATAGGGTGAGGGAGTGAAAAGGTTATTTTTTTGCAGCTGGTGGATAGGGTGAGGGAGTGAAAAGGTTAATTTTTTGCAGCTGGTGGATAGGGTGTGGGAGTGAAAGGTTAATTTTTTTGCAGCTGGTGGATAGGGTGTGGGAGTGAAAAGGTTAATTTTTTTGCAGCTGGTGGATAGGGTGAGGGAGTGAAAGAGTTAATTTTTTGCAGCTGGTGGATAGGGTGAGGGGTGAAAGAGTTAATCACGGACGTCAAAATTCTCCTCAGGCACGGAAGGAAGAAACCAAATCCGAAGTCATCACGATATCCATGAAGACCCACAGAATTTGGGAAAATGTTGACGATGCTGTAATGAATGATTTTCCTGAGAACTGGAGATGTTGATCAATTATGTTATGGATGCCACTGCATATTTGTATGTTTGTAGCCTTCAGCTGGATTAACAAATCATACCACGAAACAAAGTTCTCAGCGACATAGCGTTTCAAACCCGCTGATACCCAGCTGTCAACTTTTCAATGAAACAGTCAGCAGAAAACTGATCGCTCATTAACTGATCGTTCTCGTTTTCTTCATTCTTTTATCTGTTCGCTGTGACAAATGTAGGTAAATAATAAAACTGGGGCACATACTGCATAAAAGGAAAACTAAATACACACCACACTGCCTTAGAGCCCAAAACGTACTTAATACGTGTACCCAATCATCAATCCTAAGAAAAAGTATGAACGTGAATTGGACCAAGGCAACAAATGATACGAAGAGATGACAGAAAGCAAAGGAACAAGGCAGAGAGTAACAAAAAAGAGGAAACTACGGGAGTTGTGAGGAGAAAGAGTTTTTTTTTTTCCTTTTTTTCGTTTTTTCTTTACCGGCCACAGAATCTGGGACAAATTGTTTTCTTTTTCTTTGTTTTTCTCTTAATGTTGCGATGATGATAACGATGGAGATGCAATCATAAAACGCTCATTGTCTGTCATCTCAGCACTGATCACAACGTCAGCCGGTGCGTCCATTAACTGCCTGACTTGCATTGTTCATTAGCTAATGACCCAACACACAGGGCTCCCAACACGCCATCCTACACAGATGAAAGATGAAAGAGTGAAAGGACAATCTCCCCTGAACACAACCCCCCCCCCTCACGAACACACACACACACAAACACACACACCACACACACCACACACACACACATACACACACACAACACACACACACACACAATGTTTAGATGATGGATGATAATAAAGGTGCATGCACACACAACTGTCACACATATCATATCTAGATGTATCATTTACTGGACAGATAATGGTGTGGTCTTTGATGTAACGATAACACTGATCAGATAATAATGATCAGATAATGGTGTGGTCCTTGATACAGGTGATAACACTGGTCAGATAATGGTGTGGTCCTTGATTAAGGTGATAACACTGGTCAGATAATGGTGTGGTCCTTGATACAGGTGATAACACTGGTCAGATAATGGTGTGGTCCTTGATTAAGGTGATAACACTGATCAGATAATGGTGTGGTCCTTGATACAGATGATAATAATGTGGTCCTTGATACAGGTGATAACACTGGTCAGATAATGGTGTGGTCCTTGATTAAGGTGATAACACGATCAGATAATGGTGGTCTGATTAAGTGATAACACTGAAATATGGTGTGGTCCTTGATTAAGGTGATACATGATCGAAATGTGCTTATACAGAGTAATAATGTGGTCCTTGATAAATGATAAATGGTCGTATGTGTGGTCCTTGATTAAGGTGATAACACTGATCAGATAATGGTGTGGTCCTTGATTAAGGTGATAACATGATCAGATAATTGGTGGTCCTTGATAACTGATAATAAGTGGTCTGATAAGATAACACTGGATCAGATAATGGTGTGGTCCTTGATTAAGGTGATAACACTGGTCAGATAATGGTGTGGTCCTTGATTACAGATGATAACACTGATCAGATAATGTGTGGTCCTTGATTAAAGGTATAACACTGATCAGATAATGGTGTGGTCCTTGATAATAGATAACACTGATCAGATAATGGATGTGGTCCTTGATATAGATATAACACTGATCAGATAATGGTGTGGTCCTTGATACAATTAACACTGATCAGATAATAGTTGGTCTTGATAAGAAGATAACACTGATCAGATAATGGTGTGGTCTTGATACATATAACACTGATCAGATAATGATGTGGTCCTTGATACAGATAACACTGATCAGATAATGGTGTGGTCCTTGATACAGCATAACACTGATCAGATAATGAGTGTGGTCTTGATACAGATAACACTGATCAGATAATAGTGTGGATCTTTGATACAGATAACACTGATCAGATAATGATGTGGTCCTTGATACAGATAACACTGATCAGATAATGGTGTGGTCTTGATACAGATAACACTGATCAGATAATGATGTGGTCCTTGATACAGATAACACTGATCAGATAATGGGGTGATCCTTGATACAGATAACACTGATCAGATAATGATGTGGTCCTTGATAAGATAACACTGATCAGATAATGGTGTGGTTCTTGATACAGATGATAACATGATCAGATAATAGATGTGGTCCTTGATACAGATAACACTGATCAGATAATAGTATGGTCCTTGATAAGGTGATAACACTGATCAGATAATAGTGTGGTCCTTGATAAAGGTGATAACACTGATCAGATAATGTGTGTGGTCCTTGATACAGATAAACACTGATCAGATAATGTGTGGTCCTTGATACATGATAACACTGATCAGATAATGTTGGTCCTTGATAAAGTGATAACACTGATCAGATAATGTGTGGTCCTTGATAAATGATAACACTGATCAGATAATAGATGTGGTCCTTGATACAGATAACACTGATCAGATAATGGTGTGGTTCTTGATACAGATGATAACACTGATCAGATAATGGTGTGGTCCTTGATAAAGGATAACACTGATCAGATAATAGTGTGGTCCTTGATACAATGATAACACTGATCAGATAATGGTGTGGTTCTTGATAAGAAGTAAAACTGATCAGATAATAGTGTGGTTCTTGATACAGATAACACTGATCAGATAATGGTGTGGTCCTTGATAAGGTGATAACACTGATCAGATAATAATGTGGTCCTTGATAAGATGAACACTGATCAGATAATAGGTGTGGTCCTTGATAAAGATGATAAACACTGATCAGATAACAGTTGGTCCTTGATAAGATAACGCTGATCAGATATAGTGTGGTCCTTGATAAGATGATAACACTGATCAGATAATGAATGTGGTCCTTGCTAAAAGATGATACACTGATCAGATAATAGTGTGGTCCTTGATAAAGATGATAACACAGGGTCAGATAATGTTGGTCCTTGATAAAGATAACGACTGATCAGATAATGTGTGGTCCTTGATACAGATGATAACACTGTCAGATAAAGGTGTGGTCCTTGATACAGATGATAACACTGATCAGTAATAGTGTGGTCCTTGATAAAGTGATGAACACAGGGTCAGATAATGGTGTGGTCCTTGATAAAATAACACTGATCAGATAATGGTGTGGTCCTTGATAAGAGATAACACTGGTCAGATAATAGAGTGTGGTCCTTGATAACAGATAAACTGATCAGGTAATAGTGTGGTCATTGATAAAGGCGATACGACTGATCAGATAATGATGTGGTCCTTGATAAAATAACACTGATCAGATAATGGTGTGGTCCTTGATAAGATAACACTGTCAGATAATAGTGTGGTCCTTGATAAAGATAAACAAGGGTCAGATAGTAATGTGGTCATTGATAAAGGTGATAACGACTGATCAGATAATAATGTGGTCCTTATAAAGATAACACTGATCAGATAATGGTGTGGTCCTTAATAAAGATAACCTGATCAGATAATGGTGTGGTCCTTGATAAATATAAACACAAGTCAGATAATGTGTGGTCCTTGATAAAGATAACACTGATCAGATAAATGTGGTCCTTAATAAAGATAACACTGATCAGATAATGGTGTGGTCCTTGATAAAGATAACTCTGATCAGATAACGGTGTGGTCCTTGATAAAATAACACTAATCAGATAATGGTGTGGTCCTTGATAAAGATAACACTGATCAGATAATGGTGTGGTCCTTGATAAAGATAACACTGATCAGATAATGGTGTGGTCCTTGATACAGATAAACACTGATCAGATAATCGGTGTGGTCCTTGATAAGATAACACTATCAGATAATGGTGTGCGTCCTTGATTACGATGTATTCACAAATGATGAGATAATGGTGTGGTCCTTGATACAGATGATAAACACTGATCAGATAATGGTGTGGTCCTTGATACAGATAATAACACTGATCAGATAATGGTGTGGTCCTTGATACAGATAATAACACTGATCAGATAATGGTGTGGTTCTCGCCTGTTTCGTTGCTGACCTTCACAAATGGGAGGTGAGAATGATGATAATGTCCGTGTCAATTGATGTTCCTAAAGTGAGAGGCGCTATCGTTTCGTTCGCTGATGACAAATCATCTCATTTGTTTTTATTTTGTTTCTGTGGAAGCTGACACACAGCTGTCTGGATTTCTGCTTGAGACTATTTCTTTGGGGCTTTTAAAACACGCACGAATACGAGCGGTCACAACGGGAAAGCTGGAGGGAAAGAGAGCACCAGGTAGACCCAGGGAGAGAATGCTGGACGGACTTGCAGAGTGGCTGGGGATGAGGAGGGTGGGGGAGATGCTGGGGGCAATGAGAGATAGATATGGTTGGAAGTCCATGGTCGCCAACGCCATGCGGCAGGGCACCTGATGATGATGATGATGATGACGAATATGAGCGTTCGCACGCTCGCATACACACACACGCACGCACGCACACACACACACACAATACAACACACACACACACACACACACACACACACACACACACACACACACACACACACACACACACACACACACACACACACACACACAGAATTTAGAAAGGAGACAAGGATAGAAAAACAGACAGACATAGAATCAGATCTGATAACGTAATGAGTTACTGTTATCATTATTATTCCTATTATAATCCTCCTCCTCTTCCTCCTCTTTCTCCTTCTTCTTCGTCTTATTATCATTACATTCACTGTTGTTACTATTATTATCATCATAATTATAGTTATTATTATTATTATGATTTCAAACCAGCCGACTGCTCAGTGCCACATCAGGACTATACCCAACTCAAACAAAACAGATCGATGATCTTGGAGAAAGGAAACCCTGGAAAAGAAAATTAAGTAAACATATCACTGCATTCACACAACTAATCTAAGGATATGCCCTGGCGTTGGGCATTCCACCCAATTTACCTCGAGGGATTAACCGGACAAAAAACACCACCATCACCACCACCACCACCACCACCAACAACAACAAAAACAACACCACCACACTACCACCACCACCACCACCAACAACAACACCAACAACAACAAACACCACCAACACCACTACCAACAACAACAACACCACACAACAACAACCAACACCACCACCAAACCCAACAACACCAACCAACACACCACCACCAAACAACACATCTCACCACCACCACACACACCAACAACACACATCACCACCACCACCACCAACAACAACCAACAACAACAACCATCACCACCACCACCAACAACAACACACAACACAACAACACAACACCACCACCACCACCAACACAAACAACACCACCACCACCAACACACAACAACAACACCCACCACACCACCAACACAACAACAACTCCACCACCACCACCACCCCACCACCACCACCACCACCACCACCACCAAAACAACAACAACAACAACGCGATACAGGTTTGATCTAACAGCAAAGTGCTCACCAGTATAAATAAATCTTTTTTTTCTCTTTTTCACCCCCTCCCTCCACTACCTCTTCCAAATCTTCCATCGACTTCCATTCTCCCTCCTCCTCCACCCATCCCCTCCCCCGCACATACACACACCCAACCCCCATCTATGTCATCCTAAAACATCCAATCATGAAACGTTGGCTCCCTGTTCGTCCTTCCCTTCGTCCTCCATCAACCACTGCATCCATTAAGTGTCTGTCGGACTTGCCTCCTACATCAGCTAATAAGCCATACACGGATTCAAGCCCCACACCATCCAACACTGACGACAGGTGATAGACAGAAAAAAAGGACAAAATCCACCGGAGTGTCCACAGTCAGAGACTGGTTTTGATAATGGATGAGAAGAATGGTAAAAACACACACACACACACACGTGCGCGTGCTCACACACACACACACATAAACACACAGATATACGTACATATATACATATACATATATCTATACATATATGTGTATATATATGTATATAAATATGTTTGTGTGTGCGTGCATGTATGTGTGTGGATACCGGATGAAAAATACACACACACACACACACACACACACACACACACACACACACACACACACACACACACACACATATTATATATATATATATATATATATATATATATACATATCTGTATAAATATATATAAACAAATTGAAATTAGGTAGACATGTACAGTAAAGAAAAGGGCAAACACGCATGCACGCACGCGCGCACGCACACACACACACACACACACAACATATATACATACATACATACATACATACATACATACATACATACATACATACATATACACACGTACATACACACATACATACATAATACATACATACATCATACATACAATATACATACATACATACATACGTACATACACACATACATACATACATACATACAAACATACATACATACTACGTACATACACACATACATTATCATCGTCATTGTAGTTTAAAGCCCATCCCACTGCGCAGAGCCATATCAGGGCTATAACTATATCAAAACGTATGCAAAGTCTCAATGAAAAAAAAATGGAAAAGATATTTTAGTACACGTGTAAATGCAATCGCACACATAATCCGAGGAAATATAACCCTAGCGTTGACCACATCGCCCAAATTATCACCGAGGGGGATGGGGGTGGTAAAACATACAAAATTGAATCCGACTGTAAAAATAACCAACGACAATGTAACATACTTCAAAACTGGCCTAAACCACATCACGTTTCCTCACAGCCAAAAACGCACTTAATACGTGTACCCAATCATCAATCCACTTCAAAACTGACCTTAATACCACAATCACATTTCTCACAGCCAAAAAACGCACTAATACGTGTACCCAATCATCAATCCTAAGAAAAAAAGTATGTACATTGTAAGTAAATGAACCAGCAAAGTAGAAAATGATAGGAAGACATGACAGAAAGCAAAGAAGTCAAGCAGAAACAGTGCCAAAAAAACGGACATTTCTAACTTGAAATGTCCAAAAGATGGGGACATTATTTATACTGACTGAGCCGCCGGAATACCCATGGGGGACATCCATCCATCCATCCATCCATCCATCCATCCATCCATCCATCCATCATTCCATCCATCCATCCCACCCATCCATCCATCCATCCACCCATCCATCCATCCATCCATCCATCCCACCCATCCATCCCTCCATCATCACCCCCATCCATTCCTCATTCCATCCATCATTATCCATCCATCCATCATCATCCATCCATCCATCCATCCATCCATCATTCCATCCATCCATCCATCCATTTCCATCCATCCATCCATCCATCCATCATCCATCCATCCATCCATCCATCCATTCCACCCATCCATCCGTACGTACATAAATGCCATCGGGCAGCTACTGCAAGAAATGAAAAGGTAAATTCACAGATAACTAAAGAAAAGTAAATACCCATTTTAGCAGAAGCAGCAAAAATATAATCGTCTTTCAAGACAAAATGATTGCCATATTTACCTTTAATGACAACCGGGTCTTGATTCTGTCTATTCATATTGTAATACAAAGGTTGTCAGTGTATGTGATGGAATGTGACAGCGAGTCTGATTTCGTAATATCATGCACGCAAACAAACACACACACACACACACACACACACACACACACACACACACACACGTACACACACACACACGTAAAACACACACACACACACACACATATATATATATGATATACATATGTATATGTGTATATATATATATATATATATATATATATATATTATATATATATATGTGTGTGTGTGTGTGTGTGTGTGTGTGTGTGTGTGTTGACAATTTTCTTCTTGTGTGTTGTTGTTGTGTGTGTGTGTGTGTGTGTGTGTGTGTGTGTGTGTGTGTGTGTGTTGACAAATTGTTCTTCTTGTTGTTCATGTTGTGTTTGTCTTTTACTGGTGATTGTGCTTCATGTAGATGTATTTTAAACACACACACACGCAAACAAACAAACAACACACACACACACACACACACACACACACACGTACACACACACACATATATACACACACACACATATATATATATATATGATATACATATCTATATGTATATATATATATATATATATATATATGTGTGTGTGTGTGTGTGTGTGTGTGTGTGGTGTGTGTGTGTGTGTGTGTGTGTGTGTATGTGTGTGTATGCGCGTGTGGATATTCTGAATGAATTCAAATTTGATTCCATGATTTTTATTGCAATTGCGCTTTGCTGGTTGTTTTGCATTTGTTTATTTTACTTGCTTAAAATGAATTTTATGAAAAATTTTGAAAAAAATACTATCGTCGTCAAGACCATCCTTTTCTTCTACATCACTGCCATCCCGACGACGACCTCCACATAACAAAAACAAAACCGCCGCCGCCGCCATCATCTTCGTCGTCGTCGTAGTCGTCGTCATCATCATCATCACCACCACCACGACATAGATCACCAAATAAGAAAGTCAGTCGCATCAATTGTCATCAACGCAATCACTATCATCATCACTGCCACCATCATCATCACCATCACCATCGCCATCGCATCGTCATCGTCATCGTCATCGTCATCATACATATCATCATCATCATCGTCATCACATCATCCTCACCGCCACCACGACATAAATCACCAAATGAGAAAGTCAGCGACGTCATACACGTAATCACAATCATCATCATCACCATCACCATCATCATCATCATCATCATCATCATCATCATCAACATCTCTTCAAGGATCAATCGAGGAAGACAGCAAATATCATCATCATCATCGTCGTCATAGTCATCGTCATCATCATCATTGTCGTCGTCGTCACCATCATCATCATCACAGCAGCAGCAGCAGAACCAAAAGCAGCAGCAGTAGCAGCAATACTATAAGCCCCACCATGACAAAGTTCAATCACCAAATAAAAACGACAGTACCACCACCACCACTACCACACCACCACCACATCATCATCATCTATAGCAGCAGCACAACAACAAAATATACCAATAACGGCACTTTTAGAACATGCTCCGTCTGGAAGCAAAGCGAGGGAAGGAGAAGGGAGAAGAGGAGGAAAGGAGGACGGAGGAGGAGGCAGAGATCAACTATGATGCTATCCAGAGCAATCCATTTAGAAAATATCGATGTGTCTCGGTCGTCTGCAGAAATGAAAAGTAACAGAACACGTATTCATGAGCAGCCTGTCTGACAAACTGGCCAGAAATAAGACTGTGCGTCAGTTTGCATTAACGTCTTAGAATACAGATTTTCTTCAAAAAGGACCCTCTGATAATGATGGGATTCTGACAACATTAAATACGAGTTCGAACAGAATCCATCGGTGAATGAAAATCCACTTTTATGTACGTTTTGGTAGCGCAATGACAACACATCATCAGCGATGTTTGTTTGTTTGTTGGGTTGGTTGGTCGGTTGGTTGGTCGGTTGGTTGGTTGGTGGTCGATTGGTCGTTGGTCGGTTGGTTGGTTGGTTGGTTGGTTGGCTGGTTGGTTGATTGGTTGGTTTTGTTGGTTGGTCGATTGGTTGGTTGGTTGGTTGGTTGGTTGGTTGGTTGGTTGGTTGGTTCGTTCGTTCGTTCGTTTTTTTAAAAAATTCATTTAATAACGCGCGGGGATTTTGTCGCCAACATTCTTTTCCATTTTCTTGACGGCAATGTTAACCGATACATTCAGATACTTTGACAGAGGTATATACATCAAATTCTGCTCTGATGGAAAACTCTTACGGACCATTTGCTTTTGCCTGCAAACACATACAGCTTTACAATTAGCCTCAACAAAACAGATACCATGTTTCAGCCAACATCGTCCGAGATTCCTTGCACTTCGCAACCTCTGATTGTCATAAACATCCAGGAGATTAACCCTTTGACTCCCGCATCCTGTCCCCAAGCATCCTCCTGCACTGTCAACCACGCTACCAGAGCAAAAAATTAACCCTCTGGCTCTCTCACCCTATCCACCAACTTCCTGCAAGAAGCTGATGGATAAGGTATGGATTCAATGGGTTCAGTTTTCACTTGGTGGATAGGGTGCTGGAGTCGAAGGATTAAGACTGTACACAAAGTCTGTTACTTGGGCAGTACATAGAGCAACACTGGAATCTCTCTTTGCCGAGTTTGTACTGCCCATCTCTAAGGCTGGCTCTGCCTATGGAGGGCTAACCGAGAGACTAAGGCAAGACAGTGATTTCAGGTTTGCCACAGGGAGCTGTCAAAATTATGATAACTCTCTCATAGATCCGACGGACGAGTAGACGTGCTGGTCCTTTAGGGCCTGGTATTGGTCTTCCCATAACCTGTATGTGTGTAGAGGCTCACACATACCAGTATTTGAACGTATACAATTCAGATACAAAGACGTTTGCAAATGTGACATAAGGCGAAGGCGCTTGAGATCAACACTGAGTCCTGGGAGGACCTCGCAGACGACCGCAACAGCTGGAGAACCACTCTCAAGAAGCAGCTGCGGATTGGTGAGGACAAACTGTCAGCTGCTGCAGCAGAAAAGCGAGTCCGCAGAAAAGGGATGACAGCCAACAGGCCAGCATCAGCATACACATGCGACCGCTGCGAGAGAGACTGCCTCTCTCGCATTGGTCTCTACAGCCACAGGCGACGCTGCTTGGACCAAGCAGACAGCCCATCTAGACATTAGAACGGATGTACTTTGTCCATGGTCAGCCATGACCGAGGGAGGCCTACTACTACTACAATTCAGAAAAAAGTGAAACAGCCGTCCGAGAAGTAAAACCCTTGGTGTGCTTAAACCGAGGTATATAACTGCACTGCATTTGGGATTAAAAGAGCTGTTTAGGAATATCACCGCAAGTTTTGCCATTCCTGTCTTTATTATTGGTATCATAAATGATTCAAGCTGTAAGGACAAATGACCACATTTCCACTATGTTGTTGCACAGTCTGCATCTTTGGTGGGCGTACAAGCTGGATGTTTACATATTTCCATAAGCCAGGTCACTGACATAACTTCAGGATCTTTAACGTGCATATCTGATATTATCCATGCACATACACCACAAAAGGTTTCAGGCATAAACATGTGTTGACTTGGGAAATCGGAAAAATCTCCACCCTTTACCAACCGGGCGGAGGTGTCTAGGCGGATCGAACCTAGGACCTTTTAAATGGTAGTTCGAGATTTATCCACTGGGCTCCCGCACCAGTCAAACGGTATTATACTTAACAAGACAACAGTCAACAAAGCTTCTGTTGCGCACTGAATTCATAGTTGTTCGCTTATTTTCTGCTGTTTCCTTTGTGCCACCTTACAACTGAATGTAACCTTTCTTGTTGACAGTGACAAGTCGTGTTGACTGTTGAAAACTGTGTGCCAACTTCCACAGTCAAAGATCAAAGAAAAGTGAGATGACTTCATTCACCGAATGAAACGATAATGCCACCATCATGCCTCTGATACCACTGATCACTTCCCCACGTCCTCATCACTCTGAAAGACATCTTCCATCATCTTCAATTACTCAGTGGGATCAGTAGAAAGACAGGCTGTTTTTGTTTTTTTTGTGTGTGTGTTATGTGTTACTTTATTTGGAGAACACACCCACACACGCACACATAAGGGATTGTCTAGTGAGAAGCAAACATTCTACCAGTACGCTAATTGTGTTATCTGTTACTTACTTGGAAAATTTTCTTTTCTTCTTTTTTTTTAATTTAAAAACAAAATTTTTTTTTAGACAAGTCATTCTAACGCAGGCTAGCTGGCTGTTTTAACAGAAAACGCGGAGCTGAGATTTCGTGTTTCGACTTCAGTCCCATCCCTTAATATAAAAGCTGGCTTGTTCCCTGCCCATCTTCACTCTTTGCCTCCCGCACTCCGTCCACCAACATCCTGCATTGTCAACCATGCTAGCAAAGCAAAAGCTCAATCCTTTGACTCCCTCACCCCATCTACCAGCTTCCTGGAGGAAACTGGTGTACAGGGTGCACGAATCAAAGGGCCAAGTTTTTGCAGTTGGTGGATAGGGTGAGGGAGTCAAAAGGTTGAGTCTTTGCAGTTGGTGGATAGGGTGAGGGAGTCAAAAGGTTGAGTCTTTGCAGTTGGTGGATAGGGTGAGGGAGTCAAAAGGTTGAGTCTTTGCAGTTGGTGGATAGGGTGTGGGAGTCAAAAGGTTGAGTTTTTGCAATTGGTGGATAGGGTGAGGGAGTCAAAAGGTTGAGTCTTTGCAGTTGGTGGATAGGGTGAGGGAGTCAAAAGGTTGAGTCTTTGCAGTTGGTGGATAGGGTGAGGGAGTCAAAAGGTTGAGTTTTTGCAGTTGGTGGATAGGGTGAGGGAGTCAAAAGGTTGAGTCTTTGCAGTTGGTGGACAGGGTGCGGGAGTCAAAGGAAGACAGGCTGTTGATGGTGTTTGGTGGGTCGTTGTCGTGATGACGATTATGATGATGATAAAGTTGGCTGTGACGTTGATGACTGTGTTGATGATGATGATGATGACGGCGACGACGCTGGTGGTGGTGGTGGTAGTCGTGGTTGTGGTGATGATAATGACTGTAGTGGTGGTGATGGTTTATTTAGTGGTGGATGTAGATAGACAGATGGTGGATACAGACAGGTGGTGGATACAGACAGGTGGTAGATACAGACAGGTGGTGGATACAGACAGGTGGTAGATACAGACAGATGGTGGATACAGACAGATGGTGGATACAGACAGGTGGTGGATACAGACAGATGGTGGATACAGACAGGTGGTAGATACAGACAGATGGTGGATACAGACAGGTGGTGGATACAGACAGGTGGTAGATACAGACAGGTGGTAGATACAGACAGATGGTAGATACAGACAGGTGGTAGATACAGACAGATGGTGGATACAGACAGGTGGTAGATACAGACAGATGGTGGATACAGACAGATGGTGGATACAGACAGGTGGTGGATACAGACAGATGGTGGATACAGACAGACAGGTGGTGGATACAGACAGGTGGTGGATACAGACAGATGTGGATACAGACAGGTGGTGGGTACAGTGGGTACAGACAGATGGTGGATACAGACAGATGATGGATACAGACAGGTGGTGGATACAGACAGGTGGTGGATACAGACAGATGATGGATACAGACATATGGTGGATACAGACAGGTGGTGGATACAGACAGGTGGTGGATACAGACAGGTGGTGGTTACAGACAGATGATGGATACAGACAGATGGTGGATACATACAGATGGTGGATACAGACAGGTGGTGGGTACAGACAGGTGGTGGATACAGACAAAGAAGTGGTGGATACAGACAGGTGGTGGATACAGACAGATGGTGGATACAGACAGATGGTGGATACAGACAGGTAGTGGATACAGACAGGTGGTGGGTACAGACAGATGATGGATACAGACAGATGGTGGATATAGATAGACAGGTAGTGGATACAGACAGGCGGTGGATACAGACAGGTGGTGGATACAGACAGGTGGTGGATACAGACAGATGGTGGATACAGACAGATGGTGGATACAGACAGATGGTGGATACAGACAGGTAGTGGATACAGACAGATGGTGGATACAGACAGATGGTGGATACAGACAGATGGTGGATACAGACAGATGGTGGATACAGACAGGTAGTGGATACAGACAGATGGTGGATACAGACAGGTGGTGGATACAGACAGATGGTGGATACAGACAGGTGGTAGATACAGACAGGTGGTAGATACAGACAGATGGTGGGTACAGACAGGTGGTGGATACAGACAGATGGTGGATACAGATTGTGGATACAGACAGGTGGTGGATACAGACAGGTGGTGGATACAGACAGGTAGTGGATACAGACAGGTGGTGGATACAGACAGATGGTGGATACAGATTGTGGATACAGACAGGTGGTGGATACAGACAGGTGGTGGATACAGACAGGTAGTGGATACAGACAGGTGGTGGATACAGACAGATGGTGGATACAGACAGATGGTGGATACAGACAGGTAGTGGATACAGACAGGTGGTAGATACAGACAGATGGTGGGTACAGACAGGTGATGGACACAGACAGGTGGTGGACACAGTCAGGTCGTGGATACAGACAGGTAGAGATACAGACAGATGGTGGACACAGACAAGTGGTGGATACAGACAGGTGGTGGATACAGACAGTCAGGTGGTGGATACAGACAGGTGGTGGATACAGACAGGTGGTGGATACAGAGAGGTGGTGGGTACAGACAGGTGGTGGATACAGACAGGTGGTGGATACAGACAGGTGGTGGGTACAGACAGGTGGTGGGTACAGACAGGTGGTGGATACAGACAGGTGGTGGATACAGAGAGGTGGTGGGTACAGACAGGTGGTGGATACAGACAGGTGGTGGATACAGAGAGGTGGTGGGTACAGACAGGTGGTGGATACAGACAGGTGGTGGATACAGACAGGTGGTGGATACAGACAGGTGGTGGGTACAGACAGGTGGTGGATACAGACAGACAGATGGTGGATACAGACAGTGGTGGATACAGACAGGTGGTGGATACAGACAGATGGTGGATACAGACAGGTGGTGGACACAGTCAGGTCGTGGATACAGACAAAATAATGAACAAGACAAGCACAGACACACAGAGGGAGTGGACGCAAGCAGAGCTAGTATCACTCTAATATAAAACCCAATCACCATAGTTCCATGGTGAGTTCAACGGACTACCGCCAGGAAAGGTTGTGCACTCGAATGCCATGACTTCTTTCAAAAATCACCATGGGATTTCTCAGCCCCATACGGCTCATAACAAGAGCTGGCTGTGCCTGCTGTGGTCTCATTTGGGCAGATTGGGTCTGTACACTGGAGTCTCGTCCACTTCACAGACAAGTCACTGAGGGCGTCGCTTAATTGTCTGGACGAACATGGCAATATTTGTATCTCTTGGATCTGGTTGACGCCAGCATATATGTAGATATAGATATATAGACTAGATAGATAGAAAGATAGATAGATAGATAGATAGATAGATAGATCAGAGAGACATACATACATACATACATACATACATACATACATACTTACATACATACATACATACATACACATAGATAGATCGATAGATAGACTAGAAGACAGATAGATAGATAGATAGATAGACAGACAGACAGACAGAATAGATAGATAGATAGATAGACAGACAGATAGATAGATAGATAGATAGACAGACAGACAGACAGATAGATAGACAGACAGACAGACAGACAGATCGACAGACAGACAGATAGATAGACAGACAGACAGACAGACAGATAGATAGATAGATAGATAGACAGACAGACAGACAGATAGACAGGCAGACAGATAGATAGATAGGTGGATAGATAGATAGATAGATAGATAGACAGATAGACAGATAGACAGATAGATAGATAGATAGACAGATAGATAGATAGACAGATGGATAGATAGATAGATAGATAGACAGATAGATAGACAGATAGATAGATAGATAGATAAATAAATAGATAGACAGATAGATAGATAGATATAGATAGATAGATAGATAGATAGAGAGAGAGAGAGAGATAAAGAGATTTTATGACAGTAAGCGAAGAGCGACTCTCTGTCACACAATTTCAATCCTAGATGTAACTCCATAGCGTCATGATTTAACCATTACCATTGTCATCATCATCACGACAGTGCTGTGAAAAACTCTCCTAGGTTGTGTGGCCACTATAATGGGGAATAAGTAACGGGATAGTCAGAAACAAAAAGTACATGTATACAATTATGTCCCTACACATG
Organism: Monoplex corrugatus; assembly: GCA_030674185.1. Classification (NCBI taxonomy): domain Eukaryota; kingdom Metazoa; phylum Mollusca; class Gastropoda; order Littorinimorpha; family Ranellidae; genus Monoplex; species Monoplex corrugatus. Next base: position 86,927,628 of record CM060314.1, read on the forward strand.
TACCCAGAGTCCAGGTGTGTAATGTGCAGGCGCCTACCTGTGTTCGTGCAGTCCTCGGGGGTGCGCGCGGTATTTCTGACAGGTGATACAGCCACACAGACATCCGCGGGCCCGTTTGGAACCGGCGTTACCCATTGCTGGCCCTGTCCAGCCCCGCACTGTCGCCCGCTGTTATCACTCTCCACTCACGTAGTTTACAGAACACTGTCACCAGGCCGGCCACCTGCCCCGCCTGAACGTTCCTTCTGTCTCACTCTAAAGTATCCATTGTTCATGGGTTGTTGAGAAACGCCGCCATGTTCAAGGTTTACTCCTCATCACAATTAAACTTCACTCGTGTCTGTCAAAAGATGCCACTCCATTTTTAGCCATCGTTCAAAATCAATGTATTACACTGACAGATTGCTGAAACAGGTAGCAGATTCCATGGACACAGTCAGTATAAACTTCACTGAAGAGGAATAACATCGTCATCAGCCACTGTGTAAAGTTGACACATTTCAAAACAAATGTGGAAACAACCTGCAGGGCCCATTCTTTGTACCCAGTCTATTGTTAGTTAACCTTTCTTTACAAAATAACACGAAACCACTTCAGTCACAGGGCATATATATGATTTATCACTTTTAGGAATTGCTGAAACAAGACACAGTGCAGTCTTTACCTTCAAAGGGCCACACAACACTGTCCTTGGGTCTTTGCTGAACGATAAATCCAAAGCTGTTCATTTATACTGTCCAACGGCAGCACTGTATTTACAGACCCAACGTTCATAAACAAAACACAAAAAAACAGCCCATCTTCCAGCCAAGTTTCCCAAACGATGGCGTTGTATTCATACTGCTGAACACGTATTCACAACTCGTCATTTTCGTAACAGAAATACACACTACACATTATTATCCATAAAGTTTCTGACCATGAATTGATACCATGAAAAAAACATTCAACGGTTAATCATATCCATGAGCGACACGCGCGGTAGTCAAGTGGATAAGACGTCAGACGTCCAACCGAAAGGTTTGGGATTCGATCCCGCTTGAGTACCTCCGGCCTGGTGGGTAAATGACGGAGAATTGTATCATCTTCAAGGTCAATATCTGTGCAGACACGTTGTGCCTGTACAGTGCAGGTTAAAAACAACGTGCATATACGCAGCCCCCACCCCCTCCACCTCCCCATCCCCCCAAAACAAAACTAAACAAACAAACAAACAAAAAACACCATAATATCTAAAGTCGGTTCATTTTTAAAAAAATCATGAGTACTGGTCATTAAAATGAAGACAAGTTGCAAGTACCGAAATTTTCAGCGTAGCAGAAATGTAAGCGTATCTGAAATTCTCTAAATTATCAGAAATGTTAAGTGTAGCTGAAATCATATGTTATCTGTAGCTTAATAAGTGTATCTGAAATTACAGGTGTATCCGACGGGCTCAGAATTCAAGTGGGAAAGATGATGGACTTCTGTCAGACAGTCTGGGGTTCGATCCTGCCTGGGTACCTCCAAGCCTGGTGGGGAAAGGGGGGGGGGCATTTTTCCGATCTCTCAGGCAACATGTGTGCAGACCCATCCTCAACCTTATTCGTGTGTATATGCATGTATAACATCAAACAAGCACATTAAAGATCCGGTAAGTAATGTCAGCGTCTGGGGGGCACAAAGCACATACGCAGGTATCGCAGACTATGTAGAAGCATACCGTCCACACAGTGTGAACAAAACAACGTCATGTGTCCGAATAAAATAAAAACGGCGAGAAAATGTAAAAACAGAAAAAAAAGAAAAGAAAAAAAAAGGGGAAAAAAACCGGTTTATCTGAAGCATTTTATCAACAAACATGCTTGCCACAGCAGTCAGTTTCGCAGACCAGAAGAAACCCAGAGAGAAAAAAAACAAGTCACAAACCGTGCATTCCAGCAAAGTCATTGCGAAACCAACACCCGTCTCCACGTCATGTCTTCAGCACAATGACAAGCGAAATAATGCCAGCAAACCAGCACTTGTATTTTCAAAGCATTCCACCCCGTTTGCTTACTAGACATATTTGGCGCCACAAGCTAAACCCAGCACCGTGAAGCTTGTATCGTCATCCACACGACACGAGACCTTCCTGTCTGTCAATACCATGACCCGATCCAACGAAACGAGTCCTAGAGAGACCGGCGCAGGAGTCCGGTGGGGAAGACGTCAGACTTTGAATCGGAAGATCTGGGGTTCGATCCTGCCTGGGTACCTCTGCCCTGTGGGTAAAGAGTGGAGGTTTTTCCGATCTCACAGGCGACCTGTGTGCAGACCCACGCCTTAACCCTTTTTGTGTGCGTCAAACATCAAACATGTACACTACAGATCCTGTACATAATGTCACATCTCCCATGTCAATACATGTATGTGTGCAGCCCTGTAAGTATCTGAACAGCTTTTGCGTGCGGTCGCACACTGAACCGCTTTTGCGTGTAGTCGCATGCTGAACAGCTTTTGCGTGTAGTCGCATGCTGAACAGCTTTTGCGTGTAGTCGCATGCTGAACAGCTTTTGCGTGTAGTCGCATGCTGAACAGCTTTTGCGTGTAGTCGCACACTGAACAGCTTTTGCGTGTAGTCGCACACTGAACCGCTTTTGCGTGTAGTCGCACACTGAACCTCGATACCATCTTTTGCGTGTAATCGCACACTGAATCGCTTTTGCGTGTAGTCGCATGCTGAACCACTTTTGCGTGTATATCGCACAATGAATCGCTTTTGCGTGTAATCGCACGCAGAACATCAAGTGTCTACGTTCAACCCTGTAAGTCATGTCAGTGTCCGATGTGTGTTTATCTCTCTCTCTCCCCTCTCTCTGTACGTGTGTGTGTGTGTGTGTGTGTGTGTGTGTGTGTTGTACGTGTGTGTGTGTGTGTGTGTGTGTTGTGTGTGTGTGTGTACGTGTGTGTGTGTGTGTACGTGTGTGTGTGTGTGTGTGTGTGTGTGTGTGTGTGTGTGTGTGTGTGTGTGTGTGTGTGTGTGTGCTGGGATTGAGCTGAGGACCAAAAAAGGGCCCAAGCTGATATATTCTGAACACACGTCACGACAACGTAATGAAACTGTCTGAGGATTGCGCGTGACAGAGGCATTGATTCGTATGTGACATGACCAAAAACGTGTGTGAGAACATCTGGTTATCTACCGCAGTGTCTTCTGCGTTTGTCTACTTGATTGACAGCTTCATTTCGACACGTTATACCTGGGTCAGATTTTCTATGGGTCGAAATGGGAGTATGACATTAACCCCAAGACGTCTGTAGTTGAGTTGTGGGTTTTGACTGAAACCGTTTTCAACACATGATTCTGACCATGAAGGGTAAATACCTTATTGATCATACAACCTGTCCTGCACGATGTTCAGTCAATAAATTTGTAAATATCTTAATTATTTTATAAAATAACATGCACTACTTCATGCGTCGACAAAATGCAAGTATATTACTGAGAGTGTCAACTTTCTTAACAAATTCTGTCTAAAAAAACAACAACAACAACAAAAGCAAACATCTCACTGATTATATCAAGTTTCTTAAAATGTCTGTCTATAAAATGCAAATGTCTTACTGATCATATCTATAAAATGCAAATGTCTTACTGATTATATCTATAAAATGGAAATACATTATTGATCATATCTATAAAATGGAAATGTCTTACTGATTATATCTATAAAATGCAAATGTCTTACTGATCATATCTATAAAATGCAAATGTCTTACTGATCATATCTATAAAATGGAAATGTCTTACTGATCATATCTATAAAATGGAAATGTCTTACTGATTATATCTATAAAATGCAAATGTCTTACTGATTATATCTATAAAATGCAAAAGTCTTACTGATCATATCTATAAAATGGAAATGTCTTACTGATTATATCTATAAAATGGAAATACATTACTGATCATATCTATAAAATGGAAATACATTACTGATCATATCTATAAAATGGAAATACATTACTGATCATATCTATAAATGGAAATACATTACTGATCATATCTATAAAATGGAAATGTCTTACTGATTATATCTATAAAATGGAAATACATTACTGATCATATCTATAAAATGGAAATACATTACTGATCATATCTATAAAATGGAAATGTCTTACTGATTATATCTATAAAATGGAAATACATTACTGATCATATCTATAAAATGGAAATACATTACTGATCATATCTATAAAATGGAAATATATTACTGATTATATCTATAAAATGCAAATGTCTTACTGATTATAAAGCTTCTCATCATGACTGTCTATAAAATGCGAATGTCTTACTGATTATATCAAATTTCTTATTAAGATTCTGTAAATAAAGTGCCAATATCGTACTGATTATATCAGCGTGATTCTGTCTACAAAATGCAAATGCCTTACTGATTCCATCAGCGTTCTTAACATATTTCTGTCTTAAAATGCAAATGTCTTACTGATTATAAAGAGTTTCTTATCACGATTCTGTCTATAAAATGCACATGTCTCTGATTTTATCAACTTTCTTAACAAGATTTTGTCTAAAATGCAAATGTGTTATTGATTATATACAATTTTCTCAACATAATTCAGTCTGAAAAAATAACAACATTTTACTGATTATATCAACTTTCTTAACGTCATGCTGTTTATTAAATGCAATATCTTACTGAATGTATCAACTTTTCCCAATGATTCATCATCATCATCATTATCAGGTGCCCTGCCGCTTGGTGTTGGCGACCATGGACTTCCAACAATCTCTGCCCCTCGTTGCCCCCAGCATCTCCCCCACCCTCCTCATCCCCAGCCACTCTGCAAGTCCGTCCAGCATTCTCTCCCTGGGTCTACCTGGTGCTCTCTTTCCCTCCAGCTTTCCCGTTGTGACCAGGTGCTCCAAAACCCCCTTCCTCATAAAATGACCTATAAATGTTGCTTGTCTTTTCCTAATCTTCCTTATGAGTGATCATCTTGTGTCTGCCTCCATCAAGACTGTCTCGTTTGTTTACTTTGCTGTTCATGGAACTCTCAACATTCTTCTGAGAAACCACATCTCTGCTGCCTCGATCCTGCTCTGGCTTTGCTTGCTGACTGTCCACGCCTCGCATCCGTACAACAGTACTGATTCTATATAACATTAGGTCTATAAAATGCTACTGTCTTACATTTTCTATCACCATGAGTCAGTTTATAAACTATCTTATTTATTATATCAACAAGACTGTCCATACAATGCTAATAGTTAGTGATCCTATTAACTTTCTTGCCGTTATGCTCTCTGTAAGATCGAAATAAGAACGTGTGTGGGTTACACGAATTACACGTAGAACGTTTTTCTTTAACGCCTTTTGTTTTTGTGATAGCATCTAATCCTTTAACCCTTTGACTCCCGCACATTGTCTACCAGCATCCTGCATTGTCAACCATACCATTAAAGCAAAAACTTAACCCTTTTGACTCCTTAGTCTATCCACCAGCTTCCTGCAGGAAACTGGTGGATGGGGGTGAGTGAGTCAAAGGGTTAAGTTTTGCAGTTGGTGGATAAAGTGCGGGAGTCAAAAGGTTAATCTGGACTTTCACACTAAAGCACGTTTTGAGGGGTTATCGACTATGAAAACTTGCATCTCTGGCATTGACTGTCCAATTTTTGAAAAGTTTTCACCAGTGAAAAGAAGATATGTTCTCTTTGTGGTATCCGCTTGCTTATGTTTGTATGTTTGTAGTGTCAAGTGTTGGGGAACGACCTGATTCGACTTATGAGTCATTTTGGGGTGGATGGTCACAACTGCGTGTGTAGCATCGTTTCCGTCCTATCGATCTGTTATCCTTGTCATAGTCTCGTGTGCGTGCGTGCGTGCGTGCGTGCGTGCGTGCGTGTGTGTGTACGTGTGTGTGTGTATGCGTGTGTGTGTGTGTGAGTGTGTGTTTGTGTGTATGTGTGTGTGTGCATGTGTGTGTGTATGTGCATCTCTTTCTCTCTCTCTGTGCATGTGTGTGTGTGTGTGTGTGTGTGTGGTGTGTGTGTGTGTGTGTGTGTGTGTGTGTGTGTGTGTGTGCATCTCTCTCTCTCTGCGCATGTGTGTGTGTGTGTGTGTGCATATCTCTCTCTCTCTCTCTCTCTCTCTCTCTCTCTGTGCATGTCTGTGTGTGTGTGTGTTTGTGTGTGTGTGCAGGTCTCTCTCTCTCTGTGCATGTGTGTGTGTGTGTGTGCATCTCTCTCTCTCTGTGCATGTCTGTGTGTGTGTGTGTTTGTGTGTGTGTGCAGGTCTCTCTCTTTGTGCATGTGTGTGTGTGTGTGTGTGCATCTCTCTCTCTATCTCTCTCTATCTCTGTATATGTGTGCATGTGTGTGTGTGTGTGTGTGTGTGTGTGTGTGTGTGTGTGTGTGTGTGTGTGTGCATCTCTCTCTCTATCTCTCTCTATCTCTGTATGTGTGTGCATGTGTATGTGTCTGTGTGTGCATGTACATGTGCGTGCACACCACAGCCCTCAACGACAACAGACTGACATGCACGCGACCCACAGGCAAAGATAATGAGGGAGAGAGAGACACACGATGCTGTCGCAGCCGAGCTTTTCAAGTCTAGGCAGTAACTTCAACCCACACCTTTTACACCGCACTATTTGTACAGGTCGGTCGGGCCGGCTGCGCATCTATCTGCAACGCACCCCGCTTCGTCGATATTTTCTTCTGTCTGTCGACAATCGCTCTAGAGTCTTTAAATTCAAACCATTGTACATGATAAAGATCAGGTTTTAATTTTAAAAACAAATATCCTCCAGCGCCGTAGTCAAGTCCGTTAAAGACCTCGCGCTTCCGATCTGGAGGTCTGGGGTTCGATCCTGCCTGGGTAGGCTACCTCCCGCCTGGTGGGTAAACGGTGGAGATTTTTCCCTTCTTCCGTGTCAACATATACGCTGACCTGTCAGCGCGTAAACACCTTTTAAAGAATGTCTTTCTTTAACGCCTTTTCTTTCTGTGATAGCATCTAATCCTTTAACCTTTTGACTCCCACACATTTTCTACACGCACGCACACAGAACATCAAGTACGCACGTTAAAGACCCCGTACGTCATGTCAGTATCTCGTGGCTTTATGAACCACGCGAAAACTTCCAACATGTACGCTTATCAAATACAGAATAAGCAGAGTTGTTGCAGCTACATTCCGCTCGCGTACGCACGCAGAACCGCAAGCTTTGTTTTTCTTTGTTTTTTGTTTTTTGTTTTTTTTGGTGCGTGAAAGATCCTTTGTCAGTGCCCGGTGGAAAAGTGAAAACACGCAGTATGCATGACCACCGAAGACTGGTTATGCAGACTGTGCAGCAACATACCGCTCGCGCAGTGTGAGCAAAGCAACGTGCATACACGTATCTCACAACAATCAGAAACGCCAGAAGAAAAACGAAGTCATGAAATAAACACAAAAGTTTTTTTTTTAAAAAGCAATTTCCTATCGTTTGCGTGTATCAGATGCACTTTAACATATAGACCAGCTCGAAACAACGACTGGCAGCAGGAGCAGCAGCACAGAGAACATCACAAACAGCATACTATGTACGCATGCACGTGCGTGTACGCATACGTACACACGCGCCTGCGCGCGCGCGCATGCACGCACATACTCAGAAACGTCCGCGCATAAACAGTAAAGAAATGTTTGCTGATATTTGCTGATATTTCTACTCTCTCTCTCTCTCAAACGCGAGCGCGCGCGCACACACACACACACACACACACACACACACACACACCACTGAAAAAGAAAACAAACCCTTCGTGCCAATCAATCACTGTTGAAAACTCCATAATCTGAATATTCTTAAAGGGACAGATGTATACAAGGCTCTCTCTCTCTCTCTCTCTCTCTCTCATTCACACACACACACACACACACACACACACACACACACACACACACACACACACACACACACACACAACATCACACACACACACACACACACACACACAAACACACACACACACACACACCTTACATTTTAAAGACCTGATGTCTTGAGTTCAATCCCAGCCTACACCGTCAAAAGTGGCCTTTTCTCTGCCCATCTTAACCCTTTGACTCCCGCAGCCTGTCCAGCAGCATCCCACATTGTCAACCATGCTAGCAAAGGAAAATCTTAACCCTTTGACTCCCTCAGCCCATCCACCAGCTTTCTGCAGGAAGCTGGTGGATAGGCTGAGGGAATCAAAGGGTTAAGTTTTTGCAGTTGGTAGGTTAATGCTCCAGTTACTCTGGTGGTGTCGGCTTCAGTCTTTCATAGATTCCGTTCTCTTTCTTTCCTCCCCACCTCCCCATTCCAAGACCTTTGCTGGCGCCTAGGGTTTTGTGCATCATCATCATCATCATCATCAGGTGCCCTGCCGCATGGCGTTGGCGACCATGGACTTCCAACCATCTCTATCTCTCGTTGCCCCTAGCATCTCCCCCACCCTCCTCATCCCCAGCCACTCTGCAAGTCCGTCCAGCATTCTCTCCCTGGGTCTACCTGGTGCTCTCTTTCCCTTCAGCTTTCCCGTTGTGACCAGGTGCTCCAAATCCCCCTAGGGTTTTTGTGCAGGCTCATGAAACCCGCCAGGAAATTACTGGCAGATTTGGGTGAAGCGCATGTGGAGCTGTCCGAGCATGACGGATCTTACTTCAACAACAAACTCGGTGACACCGTCAGTATAGCGTGTCTTTTAACCCTTTGTCTCCCGCCCTCTTATTCACCAACCGCTAAAAAAACAACTTACCTAACCTTTTGGCTCCCTCACCCTATCCACCAGCTTCCTGCAGGAGGATGGCGGATAGGATGAGGGTAATCAAAGGGTTAACTGTTTGCTTATCTAGCATGGTTGGCAACGTAGGACCTGGTGCGGGAGTCAAAAGGTTAATTAAACGCCAGTTTGGGTGTCGTTGTTTTTCTCCCCACCCCTTCTACTACTTTATCAGTCGGGGTAGTTTTTCAAAACACATATTCAATGATGCTGTTATTTCTGTTTAACCCTTTGACTCCCACACCCTGTCCACCAGCATCTTGCATTGTCAACGAAGCAAAAACTTAACCCTTTGACTCCCTCACCCTATCCACCAGCTTCCTGCAGGAAGCTGGTGGATAGGGTGAGGGAGTCAAAGGGTTAAGTTTTTGCAGTTGGTGAATGGGATGCGGGAGTCAAAGGGTTAAAGCCTGGTCCACTGCGTAAAGCCATATCAGGGCTATAACTGTTTCAAAACAAACACAATGCTTCAACAAGTCGAAAAAAAAGGGGAAAAGAAAATTAAGTACACATATCAAAGCATTCGCTCACATAATCTAAGGGGGGTGCCCCTGGCGTTGACCACTCCGTCCAATTTATCACACAGGGGATTAAAAAAAAACATACCTGCATATAAATTTAAACATAACTAAGGACATTAAAACATGTCCAAAGACAAGCCTAAATTAGTTAAAACTGCTTCCGCACATCTCATTTCCTTAGAGCCAAAAAACATGCACTTAATACATGTACCAAATTATCGATCCCAAAAATACAGTTAATACATGTACCAAATTATCAATCCCAAAAGAAAGTACGTAAGACTTTATCGAACAGATACAGGTGAATGGACCAGCAAGGCAGAAAATGTTAGGTAGAAATGACAGAAAGCAAAGGAGGAAGAAACAAACAAACAGAGCGACAGAAAAGAGGAAATCGCTGACATCATCAAAACCGATCGTCTTCCATACACATCTGCCCATGTTGTCACGAATAACGGTTGTCTTGTAACCACGTTCAGCTTCATCATCATGGATACTGGTTTTCCTCCAAGTACTTTTATCTGTGGACAGTCAGCAAGCAAAGCCAGAACAAGATTGAGGCAGCCGAGATGTGGTTTCTAAGAAGAATGTTGAGAGCAAAGACAACAAACGAGACAGTCTTGATGGAGGCAGACACAAGTAGATCACTCATAAGGAAGATTAGGAAAAGACAGGCAACATTTATAGGCCATTTTATGAGGAAGGGGGATTTGGAGCACCTGGTTACAACGGGAAAGCTGGAGGGAAAGAGAGCACCAGGTAGACCCAGGGAGAAAATGCTGGACGGACTTGCAGAGTGGCTGGGGAGGGGACGAGGAGGGTGGGCGAGATGCTAGGGGCAACGAGAGATAGGGACAAATGGAAGTCTATGATCGCCAACGCCATGCGGGAGGGCACCTGATGATGATGATGATGATGATTTTTATCTGTTGACGTCAGCACTGGCGGTTGTCTTTCAATCAGTAGCAAGTTTTTGTTATTGTGATATTATTAAAGAGTGGCGGTCTTCCAGTCATGATTTTGTTCACATATTGTCATCTGTAATGGTTGTGTTTCCAGCACGCTTTCCTGGCAAGTACATCATCATCATCAGGTGCCCTGCCGCATGGCGTTGGCGACCATGGACTTCCAACCATCTCTATCTCTCGTTGCCCCTAGCATCTCCCCACCTTTCTCATCCCCAGCCATTCTGCAAGTCCGTCCAGCATTCTATCCTGGGTCTACCTGATGCTCTCTTTCCCTCCAGCTTTCCCGTTGTGACCAGGTGCTCCAAATCCCCTTTCTCATAAAATGGCCTATAAATGTTGCCTGTCTTTTCCTAATCTTCTTTATGAGTGATCTACTTGTGTCTGCCTCCATCAGGACTGTCTCGTTTGTTTTCTTTGCTGTCCATGGAACTCTCAACATCCTTCTGAGTAACCACATCTCGGCTGCCTCAATCCTGCTCTGGCTTTGCTTGCTGACTGTCCACGCCTCGCATCCGTACAACAGTATTGGTTCTATATAACATTCAAGGACTCTCTTTCTGATGTTAATTGATAGGCATTTGTTGGTAAGAATGCTTGTCATCTTCTTGAATGCTGTTTTGGCTTGGCCGATTCTGCCAGCTATTTCCGATGTGCATCTGCCGTCTGATGAAATGACCGTTCCCAGGTATTTGAACTTATTAACCTGGCAAGTTAAGTCAACATATTGAGAGTACTCCTACGGCTTTTTCTTAACTATCCAGAACCACATCAACGGCGATTGTTCTCCGGTCACGTTTGCTTCCAGCGATTGTTCACTCCCAGGAAATTACAACAGGTTCGGCGACTGATGATGTTTTGAGAATAGCAAGTGACTAGAACCCTTTGGGATGCTCTCCGGATAATCCTACCAATTTACTTTACAGCAAACAGCTGGACATTGACATTAGCACGTGCACGCGCGCGCGCGCGCACACACACGCACACACACGCACGCACACGCACGCACGCACACACGCATATACACATACAGTCACGCACGTACATACGCGCACGACACACGTACACACACACACACACCCAAACACACGCACACACGCACACGCACACACACTTATAACAGACACACGCACAAACACACACATATGCACACACACGCGCACGCGCGCACTCCCCCCCCCCCCCCCCCCACACACAGAAGGGTACAGGACGGAGCCAGAATGACTGACCAGGTCTAATTGTTTCTTGGCGTCAGCGGCACTGGTGTGAAACAGGAAAGAAGGCAAAGGGACCCATGGGAATGTGGTCAAGCCTACTCTACATAATTGTGCTGGCCAGTGGCCCTCTCCTCTGTTCCCTTGTCTCTCTTGTCTTGAAATCCGCTTCATTAACCAACCATGCTTTACACATTTAAAAGTTGATGCATGCTGCATATGCACGCGTAGAGTACTCAATTTTACGCTGCTGCATTTCTGTACAATGCATTTAGTACGATCCACCGAAACACCTGCGCCTGACGCATACAGTGGTGTGGAAGTTTTCCGATCTCCAGATCAACCCAGCACAGACTTGTCAGCGCTTACGTCCCACTTTTCGTGCACGTAACGCACACAGAGCATCAAATATGCTTCTTAAATTTAAAGCACCTGTGAGTCACGGTCATGGCTGTAATCATCGAGTATCAAATATGCTTCTTAAATTTAAAGCACCTGTGAGTCACGTCATGGCTGTAATCATCTTAAACAAAACACACACAACTAACATACAGAGTATCAAATATGCTTCTTAAATTTAAAGCACCTGTGAGTCACGTCATGGCTGTAATCATATTAAAACAAAACACACACAACTAACATACAGAGTATCAAATATGCTTCTTAAATTTAAAGCACCTGTGAGTCACGTCATGGTTGTAATCATCTTAAACAAAACATACACAACTAAACACATCGACGACCCCAGAAATAAAAATAAGAGAACAGAAAATGACATTTAAGTACATATGTACACATCGACGACCCCAGAAATAAGAGAACAGAAAATAACATTACGTACATATGTCATTGCGTTCATGAATATACTCCAAGGACAAGCCCCTGACGTTGGCCATTCCGCCAACTGTATCACCAAAGGGATTAAGAAATGAATACAAGTATATACATTAAGCAAGTACACAAAAACATACATAAAGACTGGCCTGTCGTACTTACGTAAAATGGCCACTAAGCAGTTCACATCACCGTAGAGCTAAAAATGTTATTATTGATATTATTTTTTTTCAAAGCCCAGACGACTGCATAATGCCATATCAAGGCTATAACCGTTTCAAAACACATATATATAATACTTCAACAGGAAAAAATGGAAGAAAATTAAGTACACGTATCAATGTACATTTACATATCTAAGATGTTCCTGGCGTTGATCGCTCCGTCCAAATTATCACTCAGGGAATTTATAAAAAACATACATGAATACAAATTCAAACGTAACTAAGGACACTAAAACATATAAAAACCGGCCTAAATTACCTAAAATTGCGTCCGCATATCCCATTTCCCTAGAGCCAAAAATGAACATAATACATGTACCCAATTACCAATCCTAAGAGAAAGTACGTATGACTTTGTCGAACACATACAGGCGAATGGACCAGCAAGGCAGAAAATGGTAGAAAGAAATGATAGAAAGCAAAGGAGGAAGAAAGAAATAAAGAGAGACACAGAAAAGAGGAAATTTCTAGCTCAGAATTTCCAGACGGTGGGGATACTATTCATACTTAAAGAGCTTCCGGCATCCCCACGGGTATTATTAATTAATACATGACAGAAAGTATGACAGGCATTATGCAAAACATAAAAGTGAACGAACCTGCAAGGCAGAAAAATGAGAGAGGAAGAGAAAGGAAGCAATAGAACAAGGCAGAAACACAGAGAGTGACAGGAAAAAAAAAGGACATTTCTACAGAATTTCTAGAAGATGGAGACACTATTTATACCAAAAGAACCTTCCCCTCCCTCCCCCCTCCCCCCAATCTCCACAGGGAATAAAAGAAAAATACTATATAATACAACACAACAGACAATAGAATAAAATGCCACACAGCCAATTTGTCTGGACACACAACACCACTGGAAGCGTAATCTAATCGGCTATGGCTCTGACCACTCATGGACACTGATGTACAGCAGTCATTTGTCTCCTCCACCCCCTGTCTCCTCCACCCCCCTCCCAGTTTCCCTTTCACGAATGAAATTATCTCTCCAGTCACATTTTAACCCCTCTCCTACACCCTCCCCTCTTCCAGTTTCCCCAGACCCCCAAGTTCAGCATATGCTCCAACCACTCTATACCCATCTCATACACCCTCCCACCTTTCACTTTCTTCCCTCCAGTCCTACGTTCAGTGTAGGGTCAGGCAGCGGCACTCTGTAATGATCAGAGCGTGGACCCGCACGACCAAACCGTTACTTTAAACTTGAAACTTAAAAACACTTCATTACTCAAGGATAGCAGCAATACACCCTACTAGATTTTGCCTTACAGCTAGTCTTTGCTTCTCTATACATACAATTTAAGTATCAATACATTGATGAAGGATCAAAGCCCGAAGTACTTTCCAGGATTGCCCAGACCACAGCTGCAATGACCAAGCTAAAAGTCATCTGGAACGACAAGAATATCGCTATCGGCTCCAAGATCAGACTGATGCGTTCTCTGGTCATGTCAATATTTTTGTATGCATGCGAAACATGGACCATAACAGCAGACATTGAAAGAAGGATACAGGCAATGGAGATGAGATGCTTCCGCAAACTCCTTGGTATCTCGTACAAAGATCATATAACCAATAAGGAAGTGAAAACCAGAACTGAAAATGCCATCGGGCCGTATGAAGACCTGACTTCAGTTAAAAGACGCAAACTGAGGTGGTACGGGCACGTCACACGATCATCTGGACTGGCTAAGACCGTCTTGCAGGGAACAGTTCAGGGAGGGAGACGAAGAGGCAGACAGAGAAAAAGATGGGAAGACAATATCAGAGAGTGGACTGGCCTTGAATGGAACATCATTCTGCGGAAAGCTGAGGACCGTGAGGAGTGGAGGAAGTTGGTTGCAAAATCTTCAGTGGTGCCCCAACGGTCAACCAGACTACGGGACTGATGATGACATTGATTACAATTAAACAAATAAAACTGAACTGCAAAGACATGAATTGCAAACATTCAAATAAACGAAAAGAAGAAAGTAAAGAGTAACAAAAATAAATGGATAAATAAAAACTAAGGAAGGAAGGAAGAACGGGAAAAAAGTGGCAGTTACTAGCTGGGCCCAGTAGTCAGGGTCTGTGTCAGACGTCCAGTTAGAAGGTCTGAAGTTCGATCCACCAAGTAGTCTCTGATCCATCTATTGTGAAAAGGTGGAGATTTTTCAGATCTCCCGTGTCAATGCATGTGTGCAGGCCTGCCAGTGCCTAAGCCCCATCCATGTGTACGCGCATGCAGAATATCAAATATACACGTCAAAGATCCTGTAAGTTCTATCGGTGGCTGACTTATGGCTGACTTATGGAAACCAGCATACATCATCATCATCATCATCATCAGGTGCCCTGCCGCATGGCATTGGCGATCATGGACTTCCATCTGCCTCCATCTTTCCTTGCCCCTAGCATCTCCCCCACCCTCCTCGTCCCCAGCCACTCTGCAAGTCCGTCCAGCATTTTTTTCCCTGGGTCTACCCGGTGCTCTCTTTCCCTCCAACTTTCCCGTTGTGACTAGGTGCTCCAAATCCCCCTTCCTCATAAAATTGCCTATCAATGTTGCTTGTCTTTTCCTAATCTTCCTTATGGGTGATCTACTTGTGTCTGCCTCCATCAAGACTGTCTCGTTTTGAAGCATACATGCTCACCAAAAATGCAAGTGTGCAGAACGCAATAAAAAGTGGTCAGTTCGCCGAACAGCTTGAGTTCACTGTGTTTCACTAAAATGTATGCTTACGTGTACTGCATGGTAAGTCCAAATAAGGTTGGAAAATAATGCTATACAAAAACGACTTATAAATAAATAAATAAATAGCTGATGACGAAGTGGGCCGTCTGTATATATGTGTGACACAAATATGTGCAGATAAACTGGTTTGTACGGATGCGAGGCGTGGACAGTCAGCAAACAAAGCCAGAGCAAGATTGAAGCAGCGAGATGTGGTTTCTCAGAAGAATGTTGAAAGTTCCATGGACAGCAAAGAAAACAAACGAGACAGTCTTGATGGAGGCAGACACAAGTAGATCACTCATAAGGAAGATTAGGAAAAGACAAGCAACATTTATAGGCCATTTTATGAGGAAGGGAGATTTGGAGCACCTGGCCACAACGGGAAAGCTGGAGGGAAAGAGAGCACAAGGTAGACTCAGGGAGAGAATGCTGGACGGACTTGCTGAGTGGCTGGGGATGAGGAGGGTGGGGGAGATGCTGGGGGCAATGAGAGATAGAGATGGTTGGAAGTCCATGGTCGCCAACGCCATGCGGCAGGGCACCTGATGATGATGAAACTGGCTTGTACATAAGGCTACAATGTTGTTCAATATGGTTGGCAGGCAGTACAAATCTGATCTTGTTGGCTGCAGTGGCGTACGATTATGGCTATGCTTCACATGTAGTACCCTCATGTTTTTTGTTGTTGTTTTTTACTGACGGAGTGTGGGGCAGTGAATTTCACTCTGAACTAAAAATATGGCATATTTTTCTATTTCTTATCTTTTAGTCCACTCCACAAAAGCATGCACCACAAAGTCACATGAGAAAAATCACATACTGTTACATTACACGACGTTTTCCCAATCTTGTCACTCTCTGTAGGGCTTATTTGTAAATGATGCGTTCATATTTATAAACCAATTATCCAAACGCTTGCTGTTTAGTATGTGTGTGTGTGTGTGTGTGTGTGTGTGTGTGTGTGTGTGTGTGTGTGTCTGCGTGTGTGTGCGTGTGCGTGTGTGTGCGTGTGCGTGTGTGTGTGTGTGTGTGTGTGTGTGTGTTCGTTCGTTCGTTCCTTGATTTAACGTCTTTTCACTATAAGTGATATTAGACGGTGTGTGTGTGTGTGTGTGTGTGTGTGTGTGTGTGTGTGTGTGTGTGTGTGTGTGTGTGTGTGTGTGTGTGTGTGTGTGTGTGTGTGTGTGTGTGTGTGTTTGTGAGTGTGTGAAAGTGTGTGTGTGTTTGTGAGTGTGTGAAAGTGTGTGTGTGTGCATGTGTGTGTGCGTGCGTGCACGCGCGCGTGAGTGTGCATGTGTATATGAGTGTTTGTGCGTGTTTGTATGTGTGTGTGTGAGTGTGTGTAAGTGTGTTTTTGAATGTGTAGCTCCCCTGTATGTATAGTTTATTTGCAAAAGAACCGTTCCAAATACTTGCAGTTGTGTGCATCTGTAAAAGGATCTTCCAAATTCTTGCACCTCTGCTGTACGTATATTCTGTCTTCAAAACGATCTGTCTGAATGTAAACGTTTACAGCTCTGCTCAAAATATGCTTTATTTATGAAATTATCTGTTGAGCTTCTCATAGCTCTGTTTTGAGTTCGTACATGCATAGCTTAACCCACTCTGGATACTGCTGCGTAAGGCAAGCAGCACTCCTATGAGGCTGCTTATTTCCTACGATGTAGATCTATACCTCTGAAGTTCTGATATTTTTCAGCGCAGAAAATTTAACAAGACCGCCAAATGCAGTTCACACGTAGGCAGGAAGACTGACAAGGACAAAGAACGTGATGAATATGTGGTCTTGATTAAGAAATAATGCATATGGACGAGTTTTGGACTCGGAGTTGAAGTTTGTTGTTGCTAGTGTACCCGGAAGTCGGCTCTGAGTGCGGAACTGCTATATGATGGATTATCTCGGAATTGATCTGCAGTGTATTAATCAAGAATGGTCTGTACCATCCATAAATCCGCATATCTGTCTGGACGTTTCAGCGGCAGCACCAGAAAACCCACTGTCCCTCTGTCCGCTTGCAGACACTGATACACAGCACTCTTCTGTATCCCCCGTTAATGAAATTCATTCTCCTGTTAACCCCTACCCTTCTCTTGCACCCTCTCCATCTTCTGTTCTGCTGCATGATGTACATGTAGTGTGTATGTCCATGTTCTGACAGTTGTAACCTAAGTCTGGTTTATCTGCAAACTATGTATCTATACTTCTGCAGCTGGTGTATTTGTATTCTTGCAGCTCTGCTGTGTGTGTAGTTTATTTGTATAATAAACTATCCAGCCTGTTTTATTTGTATAATAAACTATCCAGCCTGTTTTATTTGTATAATGATCTACCCAGCTTGTTTTATTTGTACAATGATCTATCCAGCTTGTTTTATTTGTACAATGATCTATCCAGCTTGTTTTATTTGTATAATGATCTATCCAGCTTGTTTTATTTGTACAATGATCTATCCAGTTTGTTTTATTTGTATAATGATCTATCCAGCCTGTTTTATTTGTATAATAAACTATCCAGCCTGTTTTATTTGTATAATGATCTACCCAGCTTGTTTTATTTGTACAATGATCTATCCAGTTTGTTTTATTTGTATAATGATCTATCCAGCTTGTTTTATTTGTATAATGATCTATCCAGTTTGTTTTATTTGTACAATGATCTATCCAGCTTGTTTTATTTGTACAATGATCTATCCAGTTTGTTTTATTTGTATAATGATCTATCCAGTTTGTTTTATTTGTATAATGATCTATCCAGCTTGTTTTATTTGTACAATGATCTATCCAGTTTGTTTTATTTGCATAATGATCTACCCAGTTTGTTTTATTTGTACAATGATCTATCCAGCTTGTGTTATTTGTATAATGATCTATCCAGTTTGTTTTATTTGTATAATGATCTATCCAGCTTGTTTTATTTGTATAATGATCTATCCAGCTTGTTTTATTTGTATAATGATCTATCCAGCTTGTTTTATTTGTATAATGATCTATCCAGTTTGTTTTATTTGTATAATGATCTACCCAGTTTGTTTTATTTGTATAATGATCTATCCAGTTTGTTTTATTTGTACAATGATCTACCCAGTTTGTTTTATTTGTACAATGATCTACCCAGTTTGTTTTATTTGTACAATGATCTACCCAGTTTGTTTTATTTGTATAATGATCTATCCAGTTTGTTTTATTTGTACAATGATCTATCCAGTTTGTTTTATTTGTACAATGATCTATCCAGTTTGTTTTATTTGTATAATGATCTATCCAGTTTGTTTTATTTGTATAATGATCTACCCAGTTTGTTTTATTTGTATAATGATCTATCCAGTTTGTTTTATTTGTATAATGATCTATCCAGTTTGTTTTATTTGTACAATGATCTATCCAGCCTGTTTTATTTGTACAATGATCTATCCAGCTTGTGTTATTTGTATAATGATCTATCCAGTTTGTGTTATTTGTACAATGATCTACCCAGTTTGTTTTATTTGTATAATGATCTATCCAGTTTGTTTTATTTGTATAATGATCTATCCAGCTTGTGTTATTTGTACAATGATCTATCCAGTTTGTTTTATTTGTATAATGATCTATCCAGTTTGTTTTATTTGTACAATGATCTACCCAGTTTGTTTTATTTGTATAATGATCTATCCAGCTTGCGTTATTTGTATAATGATCTATCCAGCTTGTGTTATTTGTATAATAAACTATCCAGCTTGTGTTATTTGTATAATGATCTATCCAGTTTGTTTTATTTGTACAATGATCTACCCAGTTTGTTTTATTTGTATAATGATCTATCCAGCTTGTGTTATTTGTATAATAAACTATCCAGCTTGTGTTATTTGCATAATGATCTATCCAGTTTGTTTTATTTGTACAATGATCTACCCAGTTTGTTTTATTTGTATAATGATCTATCCAGTTTGTTTTTTTTGTACAATGATCTATCCAGTTTGTTTTATTTGTACAATGATCTACCCAGTTTGTTTTATTTGTATAATGATCTATCCAGCTTGTGTTATTTGTATAATGATCTATCCAGCTTGTGTTATTTGTATAATGATCTATCCAGCTTGTGTTATTTGTATAATGATCTATCCAGCCTGTTTTATTTGTATAATGATCTATCCAGCTTGTGTTATTTGTATAATGATCTATCCAGCTTGTGTTATTTGTATAATGATCTATCCAGCCTGTTTTATTTGTATAATGATCTATCCAGCTTGTGTTATTTGTATAATGATCTATCCAGTTGTTTTATTTGTATAATGATCTATCCAGCTTGTTTTATTTGCATAATGATCTATCCAGCTTGTTTTATTTGTATAATAAACTATCCAGCCTGTTTTATTTGTATAATGATCTATCCAGCTTGTTTTATTTGCATAATGATCTATCCAGCTTGTTTTATTTGCATAATGATCTATCCAGCTTGTTTTATTTGTATAATAAACTATCCAGCCTGTTTTATTTGTATAATGATCTATCCAGCTTGTTTTATTTGCATAATGATCTATCCAGCTTGTTTTATTTGCATAATGATCTATCCAGCTTGTTTTATTTGCATAATGATCTATCCAGTTTGTTTTATTTGTATAATGATCGATCCAGTTTGTTTTATTTGTATAATGATCTATCCAGTTTGTTTTATTTGTATAATGATCTATCCAGTTTGTTTTATTTGTATAATGATCTACCCAGTTTGTTTTATTTGTATAATGATCTATCCAGTTTGTTTTATTTGTATAATGATCTATCCAGTTTGTTTTATTTGTATAATGATCTATCCAGCTTGTTTTATTTGTATAATGATCTATCCAGTTTGTTATATTTGTATAATGATCTATCCAGTTTGTTTTATTTGTATAATGATCTACCCAGTTTGTTTTATTTGTATAATGATCTACCCAGTTTGTTTTATTTGTATAATGATCCATCCATTTAGGTTTATTCTACAAAAAAAAAATCGTTAAAATTGATCTCGCCCTAAATCCACTGGATTGGGATGGATTGATTACGTTTTCGTCACAGGCACTTTTCCACGTCAACTGTGGCCTACTATGTCAAGGCAAAGCACGTTGCCGCTGTACAAAGCCACCAACTTCTTCTTCATTTTCTCTGTATGCACGCGCTTCTACTTCCCCATGACAGTGAATTTTTCTTGTCTACAGAATAATGTTGAGAGTTCCATGGACAGCAAAGAAAACCAAACGAGACAGCCTTGATGAAGGCAGACACAAGTAGATCAGTCATAAGGAAGATTAGGAAAAGACAGGCAACATTTATAGGCCATTTTATGAGGAAAGGGGAATTGGAGCACCTGGTCACAACGGGAAAGTTGGAGGGAAGAGAGCGCCAGGTAGACCCAGGGAGAAGATACTAGACGGACTTACGGGGTGGCTGAGGACAGGGAGGGTAGAGGAGATGCTTTGAGGCAACAAGAGATAGAGACAGATGGAAGTCCATGATGCCAACGCCATGCGGCAAGGCACCTGATGATGATGATGATGATGATGATGATGATGATGATGATGATCTTTGTTACCACAGGTTCTTTAACGTGCGATAAGTGCATGCCGCACACGGGATCTCGATTTCTCATCACACACACACACACACATACACACACACACACACACACACACACACACACACACACATACACATACACACACACACACACCCCACACACACACACACACACACACACACACACACACACACACACACACACAAGACAAAAAACACCCAGACGGCTTGGAAAGGGAAGAAAAAAATCCCTGTCCCACACAGCCAAGCTGTCTGGACATATCGCTAGCAACATGACCAAAATTAATCTGACCGCTGGCAGACATTGATATACAGCAGCCATCTGTATCCCTTGCTAATGAAATTCATCCTCCGTCAGCCCTTATCCCTCCTTTCCCAATATAATTCATGCTCCAGCCACCACCCTACCCATCCCCTCCCTCTCCCTCCCCCACTTCCAGCTCCCCCCCCCTCCAGTCTTATGTTCAGTATAGAGTCAGGCAGCTCCTGTCCATAAGGGTCAAAGTCCGCACCCTCACCACCAAAGTAAGTATTATTGATGCTTGTCATGGCTGGCGGATGGTACAAGTCTGATCTTGTTGTCTGCAGCGGAGCGTCACTGCTGGCTGTACTTCACACGGTGTGCTTCTCCCTACCTCCAACAAGTACGTGTACAGACAGACTATTTACATTGTCCATGAATTGTAGTGCTCTGAGCTATTAACCCTTTGACTCCCCGCATCCTGTCCACCAGCATCCTGCATTGCCAACCATGCCAGCAAAGCAAACACGTGATCCGTTGATTCACTCATCCTATCCACCAGCTTCCCAGGGTGAGAGAGTCAAAAGGTTAAGTTTTTGCAGATGGTGGATAAGGTGCGGGAGTCAAAGGGTTAAAAATATCTATATACAAAATACCACACATACCCCTCCCAAAAAGATGTACGCTGTATCTATCACCCTGATCTCTCAATGACGTTATTAAAACTGTTCAGGTCACTGAATCCAAACAGAAATGCCGACAACAGAAAAGCATCCAGAAGCCATGAAGTCGTAGAGTGTAAGAAGTTTGGGGCCAAAATCCGCTTTTTAAGAGGTATTTCTCCTCTGAGGACCTTCTGCTGTCCGGCTCTCCATAGAGTTTCTTGCTACTGACAAATAAAAATCTTCCATAGTATCGTGTAATATTTGAAACCAATACTGGCTACGGTGACACACTCCTAAGCAGAATTCAATAAGATAACGGCGTACTCATATGGCAAAACTTTGCTTTAAGCAAACTACTGGAAGTTACCTTCATGCCACAATACAGTATACCCAAGTCCAAGATGACCGCCTTCGTAATGATGAACACGCAATACACAGCAGGGTCTTGATTGTGACCTGGACACTTCGCAGTGATAAATAATTTTGGCTTGAGAAGAATGTCCAATTTTCCTTAGGCCTCATTTTGCCTTGACCGCCCGGTTTCCTTTGTCTTCAGAGAAACAATGTCCACTGGAACCAAAACAAGTGCGACTGCCCGCGCCCAAGCAGACAGGAACCAGAAGAACAAGAAAACCAATGCAAGCGCGTATTCAACAAAACAAAACAAGACAAGCGCAAATTTTCGGCCAACCGGCCTTTGTCAAGCGCGAACACACGGTCACAAACAGACCACAAACACCAAACAACGGATAATAAAAAGAGGACAAAAAACTTCCAGTGGACGAGGCGGCAGGGAAGTTTTTTGTCCTCTTTTTATTATCCGTTGTTCTTCTGGTTTAATGTCCACTGGGATTGGGTGTACCGTTGTCTCTTGGAAAACATTGTCCACTGTCTTTACATCTAACTCCAAATGAGAATTGAAGGCTATAAACTGCACCACCCAAACCCTTTAATAAAACAAGCGTATTGCTTGTTTAGTATTTTTTGTTTTCGTTTTTGGTTTTTGTTTGTTTGTTTGTCTTGCTTTGTTTTGTTTTGCTCTAGCTCCTAGTCACAGCAGAGCGTGCTAAAGGCTCATTTCAGAAGACTTGGGACCTCACAGTAGACTCTCAACCACATACTATTTGTCACTGAAAGTATTGCTCAAATCCCAAGACCAACGCCACAGGTGTTCGTATCTCTCAGACCTGGCTGATGACAGGATAGGTTATGAAAGGCATCGTAGAGTACAGCTTCGTCATGGAGTCTCATTCCAAAATGGAATACCATAGCATCATCATTGTCATTACCCAAAATGGAATACCATAGCATCATCATTGTCATTACCCAAAATGGAATACCACAGCATCATCACTGTCATTACCCAAAATGGAATACCACAGCATCATCACTGTCAACACCCATTCTCATCATCCTAGCATTGTGAAAAGTTTTCGCTGACTGTGTGGCTTTTCATGTCCTGACCTCATGGTGACTTCAGTTTCTGCAGGTCTGGCGGTGCCTTGAGGGAACTGACATGAGCGGCGTGGGCAGTAATGATACACAAGTGGTGCAGAAGCTGAGAAAGCAAAAACGTGTTTGCATTTGTTTTTGTTCTGAGATCTGATTATGATTATCCACATCATGCTGACATTGAAAAAAAAGTCGGGTGTTTCGCTGCGAATTTTTTTTTAACAAATCCTTTATCAAATCTGGGTTATTACTCCAAAGTTTCAGAAATTACAGTGTTTCTAAGTTCAGTAAGTTAAGAAATATGTGACAATAACAACGCAGATTTTCCCAATGTTTACAAACAGATGTTTACTCATTTTGAATCTTAAAATCTAATGTGAATTTTCATTTTTTCATAATCACAGTTTTGTATAACAAAAACTCAGATAAAAAATTAAAGAAAAATCTCTAAAACTTCCAAGATTGAGAGATAATGTTTCAGCCGTTGTTTTCATTAGTTCGGTAACACATTTAGTTGTAACTGAATTGAAAAAATCGCTGGTGAAGTTTTATTGTTTGGGTTGATGGTACCATTTTAGTCCAAACACAGTAGTTAGATTAGAGTCAAATCAAAAGCAACCAGGAAGCTATGATATGAGGAAATGACAGAAAGCAAAGGAACAAGGCAGAAACAAAGAGAGTGATAGAAAAGAGGAAATTTCTAGCACAGAATTTCCAGAAGGTGGAGATACTATTTATACTGAAAGAGCTCCCGGCAACCCAACGGGGGGGGGGGGGGGGGGGGGGGGGGGGGGGACTGTTTCATTCCCTCACCCTGATAGTTTTCTGCAGGAAAGTCCTTTTCTGCTGTTACCATTTCTGCCAACTTCCTCCAACTTTCTGCAGAAAGATTTTTCACTCCCTCACTCCGTCCACCAGCTTTCACTAATTTTCTCAGGAAGGACTCTCTCACATCTTTAACCTATCCACTGGCTTCCTGCAGGAAGACCCTTTTACTTCCTAACCCTGTCTATCAGCTTCCGGTAGGAAGACCTTTTACTCTTTCACCATACCATCAGCTTCCCGTAGGAAGACCCTTTCACTCCCTAACCCTATCCATCAGCTTCCTGTGGGAAAACCCTTTCACTCCCTGACCCTATTCATCAGCTTCCTGTAGGAAGACTCATTCAAATCTTTACCTATCCATCAGCTTCCTGTAGGAAACCTTTCACTCCCTGACCCTATCCATCAGCTTCCTAGGAAGACCTTTCACTCCCTGACCCTATCCATCAGCTTCCCGTAGGAAGACACATTCATTCCCTGACCCTATCCATCAGCTTCCGTAGGAAGAC
Source organism: Monoplex corrugatus (assembly GCA_030674185.1). Lineage (NCBI taxonomy): Eukaryota > Metazoa > Mollusca > Gastropoda > Littorinimorpha > Ranellidae > Monoplex > Monoplex corrugatus. The sequence continues at coordinate 86,952,144 of CM060314.1, forward strand.
ACCTTCACTCCCTGACCCTATCCATCAGCTTCCTGTGGGAAGACACTTTCACTCCCTGACCCTATCCACAGCTTCCTGTAGGAAGTCACCTTTACTATCATCACTCCTAAACCTTTCATACCTATCTAGCTTCCTATAGGAAGACCCTTTCACTCCTACCCTATCCATCAGCTTCCTGTAGGAAGACCCTTTCATTCCCTGAACCCTATCCATCAGCTTCCTGTAGGAAGTCCCTTTCATCCCTAACCCTATCCATCAGCTTCCTGTGGAAGACCTTTCACTTCCTCACCCTATCCATCAGCTTCCTGTGGAAGACCCTTTCACTCCCTGACCCTATCATCAGCTTCCTGTGGAAGACCCTTTTATTCCTGACCCTATCATCAGCTTCCTGTAGGAAGACCCTTCATTCCCTGACCCAATCCATCAGCTTCCTGTAGGAAGACCCTTCACTCCCTGACCCTATCCATCAGCTTCCTGTAGGAAGACACTTTCACTCCTTGACCCTATCCATCAGCTTCCTGTAGGAAGACACTTTCACCCCTGAACCTATCATCAGCTTCCTGTAGGGGAAGACACTTTCACTCCCTAACTATCCATCAGCTTCCTGTAGGAAGACACTTTCACTCCCTAACCCTATCCATCAGCTTCCTGTGGAAGACCCTTTCACTCCCTAACCCTATCCACCAGCTTCCTGTAGGAAGACCTTTTCATTCCTCATCCTATCCATCAGCTTCCTGTTTGGAAGACCCTTTCACTCCCTGACCCTATCCATCAGCTTCCTGTAGGAAGACCCTTTCACTCCCTGACCCTATCCATCAGCTTCCTGTAGGGAAGACCCTTTCACTATTTTTTCCACTTACCCTATCCATCAAATTCCTGTAGGAAGACCCTTTCACTCCCTACCCTATCCACAGTTTCTTGAAGAAATTTCTTTCTACTCCCTCACCTTATCCACAGTTTCAGTTCGTATAATCCTTCACTTCCCTCACTCTCATCAGTTTCTCAGGATGTGTCTCCACCCTCGGAATGAACTCCATATGCAGTGACTCCACAATGCCATGTGATGGAGAAGATCAAGAATGATCATGGCACCGAGCCCTGTACTTGTGTATATAGCCCTAATGCTAGCAGAAGCTCCTTTCACTACTCCCTCAGCCGATCCATCAGATTTTCTGCAAGAAGAAGATGGGTTTATTCCCTAGCCCTTCACGCTATCCACCAGCTTCCTGTAGGAAGACTCTTTCGCTTCTTCATTCTGTCCATCAGCTTCCGGTAGGAAGCCCTTTCACTTCCTCACCCTAACCATCAACTTTTCTGCAGGAAGAAGATGGGTTCACTCCTTCACGCTATCCACCAGCTTCCACTGTCAGGAACGTTCTACAACAAGCGAACACAATGACAGGCGGAATAATGGCATCATGACACACACACACACACACACACGCACGCACGCACGCACGCACGCACGCACAGCACGCCAACGCACACACGCACACACACACACACACACACACACACACACACACCTTCACTTTCGATCCCCATTTCACTGACATATGAAAACCCTAGTGACGTCATGAATGACTGACACTCGACACAGCAGGAATTCCCACCACCCCCCCCACCCTCCACCTTTCCTTTCTCCTCTTTCTCTTCTTCTCTATCTCACTCCATCTTCCCCCCTCTCTCTCTCTCTCTTCTCTCTCTCCTCTCTCTCTCTCTTTCTTCTCTTCTCTTCTCTCTCTCTCTCTCTCTCTTTCTCTTTCTCTCTTTTCTCTCTTCTCTCTCTCTCTTCTCTTCTCTTCTCTCTCTCTCTCTCTCTTTCTCCCTCTTCTCTCTCTCTCTCTCTCCTCTTTCTCTCTCTCTTCTCTTCTCTTCTCTTCTCTTCTCTTCTCTTCTCTTCTCTCTCTCTCTCTCTCTCTTCTCTCTCTCTCTCTCGCTAAGCTGTTGTGTACTTCAATATTTCTGCATAATATAGACTTTTATTTTCTGTATAATGTAGATTTTTTGTGCCCAAAATCTTCTTTTTCATGGAGTGAGTAGACCAAATACACGGAAGTCCATTGTGAGAAAAATTAAAGCGCAGGAATAATAATAATAAAAAAAAAAGACATCACATAAAATCAAAACAGCTAGAAGCACGTCACTTTCCAAAAGCCGCTGAATTCAATTGGCATTAGGCCACAGACCGACAACAGAACAAAAACAGACAAAAATGAAAACAAACAGCCAACGTTGCAATGTGGTTAACGCGACGGAATATTGACTGGGAGATGTGGCTTTCAAACCCCTGTCACTCCCAAAACAATCTCGGGAGGTTGGGGGGGGGGGGTCGGGTCGAGGGGGGGGGGGGTTACGGCTCCTACTTACTCCTACCCAGCGTTCAGCGTATTAGGCTCGTTGGGAAGATGGGGCCCCCCGCAGTCGAGTCTAACTCTTTGACTCCCTACCCTGTCCACCAGCATCCTGCATTGTCAATCATGCCAGCAAAGCAAAAACTTAACCCTTTGATCCCTACCCAGTCCACAGCATCTGCTTGTCACATGCAGCAAGCAAAACTTAACGTGAAGCTGTGGATAGGGTGAGGGAGTCAAAGGGTTAAGTTTTTGCAGTTGGTGGATAGGGTGCGAGAGTCAAAGGGTTAATCGCCTGTACGGATACGTCTCTGAAGGCGCCACTCAAATCTTCTGACCAAAACCACAGGTGTCTGTATCTGTAAGACCTGGTTCACACCAGGATTATAATTATGGTAGTAAGCGTAGAGTACAGCCCTGTCACGCAGCCTCAATCCAAAATGGACCTCCAAGCAGATCATTATCATGATAACCATTCTCACCATCATAGCATCGTGAAAAACTGTCCCAGCTTCTATGGCCCTACATGTTTCAGCAAGACTGAAAGTATGCTGAAGAAGAGAAATGAGAGCGGGCAGTGACACAAGAACAGTGCAAAATCTAGGGGACAAAAAAAAAAAATATATATGCATTCACTATCACGACCACCCATGAATAGAACTACCATACCATCTATAAACATAAAGGCATTTAAGCCCTACACTCTTCATCACTGCCGAGTTCAACTGGCATTATTCCACAGAAATGAATGCATTTTAGACTTTAACCCTTTGACTCCCGCACCATATCCACTAACTGCAAAAAACTTAACCCTTTAACTCCCTCCCCCTATCCACAAGCTTCTAGCAGGAAGCTGGTGGATAGGGTGAGGAAGCAAAACAGTTAAGTTTTCGCTTTAATAGTATGGTCGACAATACAGGATGATGGTGGGCAGGGTGCGGGAGCCAAAGGGTTAAAGGATAATCGTGAGCCTGGTTTTTAACTGTTGTCTTTTCACTTAAACTTGGGTGCTGTTTTTAATGTGGTGATAGCTGTGATATGGCTCTAGTAACAGGCTGGGCTGTAAGCAATATGAACCTGAATTGAATTCCACAGAACGATAACAAAGCAATAACCGAAGACAATAATAACAATTCCATTTGTATAGCGCAAACTGACAGATTAAATAATATTCATGCAATTTATCAATCCATCAATCCATCAATCAATCCATCAATCAATCACTCAATCATCATCAATTAAATCAATCAATTACTACTCACTGACTCACATCAATCAATCAATCAATCAATTCAAAATAATATGATTGCAATAAACTAATCAACCCATTAATCAATCAATCAATCAATCAATCAATCAATCAATCAAAGGAAATCAAAGGAAAGGGAGTGTGTTGACAACCGACTCCACAAATAAAAAGCAGGAAGACAGGCAAGCCGAATGAAAACAGCTGCAGGCACCTCATTCATTTTCACCATCGCTCAGTTGAAACCGACCGACACTATTCCGAAACAAACAAACAAAAAAACACACTGGGCGCTGTCTCACTATCATTTTCCACCACCAGAAAGATATAAAACAGCTCTCAGCACTCTACGTTTCAATATCACTTCTTTGATTATGTAGCATCATTCAGTTTAAACTGCTGTTAGCCAACATAAAAATCAGTCCAAAACAAGTGTGACTGCCCGCGTTCAAGCAAACAAGAACCAGAAAAAAAAACACGAAAGAAGAATATAACGCGTACTTAATACAACAACAAAACAAGACAGGCGCAAACCTTCGGCCAACTGGCCCTTTTGTCAAGCGTAAGATCACAAACAAATACAAGACAAAAAATTTGATTAAAAAAAATCAAGCACACGGTCAGTGTCTGGTGACTTGTGGAAACACGAAAACGCCCGGTAGTCACGCCAATAACACTGTCATGATCGACCATCGCATGAATAATAACTATACAGAAAATGACAAAAAGAACAAATCTATCACATAAAAAAAATCATATGATCGAATAAAAACATGAAAACACCTTTTTTTTTTAGCTTTCGTGCTTCGAGCTCTGATGCTCCTTCTTCAGCAGGCATGTTTATTTGCTACAGATGTCAATAGCTGGGGTCACGGCATTCGTACACTCTAGAAACAGTCGCACAAAAAGTAACAGGAGTAAAAGAAAATCAAGTAGTGCATGTCGCCTGTCTGTCTGTCTGTCTGTCTGTCTGTCTCTGCCCTCTCTTCTGTCTTTAATTAAACGTTCCGATGTTTTCGACAGCGTGTATGCACGTTGTTTTGCCCACACTGTGCAGATAGTAAGTTGCTGCACAGTCTGCATACTTGGTCTTCGGTAGGCATGCATACTGGGCGTTTTCGTGCTTCCAGACACTGACAGAACTCAACAGGGTCTTTAACTGACGTGCACACTTGATGCCCTGTGTGCGTATACACGCAAAGGGAGTGGGGGGTGGTGGTGGTGTTAGGCACTGGAAAAGTCTGCACACATACTGACCCTGAAGATCGGGAAAAAAAAACCTCGGTTCTTTAACCACCAGACGGGACGGGAAGTGGTACCGGAACAGGATCGAACCCCAGACCTTCTGACTTAAAGTCTTATTCTTTCTTACCCCCCTTGACTACCGCGCCTGTCAGTCTATTCTTTCCACACCATCGAGTATCGAAATGGTAGTAACCCCACTGAAGAAAAACACAAATCAGACCAGGCGGAATGTACTCTCACTATGTAAGTTCCTCCTCTATCGATGAATATAACCGTCACATAAATTATATAAAAAAAAAAGTTATTATCACGCAACTGTCACAAAATTATAAAAAAAAAGTTATTATCACGCACGAGAAGAAACAGACCTAAGCCACGTTTCTGTCCAACAAGAAATGTCAAACTGGAACTACCGTACACAAACCATCACACTAGGCGAGCGATGTGCAACACACACACACCTCTCTCTCTGTCTCCCTGTCATTCTCGACCACCAACCAAGCACTCTGCTCTGGCACCGTGTCCGTTCGTTCTGAGACCCCAACTCCTGTCCATGCTGTTAGCGTCGCTTGATGAGGAAGGTGGTGGAGATGGGGATGGGGTGGTGGGATGGGGGTAAGTGGAAAGGGGTGGGGGTGAGGGATGGGAAGGCTGGGAGGATAAAAGTGGTGTTGGTGGACATGGCGGACTGGCCTCGACTACTACCACCACCACCCTGGGCACTGACGATGGCGGTGTGTTCGCCGTGGCTGACTGCTGTTGCCACAGTTCGTCTTGTCCGTTACTGTCCTTCCCCCCTCTCTCTCTCCTCCTTCTCCCTCCATCCTCTCCTCCTTCCCCTCTCTCTCTCTCTCTCCCCTCTCTTTTCGTCCTCAATCATGGCAAATTTCATTGCCAGCCCAGTGATATCAGACCTGCCAAGCTGATGTCTTGAAATCCGAAAAAATGTGTACAGAGTTTTACAAAAGTCGGGTTTTTATCTGTGACTGAAGATTTATTTGGCGCGAAATGTTAATAGGTACTTGGCATTTCTATCGTCTGATCACTTGGCATTTCTTCTTTGTTTAGTAGGTCTGTTCTGATCAGTGTTACTAACCTTTGTAAAGGCCGGCAGATAATATAATGAAACCAGTTTTGAGTTTTTCGTACTTTCTCTGTCTCTTGCTTTCTCTGTCCTCTGTCTTTCCGTTATGTACCGCGCTTCCTCTCTCTCCCCTTCTCTCTCTCTCTCTCTCTCTCTCTCTCTCTCCTCTCTCCCCTCTCTCTCTCTCTCTCTCTCTCCAACTCACCCCCAATCGTCTCATTTTATTCCTTTTCCTACTAATCTAATTTGATATGACTTGTCTATTTATGATATACTTACTTGTATATATCTGTTGCTCAGCTCAACAATCTATGATAAGTAGTAATGGGAAAGCTTTCATGTACTCTTACACAAACACATTCCCTGTCTGTCTGTCTGTCTGTCTGTCTGAGATGACAAAAGCTCCCCTCGTGGAGATACTGGGGCTCTTTCAGTATAAACAGTATCCCCACTTCTGGAAACTCTGTGCCAGCAATTTCCTCTTTTCTGTCACTCTCTTTGTTTCTGCCTTGTTCCTTTGCTTTCTGTCATTTCCTCATATCATTTTCTGCCTTGCTGGTCCATTCACCTGTATATGTTCGATAAAGTCTTACGTACTTTTTCTCAGGGATTGACACGTATTAAAGTGCATTTTTGGTTTAGGGAAATCATATAGCAGAAGCAATTTTAGACATTTTAGACCCGTTTTATATATGTTTTAGTGTCCTTGGTTATGTTTAAATTTTATTCAGATATTTTTAATCTCTTGTGCGATAAATTGGACGGAGTGGTCAACGCCAGGGACATCTCCTTGATTATGTGCGTGAATGCAGTGATGTGCTATTTAATTTTCTTTTTTTTTTCCCCAGTTGAAGTATTGTATATGTTTCGGAACAGGTTATAACTCCTGATATGGCTCTGCGCAGTCGGTTGGGCTTTGCAACAAAATTACTAGTAACAGACAGAAAGCTACCTTACCAAACTAGCAACCTTCCACACAAAGAACCCAAAAAGAATCATGTAAACCCTCTGGCCAAACACAGCCTCCAAGACACAAATACTTGCTGAATGCAGTCAAAAGAGTACGGACACTACCATCATGAAAAGTCGATAGCGACGTATTAGGCAGACAATTCGAAGAGAACAGAATATCACTCAGACTTGCTCTTCACGGGACACCTGAAGAAAGACGTAAAAGAGGAAGACCCAGAAACTTCTGGCTCTGAACAACAGAAAGAAATGTTTTAGGCCTTGACTTGAGGTACTACGTATAGGCTGGCTTAAAACAGTGGAGAGTCTTCGATGCTGCGCATCATGCCAAAGGAATAGTGGGCAGCATATAACAAAAACAACAAAACAGCATTCAAGAAGATGACAAGCATTCTTACCAACAAATGCCTGTCAATTAATATCAGAAAGAGAGTTCTTGAATGTTATATAGAACCAATACTGTTGTACGGATGTGAGGCGTGGACAGTCAGCAAGCAAAGCCAGTACAAGATTGAGGCAGCCGAGATGTGGTTTCTCAGAAGAATGTTGAGAGTTCCATGAACAGCAAAGAAAACAAACGAGACAGTCTTGATGGAGGCAGACACAAGAAGATCACTCATAAGGAAGATTAGGAAAAGACAGACAACATGTATATGCCATTTTATGAGGAAGGGGGATTTGGAGCATCTGGTCACAACGGGAAAGCTGGAAGGAAAGAGAGCACCAGGTAGACCCAGGGAGAAAATGCTGGACGGACTTGCAGAGTGGCTGGGGACGAGGAGGGTGGGGGAGATGCTAGGGGCAACGAGAGATAGAGACAGACGGAAGTCCATGATCGCCAACGCCATGCGGCAGGGCACCTGATGATGATATAAGTAAGATTTTATTATTATCCAATTATATTTCAGCTATCATTACTCTTTACTTCCATGGATAAAGTTGCCACGAAAAAGTCAACAATATTCCTATATAAAGTTATAAAGAGATATGTATCACAGATTTTATTTGATTCAGTTGGTGTTGCAGAACATATATCGACAGGCGTGGTGGTCAGATGGATAAGACGTCACACTTCCAGTCGGAAGGTCTGGGGTTTGATCCTGCCTGGGTACCCCCGCCTGGTGGGTAAAGAGTACAGAGTTTCCCCGTCTCCCTGGTCAACATGTGTGCAGACCTGTTAGTGCCTCAACCCCCCCCCCCCCCCCCCGTGTGTGCATGCACGCAGAATATCAAGTATGCACGTTAAAGATCCTATACGCCATGTCAGTGACCGGTGGCTTTTATGGGAATATCACATAAAAGCAGGCCGACTCGGACATCGTAACGTGGTTTCTCTACTTTGCAGCAATTACGTCAACTGTTCAGCAGGTACATCAGAAACAGCGAAGGCTGGCCGCCGCCGGTGCTTGGCACACGTCATCATCATCATCATCAGGTGCCCTGCCGCATGGCGTTGGCGACCATGGACTTCCAACCATCTCTATCTCTCGTTGCCCCTAGCATCTCCCCCACCCTCCTCATCCCCAGCCACTCTGCAAGTCCGTCCAGCATTCTCTCCTGGGTCTACCTGGTGCTCTCTTTCCCTCCAGCTTTCCCGTTGTGACCAGGTGCTCCAAATCCCCCTTCCTCATAAAATGGCCTATAAATGTTGCTTGTCTTTTCCTAATCTTCCTTATGAGTGATCTACTTGTGTCTGCCTCCATCAAGACTGTCTCGTTTGTTTTTCTTTGCTGTCCATGGAACTCTCAACATTCTTCTGAGAAACCACATCTCGGCTGCCTCAATCTTGCTCTGGCTTTGCTCGCTGACTGTCCACACCTCGCAACCGTACAACAGTATTGGTTCTATATAACATTCAAGTACTCTCTTTTTGATGTTAATTCGTAACGTGGTTATCGGACATCGTAACGTGTTTTCTCTACTATGCAGCTATTACAACTATTCAGCAGGTATATCAAAACAGCGAAGACTGGCCGCCGCCAGTGTTTGGCACGCTTACATGGGTAAAAATGCCATGCAATCATCGCCTATTAGACAGATGGCAGGGGTTTCACCCTGTGTGTTATATCCCCTCCCCCATTCCCATATTTTCCATACCGAATCAAAACTAGACTGATTCATACCTGCCTCACCCACACCATCGCTCGTAAACGTTTCAGTCTGTATGCAGAGACGCCAAGTCCTTTCTGGTGCGTTCCATGTTCCCCCCCCCCCAACTCATTTTCGCTCTCACAGTCCGTAGTCTATACCCCCTTCCTCCACTCTTCATCATCATCATAATCATCAGGTGCCCTGCCGCATGGCGTTGGCGATCATGGACTTCCATCTTCCTCTATCTCTCGTTGCCCCTAGCATCTCCCCCACCCTCCTCGTCCCCGGCCACTCTGCAAGTCCGTCCAGCATTTTCTCCCTGGGTCTTCCCGGTTACTCTCTTTCCCTTCAGCTTTCCCGTTGTGACTAGGTGCTCCAAATCCCCCTTCCTCATAAAATGGCCTACAAATGTTGCTTGTCTTTTCCTAATCTTCTTTATGAGTGTCTGCCTCCATCAAGACTGTCTCGTTTGTTTTCTTTGCTGTCCATGGAACCCTCAACATTCTTCTTAGAAACCACATCTCGGCTGCCTCAATCTTGTTCTGGCTTTGTTTGTTGACTGTCCACGCCTCGCATCCGTACAACAGTATTGGTTCTATACAACATTCAAGAACTCTATTCCTGATGTTAATTGATAGGCATTTGTTGGTAAGAATGCTTGTCATCCACTCTTACCTTACATTAATCGTGGCTTGCTGCTCACATATGCCGCCCCTCTCTCCAAAACATGGACAAACGTACCATGTGATCGCCTTCTATGTACATAGGAAGACCAGTGCTTATATTGCATCCAACACCCGCCCCCCCTCCCCCCGCCCCCTTTTCGTTTACATCCATCACTCTCTCATTATGCACATTTCTCTGACTGCTTGTTTAACCCTTTGACTCCCTCACCCTATCTACTAGCATCCTGCATCATCATCAGTGATAGTAAAGCAAAAACTTAACCCTTTGACTCCCTCACCCTATCTACCAGCATCATGCATCATCATCAGTGATAGTAAAGCAAAAACTTAACCCTTTGACTCCCTCACCCTATCTACCAGCATCATGCATCATCATCAGTGATAGTAAAGCAAAAACTTAACCCTTTGACTCCCTCACCCTATCTACCAGCATCATGCATCATCATCAGTGATAGTAAAGCAAAAACTTAACCCTTTGACTCCCTCACCCTATCCACCAGCATCATGCATCATCATCAGTGATAGTAAAGCAAAAACTTAACCCTTTGACTCCCTCACCCTATCTACCAGCATCATGCATCATCATCAGTGATAGTAAAGCAAAAACTTAACCCTTTGACTCCCTCACCCTATCTACTAGCATCCTGCATCATCATCAATGATAGTAAAGCAAAAACGTAACTCTTTGACTCCCTCCTCACCCTATCTACTAGCATCCTGCATCATCATCAATGACAGTAAAGCAAAAACGTAACTCTTTGACTCCCTCCTCACCCTATCTACTAGCATCCTGCATCATCATCAATGACAGTAAAGCAAAAACTTAATCCTTAGACTCCTTCACCCTATCTACTAGCATCCTGCATCACCATCAATGATAGTAAAGCAAAAACTTTTACTCTTTGATTTCCTCACCTTATCCACCAGCTTCCTTTAGGAGTCAAAAGGTTAAGTTTTGCAGCTGGTGTACCCACCGAAAACAGTACTAGAAACTTGGCTGCACGTCACAAGTTCTTTGTTCCAGGAGGTGTTATAATCTAGAAAGGTCCAGTCAGTCACGGCAGTCAGAGTGTAGCAGACAGTTGACAGTTTGAGTGCCAGTTTCTCTTGGGACCCTTCTGGGATGCCTTCTTGGGCATGGACCTTTGTTCCCTTTGTTATTATTATTGTAAGTGTTGTTTAAAGCCCAGCCGACTGCGTAGAGCCGTATCAGCCTATAACCGTTTCAAAACATACAAAGCATCAAGAGGATAAAAAAAATGAAAAGAAAATTAAGTACACATATACCTTTGGTTCCAGCTAGATGTCTGTGAGTATGAATCTTGTTCTTAGTGTAGAAACTTACAGCATTGTATAACTTGGACAAGTTAGGATATGCAATTCAGAAGACAGAAAAATGAAGACACCCAGCACGCACGCCCGCCGAACATGGTCTATGCAGACTGTGCAGCAACACATCGTGTACACAGTGTGGACAGAATAATAATAATAATAATAATAATAATAATAATAATAATAATAATAATAATAATAATAATAATAATAATAATAATAATAATTACAATATTTATATAGCGCAAAATCTTGATAAAATCAAATCTAAGCGCTTGAAGAACATGCATACAGGCACCCAAGAAAAACCGTAAGGCTTAAAAACATTAAAAAAAAACACCCAACTTTATAATAATACCTATATATTGCATACATGTATTTTTGGTGTTCACATCCCTCCATAAAAGGTTAAAAGGTTATGGCCTGCTTGAATGAAACATCCCATGCTCTCTCTCTCTCTCTCTTTCTCTCTCTCTTTCTCTCTCTCTCCTCTCTCCCTGCCTCCCCCCTCTCTCTCTCCCCAAATGTATTTCTTTAACTGAAAGTGTAATGATTCCCTTGTTGGGGTGTCTATGTTATCTAAGGTATGATTTATGTGTAGTGTGATGTAGACCCTCTTTGGGTGAGGGCTGGATGTAAAAAAGCATACAGTTTGCTTATTTCATACCCTTGTAAATAGAAATTTGTTCTTGTTGTTGTCTGCTCTCTCTCTCTCTCTCTCTCTCTCTCTCTCTCTCTCTCTCTCTCTCTCTCTCTCTCTCTCTCTCTCTCTCTCTCTCTCTCTCTTGAAGCAAGTTGATTTCATCTTCTTTGATTTGATTGTAAAAACATTAGTCTATTTGACGCTTGATTTATCTTCTATGATTTTTTCACATGTAATGTTTTTTCTCCCTCTATTTCATTTTATTTTGTTTTATCTTATTGCTATTTTGTTTCCTTTGTTTTCTCCTCCTTCTCCTCCTCCTCCTTCTTCTTCTTCTTTTTATTATTGTCACTATCAACAGTATCTTTCTTTCTTAATTCACTTACTTATTCATTAATTTATCTACCTGCTCATCTGTCCATCTATCTATCTATACTATCTACCTCTCTCTGTCTCTCTCTGTCTCTATCTATCTATCTATCTATCTGTCTATCTGTCTATATATCTATCTATCTATTTTTAAGTGCTGACTGTGTACGTTTCTTGATTTCATTGTAATGTTATCTTAATTTTAGTATTCAACATATATCTTCCTTAAGCTGTACTTGTTACTGTAAACAAATGTCATTGTATAGAATAGCAACGGCAAGTTTGAAAAATGGCCTCTAGCCAATAACTTTTACCGTTGGAAAATAAAGTATCATTGTCATTGTCATTGTCATTGCCATTGTCATTGTCTCTCTCTCTCTCTCTCTCTCTCTCTCTCTCTCTCTTTCTCTTTCTCATGCACGCGTGTGAGTACGTGCGCATTTCCTTGCCTGCCTGCCCGCGTATTCGTTGAGTGTGTAAAAAGGATTGACTAAAAAAAAAAAAAAAAAAAAAAAAAAAAAAAGAAAAGCCTGCAACTAATCAATCATGTCAACAAACCTTAGCACGCAACAGCAATGGGGAAACATGAAAGCCGTTGGATGTGGAAGGACGACTACACATGACATCCACATCAAACTAATGATGCCCTTTCCACCCATCACCCTTCACCACTACCAACATGGTCAGCGTTGAGCATCTGGAGCTGACAAGTAACACCCGAGGGTGATGGATGTGACCCAGAGCAACAATGCCTCACATCAGCCCAACACACATAGCAACAATGCCTCACCATCAGCCCAACAAACATAGTAACAATGCCTCGCCATCAGCCAAACAAACAGTAACAATACCTCACCATCAGCCCAACAAACATAGCAACAATGCCTCACCATCAGCCCAACACACACAGCAACAATGCCTCTCCATCAGCCCAACACACACAGCAACAATGCCTCACCATCAGCCCAACAAACATAGCAACAATGCCTCACCATCAGCCCAACAAACACAGTAACAATACCTCACCATCAGCCCAACAAACATAGCAACAATACCTCACCATCAGCCCAACTCACATAGCAACAATACCTCACCATCAGCCCAACACATATAGCAACAATGCCTCACCATCAGCCCAACAAACATAGTAACAATGCCTCACCATCAGCCCAACAAACATAGCAACAATGCCTCACCATCAGCCCAACAAACACAGTAAAAATACCTCACCATCAGCCCAACATAGTAACAATGCCTCACCATCACCCCAACACACATAGCAACAACGCCTCACCCTCAGCCCAACACACATAGCAACAATGCCTCACCATCAGCCCAACACACATAGCAACAATGCCTCACCATCAGCCCAACACACATAGCAACAATGCCTCACCATCAGCCTAACACACACAGCAACAATGCTCACCATCAGCCCAACAGACATAGCAACAATGCCTCACCATCAGCCCAACACACATAGCAACAATGCCTCACCATCAGCCTAACACACACAGCAACAATGCCTCACCATCAGCCCAACACACATAGCAACAATGCCTCACCATCAGCCCAACACACACAGTAACAATGCCTCACCATCAGCCCAACAAACATAGCAACAATGCCTCACCATCAGCCCAACACACACAGCAACAATGCCTCACCATCAGCCCAACACACACAGCAACAATGCCTCACCATCAGCCCAACACACATAGCAACAATGCCTCACCATCAGCCCAACACACATAGCAACAATGCCTCACCATCAGCCCAACACACACAGCAACAATGCCTCACCATCAGCCCAACACACATAGCAACAACGCCTCACCATCAGCCCAACAAACACAGCAACAATGCCTCACCATCAGCCCAACACACATAGCAACAATGCCTCACCATCAGCCCAACAAACATAGCAACAATGCCTCACCATCAGTCCAACACACACACAGCAACAATGCCTCACCATCAGCCCAACAAACATAGCAACAATGCCTCACCATCAGCCCAACAAACATAGTAACAATGCCTCACTATCAGCCCAACAAACATAGCAACAATGCCTCACCATCAGCCCAACACACACAGCAACAATGCCTCCCCATCAGCCCAACACACACAGCAACAATGCCTCACCATCAGCCCAACAAACATAGCAACAATGCCTCACCATCAGCCCAACAAACATAGTAACAATGCTTCACCATCAGCCCAACAAACATAGTAACAATGCCTCACCATCAGCCCAACAAACATAGTAACAATGCCTCACCATCAGCCCAACAAACACAGCAACAACGCCTCACCATCAGCCCAGCACACACAGCAACAATGTCTCACCATCAGCCCAACACACACAGCAACAATGCCTCACCATCAGCCCAACACACACAGCAACAATGCCTCACCATCAGCCCGACAAACATAGCAACAATGCCTCACCATCAGCCAACACACATAGCAACAATGCCTCACCATCAGCCCAACACACATAGCAACAATGCCTCACCATCAGCCCAACACACACAGCAACAATGCCTCACCATCAGAACCAACACACATAGTAACAATGTCTCACCATCAGCCCAACAAACATCTTCCAGTTCGCGACGCCACATGGTAGCAATCTCGCCAGCAAAACAAAACAAAAACAAAACAAAAACAAAAACAAAAATAAAAAAGAGAGAGGGGGGGGGGGGGGGGTGTCGATGCGCTGCGTAACCCATTCAGATCCAGTCATCAATTACTTTGTTCACAAGTTGAATGGCAAGGAGGGGAAAATTTATTGTTATTGTTATTTTTGTTTAAAGCCCAAACGACTGCGTAGAGCCATATCGGGGGCTATAACCGTTTCAAAACATACACAATACTTCAACAAGGGAAAAAGAAAAAAAAGAAAAGGAAATTAAGTACACATATCAATGCATTCGTGCACATAATCTAAGGAGATGCCTCTGGCGTTGCCCACTCCGTCATATTTGTCGCACAGGGGATTTAGAAAAAAAAAAACTGAGTACAAATTTAAACAAAACTAAGGACAGTAAAGCAAATGAAAACAGGCCCAAATTGCCTAGAGCCAAAAATGCATTTAACCCTTTGACACCTGAACGCTGTCCACCAGCATCCTTGCCTTGTCAACCATGCTGACAAAGCAAATGTGTATCCCTCTGATCCCTACAGGAAGCTGGTGGGTAGGGCGAGGGAGTCAAAAGGATACTGTAGGAAGCTGGTGGATAGGGTAAGGGAGTCAAAGAGTTAAGTTTTTGCAGTTGGTGGATAGGGTACGGGAGTCAAAGGGTTAATACAAGTACCCAATGACAAACCACGTGACACAGCCACGCAACCCACATCTGCCGGGTCCAGCCCATCTACCGGACTAAGAAACAATGAAGCAGTCCGCCTTTGCCTTACTCCATTAAGAAAATATTGTCTTCACCTAGTTGATAGCTGAGGCTTTGTTTCTTCACCTAGTTGGTAGACAGCTGAGGTTTTGTTTCTTCACCTAGTTGATAGACAGCTGAGGCTTTGTTTCTTCACCTAGTTGATAGACAGCTGAGGTTTTGTTTCTTCATCTAGTTGATAGACAGCTGAGTCTTTGTGCATTAACTCGGGGGGGGGGGGGGGGGAGGGCGGGGGGTTTCCTGTCATGTGAGACGAGTTTATACAGAATAGCTAATTGTGTTGTGATTCAGACCTCTCGTTATTTATTTAATTACTTTATATATTTGTTCCTTTTTTTCGAAGGTAAGATACACAGATACACGTGTCATTTACATGTAACCAAGATTATTCCAATGAAAGGCTGATACAATACCAGTATAAAATATAGACTAGGTAAAACATACGCAGTAAGTAGCTTTTTTGTCACTGAGAGACAGGTTCAGCCAGGTAGTCATTAGGTAAAACATAGTCTGGGTAGAGCCTCAGGACCTGGCCAGCTCATGGTTTACGTGCAGGCTTAACCCTTAGCTGTTCACAAAGCCGGTAACCACCCTGCAGAAGAATGTGCCGATCCGTTCGTAGCGGTTGAAATCGCCTGACCTTTTCTGGCACAAGTGTAGGGAATTTCCATCACTACTGGCCTTGCTATCTTATCGCGCGTGTGGTTAGAATCTTGGTCAGTCTCGCGTTGAATGTTCTAAAAATAGTACGAGCATTCTGGGATGCAAGGAACTTTCCATTCACTACTGAAAGACTTTGTACTGACGCTGTGCTACATTTGAATGTGAATACTAGGAGCTAGCTTTACATCTAGCAGTGCAAATGTGAAAGGGTTAAGGCTTGTACCATGATCACCATACGCACGGCATCTGTGACGTTAGTGCATATGGAAGTCGTTCCGAGCGTGGAGACGTCATCTTGAGAAACTGAAACTGAAACTGAAACTGAAACTTACTCCGGGCCTTCATCTCTCTATTACAGCCCGTGGGGATGCCGGGTGCTCTTTCAGTATAAACAGTATCCCCCCACCTTATGGAAGTTCTGTGCTAGAAATTTCCTCTTTTCTGTCACTCTCTTCATTTCTTTGCTGCTCTTTTACTTTCTGTCATTTCTTCCTATCGTTTTCTGCCTTGCTGGTCCATTCACCTGCATGTGTTCGATAAAGTCTTACCTTCTCTCTCTTGGGATTGATAATTGGGTACATATATTAAGTTTCTGGCTCTGGGGAATTGAGATGTGCAGAGGCAATTTTAGTTAGTTTAGACCCGTTTTTATATATATTATATATATATATTCTATTTTCCCTATATTTAGTTTTAAATTTATATTCAGGTATGTTTTTTAAATCCCCTGCGCGATAAATTGTACGGAGTGGTCAACGCCAGGGGCATCTCCTTAAATTATGTGCGCAAATGCATTGATATGTGCACTTAATTCTCTTTTCCTTCTTTTTTTTTCCTGTTGAAGTATTGTGTAGTTTTGAAACATCTATAGCCCTGATATGGCTCTATACAGTCGGCTGGGCTTTGAAACAAAAATAACAAAAGCAAGAGTCTGGTGCTGTATACCACAGACTTTCTACTACTGCAGGACAATTGGACACCATCATGGTACACAACTGCACCATAACGCCTGTTGTGTGTAATTGTACCCTACAGTGCATACATAAAAATACACACCCCTTTAAGAAGCCTCAAAACTGAACTCCTGAAATAAACACCAACACGTAACGTTTGCACGTTCATTGCACGTGCTACAGGGTATTTGGGGCCCTGTTAGGGTTAGCTCTCGCCGACACCAAAACTGGTGCATGTATGCAGTTGTACAGAGTGTGCGGCTGTTCTGGGATCTCCAGTGTTTGCAGTCGTCCTGTAAACCTTTCTATGGAGTGGCTGCCTCAGCTGACTGCACCGTGGACTGGCGCGACAGCCAAGAGGAAAGGATTTCGATTTTCAATATGAGTGTGGTCAGCTCTCCTAACAGCTTGAGTTCTCTGCGCTCCACTAAAAAGTCTGATTATGTGTAATGCATTCTGAGTCCAACTGGGATCGAAGAGTGTAGTACTTTACAAGAACGATTTATAGATAGATAGATAGACAGATAGATAGATAGATAGATAGATAGATAAATAGATAGGTAGACAGATAGATAGATAGACAGATAGATAGATAGACAGATAGATAGATACATAGATAGATAGATACACAGACAGATATATAGATAGATAGATAGATAGATAGATAGATAGATAGATAGATTGGATAGATAGACATACAGGCAAGCAGGCAGACAGATAGATAGACAGATAAATAGATAGATAGATAGATCAATAGACAGATAGATAGATAGATAGACAGATAGATAGACAGATAGACAAAACAGATAGACAAACAGACAGAAAATAGACAGACGGACAGATTGTTTGATTGTCTTGATGTCCTTTTGTCGTGTATAACTCATATTATTAATGACTCTCTTTCAAGTGGTATTTTCCCCAGTACTTACAAATCAGCCATCATCCGCCCTTTGATAAAGAAGCCCTCCCTTGATCCCAACATCTTGAAAAACTATAGACCTGTCTCAAATTTGAAATTTTTGGCCAAACTGATTGAACGAGTTGTATTGGCTCAGCTTCTTGACCATCTTAAGACCCATAATCTCCTTGACCCACATCAATCAGCCTATAGAGCAGGTCACAGCACAGAAACTGCCCTCTTAAAAGTTGCAAATGATCTTCTCACATCGCTTGATGATGATAGAATTTCTGTTCTTTCTCTTCTTGATCTATCAGCAGCATTTGATACGATTGACCATGAAATTCTTCTGTTTAGACTGCAATACTCTTTTGGCATTCAGGGTACCGTCCTTGCTTGGATAAAGTCTTATCTTAGTGAGCGTACACAAAAAGTCTTAGTAAATGGCCTCTGCTCACCTGCTACGCGATTGGAATACGGAGTTCCACAGGGTTCTGTGCTGGGACCTGTGTTGTTTATCATGTACACAACACCTATCTCTGGGATAGTTAACCGTCACTCTCTATCACATGAAAGCTTTGCTGACGACACACAGCTCTATCAGTCCAGCCCAATTACTCAAATCTATCAAGTGATTGAAAGTACTCAAAACTGCATATATGATTTAAAGGCTTGGATGACACTCAACAAACTGCAGTTCAATGAAGAAAAAACAGAAGTTTTGTTAACTGTTCCTCCAAAATTTGAAAAACATCCCTCACTTCCAGACGCGATTTGTATTGATGGTGCTGACATTCAGATTTCTCCCCATGTTCGTAACCTTGGTGTCATTTTTGATCAGACCCTTTCTTTTAAATCTCACATATCAAATGTCTGCAGGATAGCATACCTGGAACTTAGGAGAATAAGCACCATCCGCCACTATCTGTCTGTAGATGCAACCAAAACTCTGGTTTGTTCCTTTGTTTTATCCAGGCTTGATTATGGTAATGCTCTTCTTGCAGGCGTGCCAAAGTATCTGCTTCAAAAGCTCCAAAAAGTACAAAACAATGCTGCAAGGCTGATTCTCAAGTCACCCAAACATGAACATATCACACCTCTTCTGAAATCCTTGCACTGGCTACCTGTACAATCTAGAATCTCATATAAACTTTCTTCAATCTGTTTCTCATCTGTCTCTGGCACAGGCCCTGATTATCTGTCTGACATTCTTCGCCTCTACGTCCCTTCTCGAAATCTCCGTTCCTCATCTGATGATCGCATTCTCTGTCTCCCTACTGTTAGAACAAAATCCTTTGGTCAGCGTTGTTTCTCCTATCAGGGTCCAACCATCTGGAATACCCTCCCCCTCACCAATAGACATTCTACTTCTACAGCCTCTTTCAAGTCCTCTCTGAAGACCTATCTGTTTAAGCAATACTGACCCGGCCCTATCTTACGCCGCCTCCCCCCCCCCCCCCCTAGAATCCCCTCAGTGCCCCGCCCCCCTCCCGCTGCCCCCAATCCACTGCATCTCTCCTGTTTATTTAAGCAACACTGATCCCGGTTCTATCTTACGCCGCCTCCCACCCTCCTCTGGAATCCCCTCAGTGCCCCCCCCCCCTTCCGCTGCCCCCAATCCACTTTACCTCTAGTGTTTATATTTTCCATGTGTCTTTGGAGCGGTGTGTGTGTGTGTGTGTGTGTGTGTGTGTGTGTGTGGGTGGGTGGGGGTGTGTGTGTGCATGCATGCGCGTGCGGCACGCCAGTATGTGCAGGTGGGGTGGGGTGTGTGTGTGTGTGCGGGGGAGGGGGGGGAGGGGGCATTGCGAGCATGTCTTTTTGAGTTTTATTCATTTGTTGATTCATTTGCTTGTTTGATTTA
>CM060314.1:86979450-86984450 GCA_030674185.1 Monoplex corrugatus
TCTATTACCCTTCCCCTACTCATCCTTGACCCCACCTTTTTTTTTTTTTTTTTTTTTTTTTTTTTTAGTGTGTGTGTGTGTGTGTGTAGTGTATTGTGTGTGCGTGCGTGTGTGTCTAAAATCACTATTGTGAACAGACATTAAATAAAAGATTCATTCTTTCATCGTCCAAACTTTTCTGCTTTGAAGCAGAAAGCCGACATTTAGAGACAGAAACCAATATGTAACAGCAAGTGTGGTGTGTGGTGTGGTGTTGTGCTGTTGCTGTTACTGTTGCGTGTTGCTGTTGCTGTTGCTGTTACTGTTACTGTTGCTGTTGCTTAAAGCCCAGCCGAATGCGTTGAGCCATATCAGGGCTATAACCGTTTCAAAACAACACAACTACTTCGACATGGGAAAAAAAGGAAAAGAAAGTTAAGTACACACATCAATGCTTCGCGCACCTAATCTACGGAGATGCCCCTGGTGTTGACCACTCCGTCCGATTTATCGCACAGGGGGTTAAAAAAACATACCTGAATACAAATTGAAACATGACTAAGGACATTAAAAAACGGGTCTAAATTACGTAAAATTGCTTCCGAATATCTCACTGGTGGCGGTCTTAATGAAGTGCAATATGTGGAATCTCTGTCGTCTGTCTGTCTGTCTCGTCTCCTCTCTCTATCTCTCCTCTCTCTTGTCTCTCTCTCTCATTCTCTCTCTCTCTTTCTCTCCCCTCTCTATCTCCCTCCCCTCTTTCTCTCCCCTTCTCTATCTCCCTCTCTTTTTGCACTCTCTATCTCCTCTCTCGTTCTCTCTCTCACTCTCTCTCTCCAAAACCTGGCGTGGTGTCAGTAAAGACATCGAACTTCCAATGAGAGGTCTTAGGTTTGATCCCGTCTTGACACCCCAGCTTGTTGGCTAAAGGGTGACATTTTTCTGATCTCCCAGATCGACATGTGTGCAGGGTGCCAGTAGATGTACTCCACGCTTACTATCATAACATATCCCGGCGTCCCCCACACTCAGTGCTGGTCAGAAGATTTGAGCAACACCCCAATGAAGCATCCGTGAAGTGGATGAGACTCGACTGTGTGGTCCCACAGTCTTTCCAATGAGCCCATAGCACGCCAACTCTGGGTAGGAGCCGGTTAGAGCCGGAAAATCCCACAATGATGTTTTTAAGGGACTGATGGGGATTCGAACCACAACCTTCCAGTCAGTAGTCCGTTGCCTAACCGCTTACGCGGCGACTGACACCTCTGCCGTTGGTTAAAGTTTGGGAATCTTTGTTCTGATCTCTCATCTGTGTAGAGCTGCCAGTGCCTACACCCCTTTTGTGTACACAGGGGGGGGTGCAAAAGTAGGTATACAGTAAGTATCACATCATTATCATGATGCTTAATTCCGCTCTCGATTAGAGGAGTGTGTGAATACCGACTGCAAGCAGCTTGAGTATCTGAGGGATTAAGGCTGTGCTTGTTATTACATGTATATTCAATATTAGTTTGTTTGTATAATAAATGCAATGAGTATTGTACGTGTTTTGTTTTTTCATAACTGTAGGCCTACACCTACTTTTGCACCCCCCTGTATATGCATGCAAAATATCAAATACGCACGTTAAAGATACTGCCAGTGTCCCATGGCTTATAAAACCATGGAAGTGCCCAACACGTATACCCACCCACAACAGATGCAGACTGTGCAACAAACAACACAGCAGAATGCGGTCAGCTCACTGAATAGCTCGAATTCTCCGCGCCCCACCTAAACTCTGATTATGTGCGTTGCTCACTGAGTACAAGTGAGTGGCTCAGTCACGAGATGAAACAATTTGGCCACCGCTGCCAATGACGGCTGTTCAGGTCCTCACCCCTTCTCCTCATCCCCTGTCGCACAACGCTGCAGGTGTCTGTGGCAGTTCTGCAAGACTCTGGACAAACGCTGCAATTGTTGGCAGAGTTGGTGGGGGAAGAAGGGAGACAAAGTTAAAGGGTGATGAGTCCTTGAATGTTATATAGAACCAATACTGTTGTACGGTTGCCAGGCGTGGACAGTCAGCAAGCAAAGCCAGAGCAAGATTGAGGCAGCCGAGATGTGGTTTCTAAGAAGAATGTTGAGAGTTCCATGGACAGCAAAGAAAACAAACGAGACAGTCTTGATGGAGGCAGACACAAGTAGATCACTCTCATAAAGAAGATTAGGAAAAGACAGGCAACATTTATAGGCCATTTTATGAGGAAGGGGGATTTGGAGCACCTGGTCACAACGGGAAAGCTGGAGGGAAAGAGAGCACCAGGTAGACCCAGGGAGAGAATGTTGGACGGACTTGTAGAGTGGCTGGGGATGAGGAGGGTGGGGGAGATGCTAGGGGCAACGAGAGATAGAGATGGTTGGAAGTCCATGATCGCCAAAGCCATGCGGCAGGGCACCTGATGATGATGATGATGATGATGGTGGTGGACAGGTCTAATTGGTTTTGACATGATTTATCCAATTCAACCATTTCGTCTGCCCTTGTAATTAACTCATGGAAAGAAAGTATGTAAATGGGCCGGGGGTGGCCAAGCCATATACTTTTTTTTTTTACCGTTTTATGACGAAACAAATTAGTGTTCCAAAAATATAAACTCTGTTGATCTGGACGTCTACAGTAAACTACTGTCTTCACTTTATTTATACCTTAGTACGAGAAATAGCCAACAAATCCAGGATAAGACACTGGTTTATTTAGATTTTCTGGCAACAACAAACAAACAATCCAATCAAACGAAAATAAAAGTTGCACTAACAACAACAACAACAACACACACACACACAACCACACAAACACACACACACACATACACACACACACACACACACACACACACACACACACACACACACACACAAACACACACAACCAAATAAACAAGAAACTAAAACAGAAAGAAAAGCATTAAAAAACACACTATTCCTAGGGCATTCTTCATGATCATTAGGAAGTTTCTCGCACTTTATTGCATCTTTTCTGAAATATCTGCAAGGGTTTCACTGATATAGATCCCAGATGTCTTTGCCCAGAATCTTTCAGGACACAATGAGAAAGAAAAGATAGGCTATAAGTACTATTACACTTGAATGTTACGGAGATGAAAATTTGTTGAAGAGGGATTCATCACAATAGGACAATTCTACGTGCATTTCAACAGTAATCATCAGGCAGACTCCTAAAGCCTGCGCAAAATCATATGCCTGAGTCAAGGTCTTGAAAACCGAAGGAAGCTTGAAGGTATACCTTCTTGTCCAGCAGTGATGCGCCCCTCCACATGCTTACTCTAGGTCTTGAAAAACAGACGGTGCTTAAAGACATATCTTTCTTTTTTTGTCCAGCGGTGATTTGCCCCTTCATATACGCTCATTCTTCTGCCCCACTCCCCTCCTGTCTTCCCCCTGCCAGTTTGAGTGTGCTTTTTGAGCCCTGGAGTTTTTTGGTCGTTGTTGGGTGATTGTTTTGGGAGAATGATAATAATAATAATAATTACAATATTTATATAGCGCAAAATCTTGATAAAATCAAATCTAAGCGCTGAAACAAACACGCACGCACGCACGCACGCACGTACGCACGCACACACACGCACGCACGCACACACACACACACACACACACACACACACACGCGCGCGCGCGCGCATGGTTATAAATGGGGAGAAAGAATAAAAGCAATAAAAGCAAGAATAAAAGCAATGGAAAATTATAGAGAGCATATCATATACAATTATATATTATAACAATGTGATTCCCCCCGAGCGGAGACAGGCTGCAGAGGGGGTTGAGTGAGGTCAGGATTTTATGCAGAGGAGAAAAGGTGAGTTTTGAGAGCGGACTTGAAGGAGACAAAAGTAGGTTGCTGACGGACTGAGAGAGGAAGTTTGTTCCAGGAGAGTGGACCAGAAACAGAGAAGGCTCGTGGACCATAGATATTGAGCTTAGTGCGTGGAAAGCGAAAAGTCAGAGGATCGGAGGCAGAGCGGAGGGTACGTGAGGGAACATAGATCTCAAGTAGGCTTGACAGGTAATCGGGGGCTGCGTTATTGAGGCTTTTGTAGCATATGGTGTCTAGTTTGTACTGTATGCGCTTTGATACAGGGAGCCAGTGAAGTTGTGCCAGGAGAGGAGATATGTGGTCAGCTTTTTTCTTTTTGAGTACAAGAGTGCGCGCTTTGATTTGATTCTTGCGTCACAATTTGGCGCCTTATAAATGTCTTATTATTATTATTATTGTTATTATTATCATCATCATTATCATTTATTAAACACTAAGCTGACATCACCAGAATGGCTGGAGTATCAAGATGGGGCAGTTGAATATTGATGTATATAATAACACCATCATTGATTAGAATAGTGTTGTCTTATATGTTTTGTAAGTTATGGGTTGTTGTTATGTGAACAATAGTTGTCTTATTTGTATAAACTGATATCATTTCTGTTACCACATTGTTCGATGATGCTTAATTGTCGTTCAGCAAAGGAATGTAGTCTTTTTTTATTAAACGGACTCATAGGCGAAATGTTGACATGTGCTTAATCTTAATGTTCATTTTTAAACTTCCAATGTATAAAATATCATTGTGCATATTCTATATGTGACCTCCCACCACAAAATCAGTCTTAACTAGCATTTTGAGCATTTTGAGATATACATATCACTGGAAAGTGTACATTCTACTGATTTTTTTTTGTACTTGAATAAAGCTTGTACTAAAAAAAATGTAGAAGTTATGTATGTTTAAAGTCATTAAGTTGTATGACGGCCATTTTGAAAAAAAAACGGCCTCTAAAGTTTTTGTGTGCTCTCCTGAACATTTTCCTTAAATTTCTTTTTTTGGTGGCTTTGACCCAGTTTGTTTCTAATTTTCGGTGTCATTATCTGAAAGGTGCACCAAAGAGCTTTCCGTCAGTATATTACATGTGCGAGTACTGGACAGGTTACGGTTCATAATAAGAGACAAAAATAGGTACTTTTG
>CM060314.1:86986950-86994450 GCA_030674185.1 Monoplex corrugatus
ATCTGTCTCTATCTCTTGTTGCCTCAAGCACCTCTTCCACCCTCTTTGTCTTCAGCCACTCTGCAAGTATGTCCAATATCTTCTCCCTGGGTCTACCTGGAGTACACTGACAGACCAGACTATGTTATTCAAAGTAAAAAGAAAGTGAAAATCCCTATTCCAACTGAGGGATGAACCCGGAACCCACAGTTTTGCAGAAATACCAGAAAAAAGAAGACATGACCTCTAGCTTCACACAAAAACACACTAAAACCAGGCCATCACACGGCTGTCTGACACGAGAGGAGGGATTCTGTGAGCGTTGGGGAGAGGAGAGGGAGGCGACACCAAACAGCACCAACTCTGTGTTGGACAATCAAGTACAAGGCGTAAAACGGAAGTAACGTCCAGCCCTTCACTTACAACCGCCAATCGATCTTAGTGATCCAGACAGAGTGCCAATGTCCTATCCCAATGCAAGCAAAATTAGCTGAGCCATCACGGACCTATTTCTCTGTCTGGGTCCAGCCATGCGACGGCACAGGTTTACAACACGGGCGGGGATAGGGGGAGGGGGAAGAGGGGAGGGGAGGGGAGAAACAGTGAAGAATCTTGTCACGGGCTGAAGGCCTGACGCCAGAGGCACCATGCCAGCAGGCGCCATCTAATAAACCATGGCAACATAACACAAATGTCTACACAGTCATCTACATCACAGGCTATGATGCTCGTCCATTAAGATCTCTTCAGAATGGAGCAGCGCTAGGTCCTGCGCTTCAACAGGATCTCTCTTCAGCTACTGGAGATCCTTTCCATGCGTCTCGTCATTCCAGCAGACGTAAGAGGAAAGCTACTGATAACTCCTCTGTCCATTAAATTAAATCCATGGCAGCCAGCAGGAATTGGAAGAAAACGAAACGCTACATTCATCGCCCGATTTGGCCTGACCATGTAGGTAATGAATGAAAAAAAAAGGAGATGAAGTCACAGGCTTGACACCATTTTTTTCTGAGTTCATGGCCACGTGAAACTCGTATTTGTGATGTGTATGTGGGCTTTTATGTGTGTGGTCGTTTTCTCCACCGCCGTGTAGGCAGTCTTCCTCCAGTTTAGGGAATGTGTACGGAGTATTTCTGTGTTTCCATAATCCATTGAAACGGCATACAGGATCTTTAACCTGCGAATCTGATGTCACACGTGCGTGTATACACAAAGGAGGTACACGTACTAGCTGATCTGCAACATATGTTGAATTGGCAGATTGTCAAATCTCCACCTTTCACCCGTCAGGTGCTAACAGGTTGGGTCAAATTCAGACCTTCCAATCGTATGTCTTTTTGTCTTTTTCTTCCCTTGAAATCACAATTATTGTGAACTGACTGTAGGTAATGAAAATTAATTTTCCTTTCATACTTCTTATAAGAAGTCTGACGCCATTATTAGCTTGCCTGTCATTCCGTCACTCAATTCATAGATGAAACCCAGGAGGTCCAGTTTCTCCGACAGATTCACGTGCCACTAGGCTTTCCTATTTCTATATAATGAAAACAGAGACAAAGAGAGAGACGGACAGAGAGACAGACAGAAAGACAAACAGGCAGACTGATTGAGAGACAGACAGGGGACGTGACAACCAACACTTATTTCTCTACACCACACAACAAAGTACAGGGCGAAAAACGGAAGAAACATCCAGCCCTTCTCTCACAACCATCAATGTGATCTTCGTGATTCAAAACGCGTCTCCATGTCCTGCCCCCAATGCAAGTGAAATTAGCCACAAACCATCACAGACCTATTTCTGTGTCTGGGTCCCGCTATGCGGCAGCATGGTTTTAGTTACGACTTAGGGGGAGAGAGAGTAAGTGGCGAAACTTGTCAAAGGCTCAATTCAAACCCTTCCTCCAAAAGAAATAGTCTAAGACCTTTAACCTTTTCGCTCCCTCGCCCTATCTGCCAGCTACCACCGTCTGTCCACGAAAAGTCCAGACGCATTAACATTTTCTGAGTTTCACTTCCTCGCCCTATTCACCAGTTGCCACTAATATTCTGAGAATAAGCCAGACGTCTTAACCCTTTAACCCCTTCACCCTATCCGCCAGCTTCTTGTAGAAATCTGGTAGACAGGCAACATTTATAGGCCATTTTATGAGGAAGGGGGATTTGGAGCACCTGGTCACAACGGGAAAGCTGGAGGGAAAGAGAGCACCGGGTAGACCCAGGGAGAAAATGCTGGACGGACTTGCAGAGTGGCTGGGGACGGGGAAGGTGGGGGAGATGCTAGGGGCAACGAGAGATAGAGGCAGATGGAAGTCCATGATCGCCAACGCCATGCGGCAGGGCACCTGATGATGATGATGATGATGAGTGAAAGGATTTCTGCAGGAAGCTGATAGAAAAATCATGGCACGGAGGGTTAATATTTGCTGAATCCATAGAACTCGAGAACCTTAACGCTTTCATTCGCTCTCCATGTAGAAATCTAGTAGACGTTGGTGGATAGAGTGAAGGAATGAAAAGTTTCTCGCAGAAAGGTGATGGACAGGATGAAGGAATGAAATGGTTAACGGTTGAATCAGTGGTACTCAATCACATTAACGCTTTCACTCCCTGGCCTCACCCTATATCCACGAGCTTCTACCAGCTTTCTGAGTAAACAATCAATACACATTCATCCCTTTTGCCCCCTCACCCTATCTATCAGCTGTCTAACTATTTCATTCCCTCACCCTGTCCACCAGCTTTCTAGTCTATTCAGTCTTTCATCCTGTCCATCAGCTGTCCAGCCTGTTCACTTTTTCACCCTATCAACTAGTTCTCTAAAGCTTTCAGTTTTTCACCCTGTACACCAGTTTTTAACCTTTACAGCCTCTCACCCTATCCACCAGCTTTCTAACCTTTCATTTCCTCATCCTATCCACCAGCTTTCTATTTCATTCTCTCACCCTATCCACCAGCTTTCTATTTCATTCCCTCACCCTATCCACCAGCTTTCTAACATTTCATTCCTTCACCCTATCCACCAGCTTTCTATTTCATTCCCTCACCCTATCCACCAGCTTTCTAACCTTTCATTTCCTCATCCTATCCACCAGCTTTCTATTTCATTCCCTCACCCTATCCACCAGCTTTCTATTTCATTCCCTCACCCTATCCACCAGCTTTCTGACCCTTTCATTTCCTCACCCTATCCACCAGCTTTCTATTTCATTCTCTCACCCTATCCACAAGCTTTCTATTTCATGCCCTCACCCTATCCACCAGCTTTCTATTTCATTCCCTCACCCTATCCACCAGCTTTCTGACCCTTTCATTCCCTCACCCTATCCACCAGCTTTCTATTTCATTCCCTCACCCTATCCACCAGCTTTCTATTTCATTCCCTCACCCTATCCACCAGCTTTCTATTTCATTCCCTCACCCTAACCACCAGCTTTCTATTTCATTCCCTCACCCTATCCACCAGCTTTCTATTTCATTCCCTCACCCTATCCACCAGCTTTCTGACCCTTTCATTCCCTCACCCTATCCACCAGCTTTCTATTTCATTCCCTCACCCTATCCACCAGCTTTCTAACCATTTCATTCCTTCACGTTATCCACGGGATGGTCTTGAAAGAAGATTAGGGAAAGATAATCTACTTTTATACAGGACACTTTAGGAGACAAGGGAAAATGAGCAGCTAGTCACAACGGTAAAGCTAGATGGAAAAAGAGCACCAGGTAGATCCACGGAGAAAATGTTAGTTTTGCGTAGTGGATGAGGACTGCAAGGGTAGGAGATATCATCATCATCATCATCATCATCATCATCATCATCATCATCATCATCATCATCATCATCATCAGGTGCCCTGCCGCATGGCGTTGGCGACCATGGACTTCCAACCATCTCTATCTCTCGTTGCCCCTAGCATCTCCCCCACCCTCCTCATCCCCAGCCACTCCGCGAGTCCGTCCAGCATTCTCTCCCTGGGTCTACCTGGTGCTCTCTTTCCCTCCAGCTTTCCCGTTGTGACCAGGTCCTCCAAATCCCCCTTCCTCATAAAATGGCCTATAAATGTTGCCTGTCTTTTCCTAATCTTCCTTATGAGTGATCTACTTGTGTCTGCCTCCATCAAGACTGTCTTGATTGTTTGTTTATTTATTTATTTATTTATTTATTTTTTTTTTTGCTGTCCATGGAACTCTCAACATTCTTCTGAAAAACCACATCTCGGCTGCCTCAATCTTGCTCTGGCTTTGCTTGCTGACTGTCCACGCCTCGCATCCGTACAACAGTATTGGTTCTATATAACATTCAAGGACTCTCTTTCTGATGTTAATTGATAGGCATTTGTTGGTAAGAATGCTTGTGGTAGGAGATATACTTGCAGCAACAAAACATAGATTCGTACGGAGAGTCATGATCGCCAACGCCATGCGGCAAGGCAAATGATGACGAGGATGAGGATGAGGATGAGGATGGGGATGAGGATGACCCTATCCACCAGCTTTCTAATCACTTCATTCCTTCATCCTGTTCACCAGCTCGTACCCTCACGCTATCCGCTAGCTCTCTAACCTTTACCAGTCCCCTCTTCCTGTCCACCAGCTTTCGCCAGCTTCTTGAGAAAAGAGACACCTCAGTCCTGTCAATCCCTCAACCCATCCACTCCTGCTGGAAACAGATGGAAGCTGTCGGATACGATGAAGGAGTGAAAGAGTTGATAGCTGCTCAATCCAAGGGACGTGTCTCTTTGTGGAGTCTGAAAGATTTACTGGGTTGATTTTCATGGGCAGGGGGTCGTCTTTTAAAGCGGTGGTGTTGGTGTGAATGGGGAATACTCGCTGCAGGCCAGTACTACGTGATGGGTAAAATGTCACATGTACATATGTGCTCGCACGCATACACACGCACGCACGCATGCGCATGCGTTCACTCACACACAAACGCAAACACACAGAGGCAAACAAAAACAAACAAAAAACCAAACAAATAAAACCAAATTTAAACTTATATGCATGTGCGAACACAAACAAGCGCTCTCTGTCTCTGTCTCTGTCTGTCTGTGTGTCTGTTTGTCTGTCTGTCTGTCTCTCTCTCTCTGTATGCAGGTGTGTGTGTGTGTGTGTGTGTGTGTGTGTACGCCCTTGTATGTTTGTGAATTTGTGTGTGTGCGTGTGTCCGTGTGTGTTTGTAAGTTTGTGTTTGTGTATGCACTTGTGTAAGTGTTTATTTTTGTTCTTTGTTAGTTTATTTCTTTGTGTATGTAATGTACATGCGCGCACTCGTTCGAGCTCTCTTAGTTTTGTGAGCTGTTTCGTTCCCCAGTCTATTTTCAGAATCTCTTCCTTGAACTCCCCGAGGTACCTTTCTGAAACGTCCTGTTGGACGATTAACTTTCAGCGGGTCACGTCAGTCAGTCAAATCACATCTTCCCAATCAGACGATTCCATTACATCATCATCTGAACCTTTACGGTCGTTTACCGCTTCCACTGCAACGATCATCATCATCATCATCATTGTCGTCGTCGTCGTCGTCATCTTCTTCTTCTTCTTCTTCTTCTTCTTCTTCTTCTTCTTCTTCTCTTCTTCTTCTTCTTCTTCTTCTTCTTCTTCTTCTTCTTCTTCTTCTTCTTCTTCTTCTTCTTCATCATCATCATCATCATCATCATCATCATCATCATCATCTTCATCTTCATCTTCATCTTCATCATCATCATCATCATCATCATCATCATCATCATCATCGTCATCATCATCATCGTCATCATCATCATCGTCATCATCATCATCGTCATCATCATCATGTGCCCTGCCGAATGGCGATGGGAATCGTGGCCCTCCATACGAATCTATCCCTTGTCGTTGCAAGTATTACCAAAGAAAATAATAAGAGGGAAGCAGGGAGAATTTTCATAATATAATCAAAGGACATAACTCTTGAGAACCATCTCCCATGTTGTATAGAACTTCTCAAATCTAACACAGTTTGCGCTACCCATTCAGCTAGCACAGAAGCGGACACAGAGTACAAAAACAGTACGCTCAGAACACTCCTCAAAAAAAGGAGCGCCCAAGCCTACCTTTATACTCTGCAACTACCCTACACACAACTATGAGAGAGGAGAGAAATACATACAATGTATTGGTCTTATGTTCAAGATTGACATAGTCTTTTATTCTTGAACACACACATAGACAAGACAGAACATATACAGGGTTGCTTCCGAGACATATAGGTAATACCAAAGAAATAAGAGGGAAGCAAGTATATCAACCCACCCTCTCAGTCCTCAGTCACCCTGCAACGATCAGGCCCGTTAAATTGATAGTTCATCCAGTCGCCCTGGTCGCAGCAGTTAGCGCAGCAGACTAACGACTACACGGCTGCGGGGTTCGAAACCCATTAGTCCTGTAAAAATTATACTGGGATTTTTCGGCCCAAATCGGCTCCTACCCCGTGCTGAACGTGCTATGAGCTCGTTGGGAGGACTGTTATCAACACAGAGTCTCTTCCACTTTAAGGATGTATCATTGAGGGCGTTGCCCAAATCCCCCGACCAGTACCGCAGCTGTCTGTATTTCTCGGGTCTGGTTGATGGTAGGACATGTTATAAAAGGTACAGTATAGGATTATCAAGCAGTTTCAATCCAGACTGAAACTCTAAAGCACCTTGATTATCAACCCCAGCGTCGTGCACCA
This sequence comes from Monoplex corrugatus, assembly GCA_030674185.1. NCBI lineage: Eukaryota > Metazoa > Mollusca > Gastropoda > Littorinimorpha > Ranellidae > Monoplex > Monoplex corrugatus. The sequence goes on from CM060314.1 coordinate 86,993,621, forward strand.
TCATCATCATCATCATCATCAGGTGCCCTGCCGCATGGCGTTGGCGACCATGGACTTCCAACCATCTCTCTGTGTCGTTGCCCCCAGCATCTCCCCCACCCTCTTCATCCCCAGCCACTCTGCAAGTCCGTCCAGCATTCGTTCCCTGGGTCTACCTGGTGCTCTCTTTCCCTCCAGCTTTCCCGTTGTGACCAGGTGCTCCAAATCCCCCTTCCTCATAAAATGGCCGAAAAGAGCTTATATTGTTTTCTATTCTCATTGCAGCTGTTTGTTCCCAGTACATATTCCTGATTATTCGTAGATCTTTTCCATCAACATTGAGTCTCTCCAGTTGGTTGATCAATTCATCATGTCGTACCCGATCGAAAGCCTTGGTATAGTCAACAAAGCATAAATACAAATCCTTATTCATCTCAATTGACCTCTCTATGATAGTTCTTAGGATATATATGGCATTAATAGTTCCTTTCCCCTCCACGAATCCACACTGTTCTTCTGCTATTTTTCTTTTGATTCTATTCCTTGTCCTCATAATGATTATTCTTAACAGGATTTTTGTTACATGACTCATCAAACTGATTGTGCGATGGAGTTCGCATTCTATAGCCCTTGTCTTCTTTGGAAGTGCAATGAAAATTGATTTTGACATATCTTTGGGGATTTTTCCAGTGTCATAAATTTCATTTAGGAGGACTGTTATTTTTACTATGCCAAATTCCTCCAGGGCTTCAATCATCTCTGTAGTAATGTTGTCTGGTCCTGGGGCTTTTCCTGGTTTCATGTGCACCATCATAACACTATGAAAAAAAACTGTCCAAGACAATGTGATT
>CM060314.1:87001950-87004450 GCA_030674185.1 Monoplex corrugatus
ATGTATGTATGATTATATGTATGTATATGTATGTACATGTATGTATATGTATGTATATATGTATGTATGCATGTGTGCATGTATGTATGTATCTATATATGTATGTATGTATGTATGATTATATGTATGTATGTATATGTATGTATGTATGTATGTGTATGTATGTTTGTATATATGTATATGCATGTATATATGTATGTATGCATGTATGCATACATGTATGTATCTATATATGTATGTATGTATGTATGTATGTACGTATGTATGTATGTATGTATGTATGAATGTATGTATGTATGTATGTATGTATGTATGTATGTATGTATGTATGTATGTATGTATGTATGTATGTATGTATGTATGTATGTATGTATGTATGTATGTATGTATGAATGTATGTATGTATGTATCTTTCTATCTCTTTCTCTCTCTGCATCTCTCTCTCTCTCTATTTATCTACATAGCTATCTATCTTCCTACCTACCTACATACCTACCTACATACCTACCTACCTACCTACCTACCTACCTATCTATCTATCTATCTATCTATTTAGCTATCCACCCATCTATCCGTCTTTCTTTCTTTTTTTCTTTTCTTTTCTTTTCTCTTCTTTCTTTCTTTTCTTTTCTTTTCTTTCTTTCTTTCTTTTTTCTGTCTTTCTTTCTATCTGTTTCTCGCATTCCGATTTTTCTCGAACGTGTGTAGCTTGTCGTTTTGCTCGCCCTATGCAGGCAGTATGTTGCTGCACAGTCTGCATGTTTCATCTCTGCTGGGTGTGCAAGCTGGATGTCTGCATGTTTACATAAGCCAGCAAATGGCACAACCTTGACACAGGTTAATAAGTTCAAATACCTGGAAACGGTCATTTCATCAGACGGCAGATGCACATCGGAAATAGCTGGCAGAATCGGCCAAGCCAAAACAGCATTCAAGAAGATGACAAGCATTCTTACCAACAAATGCCTATCAATTAACATCAGAAAGAGAGTCCTTGAATGTTATTTAGAACCAATACTGTTGTACGGATGCGAGGCGTGGACAGTCAACAAGCAAAGCCAGAGCAAGATTGAGGCAGCCGAGATGTGGTTTCTCAGAAGAATGTTGAGAGTTCCGTGGACAGCAAAGAAAACAAACGAGACAGTCTTGATGGAGGCAGACACAAGTAGATCACTCATAAGGAAGATTAGGAAAAGACAGGCAATATTTACAGGCCATTTTATGAGGAAGGGGGATTTGGAGCACCGGGTCACAACGGGAAAGCTGGAGGGAAAGAGAGCACCAGGTAGACCCAGGGAGAGAATGCTGGACGGACTTGAAGAGTGGCTGGGGATGAGGAGGGTGTGGGAGATGCTGGGGGCAACGAGAGATAGAGATGGTTGGAAGTCATGGTCGCCAACGCCATGCGCAGGGCACCTGATGATGATGATGATGATGATAAGCCAGCCACTGACATGACTTACAGGATCGTTAGAGTGCATAATCTTTAACTCTTTGACCCCGCACCCTGGTTACCAGCGTCCTGCACTGCCAACCATGTTATCAAAGCAAAAACTTAACCCTTTGATTCCCTCACCCTATCCACCAGCTTCCTGCAGGAAGCTGGTGGATAGGGTGAGGGAATCAAAGGGTTAAGTTTTAGCAGTTGGTGGATAGGGTGCGAGAGTCAAAGGGTTAATGTTCTGCATACAGTGGACACACGAAAAACGGGGGGTTGGGTGGAGTAGGGTAGGTACCCATTCTCCACCAGGTGATGGTGTCTGGGCGGATCAAACCAGGACACTCTGATTTAAGACGTCCAACGTTTAACCACTTGATTACCATGCCCGTCTGCTGGTTGGTTGATCGGTTGATTATTGATTTATTGATCGACAGATAGATGGATGAACAGATGGAGGATTTTTTTTAGGATCATTGTACTCAGGGAGCTTACGTATGTGCTCACCTCTCTCTCTTTCTCTCTCTCTCTCTCTCTCTCTCTCTCACACACAACACACACACACACACACTCACTCACTCACTATCTCTCTCTCTTCTTCTTCTTTTCCTCCCATTTTCTACATCACTTTCATGGTTACAGAAGCTGGAACAGTTTTTACAATGCAATGATGATGATGTGATGTGATGTCGATGAGGATGATAATCATGATGCTATGGAGTTCCATCTAGGATTGAGACAGCGTGACAGGCTGTACTCTACGCTTACTATCATAACATATCCTGGTGTCAACCAGGCCCGAGAGATACTTTCAAAGTGTTAAAGAAAAAGAGAATAAAATAGAAGCAGAGTAAAATTGAAAAAAAAAAAAAAAAAAAAAAAAGAAGAAGGAAAAAATTGCAAGGGGGCAATTAAGAGCAATTTCATGACGTGATGCAGAAACCCACAAGAACTAAGGAGACAGTGGCCCAAGTCAATCCCCAGAATACCAGAATACAGAAGATTTACAAGTGGGGGGAAAAAAAGGAAATCTTGGGTGTGCGAAAACAGGGGACAGAACTC
>CM060314.1:87009450-87016950 GCA_030674185.1 Monoplex corrugatus
CTCGGCTAGTATTTCGGTCTTCCAAATTTCAGCATGTCTCTCCTCTTCTCCAAGACTTGCATTGGTTACCTGTGTTGAAAAGGATCCAACATAAAATTGCTGTTCAGTGCTTCAGATACTTCGACAATTCTATTCCCTCTTACCTGTCTGAATATCTTCAACTATACGTTCCATCTCGTCATCTTCGTACCTCAGCCGATACCCGCTTATTTCGAATCCCAACTTTTCGAACAAAATCATATGGTGAGCGATCCTTTTCTTTTCAAGCCCCTTCCTCATGGAATTCACTTCCCTACCCGCTGAGGCACAAAACAAGTCTTCAGTCATTTAAATCTGGCTTGAAAACGCATCTCTTTCCTCTCTGAAATTTATTAACCTAAAAGAGCTATGCTGTCTGCGCGCTAGCGTGCTTCTGTGTATGTTATTGCTGTGCGCCTATAGATATGTCTCGGGGTGGGAGGAGGATATGTGTGTGTGTGTGCCAGAGAGTAGGTACTAATATTTGATATTATTAACGGTGTGTATGTGCTTGTGGGATGGAGTGACAGAGGTCCGCCATGTATGATGAAAATTATATTAGGCCTATGTTTCTATGTTCGATGTAATGTGTATTGTACAGTTTGTAAGCGCTTAGGGCTTTCCAGAAAGATTAGGCGCTCTAAATGCCCTTAATAATAATAATAATATGTTTCTTCCACCCTCCTCCACGTGTATGTTTCTTCCACCCTCCTCCACATGTATGTTTCTTCCACCCTCCTCCACATGTATGTTTCTTCCACCCTCCTCCACATGTATGTTTCTTCCACCCTCCTCCACATGTATGTTTCTTCCACCCTCCTCCACATGTATGTTTCTTCCATCCTCCACATGTGTGTTTCTTCCACCCTCCTCCACATGTATGTTTCTTCCACCCTCCTCCACATGTATGTTTCTTCCACCCTCCTCCACATGTATGTTTCTTCCACCCTCCTCCACATGTATGTTTCTTCCACCCTCCTCCACATGTATGTTTCTTCCACCCTCTTCCACATGTATGTTTCTTCCATCCTCCACATGTGTGTTTCTTCCACCTTCTTCCCCCCGTATGTTTCTTCCACCCTCCTCCACGTGTATGTTTCTTCCACCCTCCTCCACATGTATGCTTCTTCCACCCTCCTCCACATGTATGTTTCTTCCACCCACCTCCACGTGTATGTTTCTTCCACCCTCCTCCACATGTATGTTTCTTCCACCCTCCTCCATATGTATGTTTCTTCCACCATCACTACTTCACGTGTATGTTTCTTCCACCCTCCTCCACATGTATGTTTCTTCCACCCTCCTCCACATGTATGTTTCTTCCACCCTCCTCCACATGTATGTTTCTTCCACCCTCCTTCACATGTATGTTTCTTCCACCCTCCTTCACATGTATGTTTCTTCCACCCTCTTCCACATGTATGTTTCTTCCACCCTCTTCCACATGTATGTTTCTTCCACCCTCCTTCACATGTATGTTTCTTCCACCCTCCTCCACGTGTATGTTTCTTCCACCCTCCTCCACATGTATGTTTCTTCCACCCTCCTCCACATGTATGTTTCTTCCACCCTCTTCCCCTGTATGTTTCTTCCACCCTCCTCCACGTGTATGTTTCTTCCACCCTCCTCCACGTGTATGTTTCTTCCACCCTCCTCCACATGTATGTTTCTTCCACCCTCCTCCACGTGTATGTTTCTTCCACCCTCCTCCACATGTATGTTTCTTCCACCCTCCTCCACATGTATGTTTCTTCCACCCTCCTCCACGTGTATGTTTCTTCCACCCTCCTCCTCCTGTATGTTTCTTCCACCCTCTTCCACATGTATGTTTCTTCCACCTTCTTCCACATGTATGTTTCTTCCACCCTCCTCCACATGTATGTTTCTTCCATCATCCTCCACATGCATGTTTCTTCCACCCTCTTCCCCCAGTATGTTTCTTCCACCCTCTTTCCCCTGTATGATTCTTCCACCCTCCTCCACATGTATGTTTCTTCCACCCTCCTCCACATGCATGTTTCTTCCACCTTCTTCCCCCCATATGTTTCTTCCATCCTCCTCCACATGTATGTTTCTTCCACCCTCTTCCACATGTATGTTTATTCCACCCTCCTCCACATGCATGTTTCTTCCACCCTCCTCCACATGCATGTTTCTTCCACCCTCCTCCAATGCATGTTTCTTCCACCCTCCTCCAATGTATGTTTCTTCCACTCTCCTCCTCCAAAATGTGAAAAGAATTATTCCCGGAGATTTTGGATTTAAGGAGTGGTCGTAAAGATAGAAAGTTGAAGAGAGAAGAGTGAGAGAGACAGTGAGAGAGAGGGATGGAAGGGGAGAGAGAGAGGGGGGGAAGGGAAGGACAGAGAGAGAGAGAGAAAAAATAGAGAAAGGCAGACAGAGAGAGAGAGAGAGACAGACAGACAGACAGAGAGAGAGTGACAGAGAGAGAGAGAGAGAGAGAGAGAGAGAGAGAGAGAGAGAGAGAGAATTTCACAATTTTCATGATTTAGTGTGTTTTAAAGCGTTTAGCCCAAACAAGACATGGGACTGATTTTGAAATAAACAATAACATTGAAAATAATAATAACAATAATAATAATAATAATAATAATAATAATAATAATAATAATAAAAAACATTCAGTTTCAGCACACACTTTATATCACGATAAGACTAGTCACGCCATAAGTAAAACAATCATTTTGCTTAATTATCGCTTCTCACAGTCTTTTAGCTTAGATCAAAGTGGAGAAAGAGGGCGAAAGTGAGAAAAGGAGAGAGAAAGGGGGGAAGAGAGACAGAGAGAAAGAGAGATAAGGGAGAGAGAAACAGACAGACAGACAGACAGACAGACAGACAGGCAAACAGGCAGGCAGGCAGACATGCAGAGAGACAGACAGAGTTTAAAGAGTGAACACATGCCTTTATGTAAAGAAGGGATTGTTGAGATAGGAATTTGTTATAAATCAAATGAACAAGCGAGAGAGAGAGAGAGAGAGTGTGTGTGTGTGTGTGTGTGTGTGTGAGAGAGAGAGAGAGAGAGAGAGAGAGAGAGACAGACAGACAGACAGACAGAGATGGAGAGACAGAGTGAGAGGGAGAAAGGAAGAGAAGGAGACAGGGAAAGAGAGAGAGAGAGAGAGAGAGAGAGAGACAGACAGACAGACAGACAGACAGACATACAGAGTTTAAAGAGTGAACTATCCATGAGTTATTGTTTATACCACCCACATGCCTTTATGCAAAGAAGGGATTGTCGAGATAGGAATTTGTAATAAATCAAATGAACAAGCGAGAGCGAGAGAGAGAGAGAGAGAGAGAGAGAGGGAGAGAGAGAGAGAGAGAGGGGGGGGAGGGGTATTTAATACTAAAACTGAACAGATACGGTGAGTGCACCGCGAGGACGAGAGGAAACGGAGATAAGAGAGAAAAGGCTTTTCCCCCTACGTTTGTGGACTGCAATTCCAACAAGCACTGTATATGTACATAAATGGGCTTTCACTTGCTTGGTTGGTTGGTTGGCTGGTTAGTTGGTTGGCTGGCCGGCTGGTTGGTTGGTTGGTTGGCTGGCTGACTGGCTGGTTGGTTGGTTGGTTGCTTGTAGGCTGATTGGTTGGTTGGTTGGTTGGTTGGTTGGTTGGCTGGTTGGTTGGTTGGTGGGTTGGTTGGCTGGCTGGCTGACTGGCTGGTTGGTTGGTTGGCTGGCTGACTGACTGACTGACTGGCTGGTTGGTTGGTTGGTTGATTGGTTGGTTGGTTGATTGATTGATTTGTTTTGTTGTTTTTAATGTCGCCATTAAGGCAATCATACTCCGTTCTCAGGGGGGGGGGGGGTGTGCAGTGTGGGCGTTTTCGTGTTTCCATAAGCCACTTATCATTGACATGGCTTACACTATGAGACACATGCATATTTGATGTTCCGTGTGCGCGTACACACGAAAGGGGGTTCATGCGCTAGCAGGTCAGCACATAAGCTGACCACCTCATCGTCCCATCATCCTTTCCTCACCCCCACCCCCCACCCCCACCCCCACCCCCCACTTCCTCCCACTTTCCTGGGATGCCTCACTCGGTCGGCCATATCACCTGAGGTGGGAGCTGACGCCAAACCTGAATCAAACCGATCTGGGAGATCGGAAAAAAATCTCCACCCTTTATTGGAGGAAAAATCTCCACCCTTTATTGGAAAAATTTCCACCCTTTATTGGAAAAATTTCCACCCTTTATTGGAAAAATCTCCACCCTTTATTGGAAAAATTTCCACCCTTTATTGGAAAACTCTCCACCCTTTATTGGAAAAATCTCCACCCTTTATTGGAAAAATCTCCACCTTTTCTTGGAAAAAATCTCCACCTTTATCGGAAAGTCTTGAAGGAGACAGGCACAAAAATGATCGTAGCAAAGAAGATTGGAAAAAGACAAGCAACATTTACAGAACATTTTATGAGGAAAGAGAAATTAGAGCACCTGGTCACAACAGGAAAGAGAATGCCAGGTAGACCCAGGGAGAAAACACTGGACGGACTTGCAGGGTGGCTGAGGACGGAAAGGGTGGGAGATGTACTGGCAGCAGCGACAAGGGATAGATCCGTGTGGAGGGCCATGATCGCCAACGCCATGTGGCATGGCACTTGATGATGATGATGATGATGATGATGATTTATCGGAAAACACTCTCCACCCTTTACCATTCAGGTGATACCTATGCAGGTTCGAACTAGACGGTCAATATCGTAAGAATAAAACAGAGCAAACATCCTCACGTAAAACAAAAAAGTATTTACCAGGCAACTAACTTTCTTGAGAGTTTGGAGTTCGGAGTTTACTCAAGAGGAATTCATCGCACCCAGACAATTCTATGCAGGGGGGTGCAAAAGTAGGTATACAGTTATGAAAAAAGAAAACACGTACAGTACTCACTGCATTTATTATACAAACAAATGAATACTGCATATACATGTAATAACAAGCACAGCCTTAATCCCTAAGATACTCAAACTGTTGCCATGTGCATACCGACGGCAAGCAGTTTGAGTATCTGAGGGATTAAGGCTGTGCTTGTTATTAAATGTATATGCAATATTCATTTGTTTGTATAATAAATGCAGTGAGTACTGTACATGTTTTCTTTTTTCATAACTGTATACCTACTTTTGCACCCCCCCCCTGTATGTATATACACACACACACACACATACACACACACACACACACATACACACACACACACACACACACACACACACACACACACACACACACACACACACACACATATATATATATATATATATATATATATATATATATATATATATATATATATCAATGCGTCAACTGGAAAAACACAAGAAAGAAGGGATCGGTTGCTGAGGCCGTCGTAGGCCAAACATTCGCTGAGGTGCCGGTCTTTGTTATTAGTGTCTAGGGTGTTGGTGGTGATGAAGCCAGTGGTGCCGTGCACTTATTGATTGGGGTCAGTGGCTCAGACTGACTCATCCACCCCCACCAACACCCCGTTCCCTTCACACACACACACACACATGAACACACACACATGCACACACACACACGCACACACACACACACACACACACGCATGCACACACACACACACACATGCACACACACACACACACACACACACACACACGCACACACACACACACGCGCGCGCACACACACACACACATGCACACACACACACACATGCACACACAGCACACACAGCATGCACGCACGCACCTGCACGCACGCGTCACGCACAGCCAGCAATGTCATGCACTGTAAGCGGTCAGTGGCGCATTGTTAGAAATACCTAATATCATTCCTCTTTGAGTTTTCCCATTTTTCTCGGATGCCTGTTAACTTTGTTTGTGCACACTGTGCAGGCGGTATCTTTGCTGCACAGTGTGTGTATTCTGTCTTCAGTGGCTGTACATGCTGGGTGTTTCCATGTTTCCATAAGGCATTGGACACTGACACGACTTACAGGATCTTTAACGTGCGTTTGTTCTATTCTGCATGTGTAGACACAAGATTGAGGCAGCCGAGATGTGGTTTCTCAGAAGAATGGTGAGAGTTCCATGGACAACAAAGAAAACAAACGAGACAGTCTTGATGGAGGCAGACACAAGTAGATCATTCATAAGGAAGGTTAGGAAAAGACAAGCAACATTTATAGGCCATTTTATGAGGAACGGGGATTTGGAGCACCAGGTCACAAAGGGAAAGCTGGAGGGAAAGAGAGCACCAGGTAGACCCAGGGAGAGAATGCTGGACGGACTTACAGAGTGGCTGGGGATGAGGAGGGTGGGGGAGATGCTAAGGGCAACGAGAGATACAGATGGTTGGAAGTCCATGGTCGCCAACGCCATGCGGCAGGGCACCTAATGATGATGATGAGACACAAGAAGAGGTGGTGGTGGGATTAGGCACCAGAAGGTTTGCACATATGTTGACTTTGGAAATCGGAAAAATATCCACCCTTTACCTACCAGCATTCAAAAAAATTGAAAAGCGTTTCTTACCAACAAATGTTTATCAATTAACAATAAAGAGAGTTCTTAGGTGTTATATCAAACCAATACTGTTATACGCGTGTGAAGCGTGGACAGCCAGAAAGCAAAGTCAGAACAAGATTGAGGCAGGTAGTCCAAAAGGTGCTGCGCAAGTGGTTTCCCTTTCCAGCAAAATCAACTGCGTATTTTCATACTAATTTACAAACTTTGTTTCACGGCTGGGAACTGTTTCCTCAAGTATCAGCTCATAGAATGTTCATAAATTATAAGATGCATCAGCTCATAGAATGTTCATAAATTATATGATGCATATTACAAATAATTGGATGCACCAGCCTAAGGTGATTTGGTTTTGTGGGAATACAATGGAACAGGTTTAGGACCAGTTGCATTGCAACATGAGGCTTTAAACAAAAACGGTAACATTAAAAAGCTAAATGAGGAAATCTTGAAAATCTATTTCAGTGAATTTTGCACTAATCGCACCAGACTGCACAATTCCATTCTAATTTTTCAAAAAAATTTCAGGAGGCATGCCCCCGGAATCCCCGCCTTCCGCGAATCCGGATCGTAGCTTTGCCACTCCCATGTACCTCTAGTGAGGTTTTAGAATCCATAAACTCCCATCCCCCCCCCCCCCCCCCCCCCCCCGACCATGGGGTCCAAACTGCAAGGGAGACAACTTTTACTGGACTGACGTTCATAACTATGAAGCAATTGCTTCCCCTCTTGAACGGCGCATGCTGAGATTTTCTTCTTCTCCTTCTTCCTAACAAAACTCCGGATTCACATGTCTATGACAAAATCAGATCAACGTAAGTAACGTCTATTTCTTCTGGACCGCCTTCGATCTTCATTCCTTGATTGCATCAATTGTTTTCTTAGTGACGTGATCAGAAACACCGAAATATAAAGATATGAGAAATGGTGGGAGCTCTTATCATGTTCATCAGCACAG
>CM060314.1:87041950-87051950 GCA_030674185.1 Monoplex corrugatus
TGTCCATGGAACCCAAGGACTTCGTAGGCTTCGTAAAATTTTCCAAGACCTTATCTGCGTGTAAGGGTTATGCATGTGCCATGACTGTCTTCTTCTCACAGCGAATGGTCCGTGTGTGTGTGCGTGTGTGTGTGAGCATGTGCGTGTGTGTGTGTGTGCGTGTGCGTGCGTGTGCGTGTGTGTGCGTGTGTGTGTGTGTGTGTATGTGTGTGTGTGCGTGTGTGTGTGTATGCGAGTGTGTGCATTCTTCATATTCTGCATGTGTATGTACACGTGCATTCTTCATATTCTGCATGCGTATGTGCACGTGCATACTAGATATTCTACATGCGTATGTACACGTGCATACTTGATATTCTGCATGCGTCTATACACTTGCATACTAGATATTCTGCATGCGTCTATACACTTGCATACTAGATATTCTGCATGCGTATATACACGTGCATACTAGATATTCTGCATGCGTCTATACACTTGCATACTAGATATTCTGCATGCGTATATACACGCGCATACTAGATATTCTGCATGCGTATATACACGCGCATACTAGATATTCTGCATGCTTATATACACGCGCATACTTGATATTCTGCATGAGTATATACACGAGCATACTAGATATTCTGCATGCGTATATACACGTCCATACTAGATATTCTGCATGCGTATATACACGTCCATACTAGATATTCTGCATGTGTATGTACACGTGCATACTAGATATTCTGCATGCGTATACACACATGCATACTAGATATTCTGCATGCGTATATACACGTGCATACTAGATATTCTGCATGCGTATATACACGTCCATACTAGATATTCTGCATGTGTATGTACACGTGCATACTAGATATTCTGCATGCGTATACACACGTGCATACTAGATATTCTGCATGCGTATACACACGTGCATACTAGATATTCTGCATGCGTATATACACGTGCATACTAGATATTCTGCATGCGTATATATACGTCCATACTAGATATTCTGCATGCGTATATACACGTGCATACTAGATATTCTGCATGCGTATATACACGCGCATACTAGATATTCTGCATGCGTATATACACGCGCATACTAGATATTCTGCATGCATTTATATGTTAACCTGGGAGATCGGAACAATCTCTACCCTGCACCCACCAGACAAAGGTGCCCCGGAGGATCAAAACTAGGACCTTCCTACTGGAAGTCAGACGTTTACCCACTTGACTACCGCACCCGTTAATTATAAGTCGGCATAATAGCACAGAGATTTATGTGAGTCAGACAGCATAATGGCACAGAGATATATAACAATCCCCGAGACGGCACAGAACGTTGTGAACCAGACAGCATAATGGCACAGAGATTTATGTGAGTCAGACAGCATAATGGCACAGAGATATATAACAGTCCCCGAGACGGCACAAAACGTTGTGAACCAGACAGCATAATGGCACAGAGATATATAACAGTCCCCGAGACGGCACAGAACGTTGTGAACCAGACAGCATAATGGCACAGAGATATATAACAGTCCCCGAGACGGCACAGAACGTTGTGAACCAGACAGCATAATGGCACAGAGATATATAACAGTCCCCGAGATGGCACAAAACGTTGTGAGTCAGACAGCATAATGGCACAGAGATATATAACAGTCCCCGAGATGGCACAAAACGTTGTGAGTCAGACAGCATAATGGCACAGAGATATATAACAGTCCCCGAGATGGCACAAAACGTTGTGAACCAGACAGCATAATGGCACAGAGATATATAACAGTCCCCGAGATGGCACAAAACGTTGTGAACCAGACAGCATAATGGCACAGAGATATATAACAGTCCCCGAGACGGCCCAAAACGTTGTGAGCCAGACAGCATAATGGCACAGAGATATATAACAGTCCCCGAGATGGCACAAAACGTTGTGAATCAGACAGCATAATGGCATAAAGATCTATGAAAGCCAGACAGCATAATGATACAGAGATTTATGAAAGTCAGACAGCATAATGGCACAGTGAGATAAAACAGTACCAAGATGGCACTAAAACGGGTGTGAGCCAGACAGCATAATGGCACAAAGATTTATGAAAGTCAGACAGCACAATGGCACAGTGAGATAAAACAGTACCAAGATGGCACTAAAACAGGTGTGAGCCAGACAGCATAATGGCACAGTGTTGCATGAAGATCAAACACAAAGTAGTACGATGATGGATGCTCTGGCTGTACGCAAAAGGATCGATAATTTGTTCCACTCAATTGAAATAGGGTCGTCGGTTCTTTCGTTTTCACGTTTACAGTGAAACATGGTACAGTACTCTTGTTCTGGATCGGGCTGTGTGGCGTGGTATGATTTGGTGTGGTGTGGTGTGGAGTGGAGTGGGAGTGGAGTGGTGTGGAGAGGTGTGGTGTGGTGTGGTGGGGTAGGTGTGGTGTGGAGTGGAGTGGAGTGGGAGTGGAGTGGTGTGGTGTGGAATGGTGTGGTGTGGTGGGGTAGATGTGATGTGGTGTGGAGTGGAGTGGAGTGGGAGTGGTGTGGTGGGGTAGTTGTGGTGTGGTGTGGTGTGGAGTGGAGTGGGAGTGGTGTGGTGGGGTAGTTGTGGTGTGGTGTGGAGTGGAGTGGAGTGGGAGTGGTGTGGTGGGGTAGATTGTGGTGTGGTGTGGTGTGGAGTGGAGTAGGAGTGGAGTGGTGGTGGTGTGGTGGGGTAGATGTGGTGGTGGTGTGGTCTGGAGTGGTGTGGTCTGGTGGCATAGATGTGGTGTGGAGTGGAGTGGAGTGGGAGTGGAGTGGTGTGGTGGTGGTGTGGTCTGGAGTGGTGTGGTCTGGTGGGGTAGATGTGGTGTGGAGTGGTGTGGAGTGGGAGTGGAGGGGTGTGGTGGTGGTGGTGTGGTCTGGAGTGGTGTGGTGGGTAGATGTGGTGTGGAGTGGAGTGGAGTGGGAGTGGAGTGGAGTGGGAGTGGAGTGGTGTGATGTGGTCTGGAGTGGTGTGGTCTGGTGGCGTAGATGTGGTGTGGAGTGGAGTGGGAGTGGTGTGGTGTGGAGTGGTGTCATGGTAGTGGTGGTGTGGTGTGGAGTGGTGTGGTGGTGGTGTGGTGTGGTGTGGTGTGGAGTCGTGTGGTGGTGATGTGGTGTGGTGTGGAGTGGTGTGTGTGGTGGGGTAGATGTGGTGTGGAGTGGAGTGGGAGTGGTGTGGTGGTGGTGTGGTGTGGAGTGGTGTGGCGGGGTAGGTGTGGTGTGGAGTGGTGTGGTGGTGGTGTGGTGTGGAGTGGTGTGGAGTGGTGTGGTAGGTGTGGTGTGGTAGGTGTGGAGTGGAGTGGAGTGGGAGTGGTGTGGAGTGGTGTGGTGGTGGTGTGGTGTGGTGGGGTAGGTGTGGTGTGGAGTGGAGTGGGAGTGGTGTGGAGTGGTGTGGTGTGGTGTGGTGGGGTGGGGTAGGTGTGGTGTGGAGTGGAGTGGGAATGGCGTGGGAGTGGTGTGGTGTGGAGTGGTGTGGTGGTGGTGTGGTGTGGTGTGGTGTGGTGGGGTAGGTGTGGTGTGGAGTGGAGTGGGAGTGGTGGTGTGGTGTGGAGTGGTTTGGTGTGGTGTAGTGTGGTGTGGTGTGGTTTGGTTTGGTGTGGTGTGGTGGGGTAGATGTGGTGTGGAGTGGAGTGGGAGTGGAGTGGTGTGGTGTGGTGTGGTGTGGTGTGGAGTGGTTTGGTTTGGTTTGGTGTGGTGTAGTGTGGTGTGGTGTGGAGTGGTTTGGTGTGGTGTAGTATGGTGTGGCGTGGTGTGCTGTGCTGTGCTGTGGTGCTCTCTCTCTCTCTCTCTCTTTCTCACTCCTCTCTCTCTTCTCCCCCTCTCTCTCTCCCCTCTCTCTCTCTTCTCCCCCTCCCCCCTCTCTCTTACTTGAATGAGCATTGTAGTCAGGTGAAAAAACTGAAACTTCCAATACGACGGTCCTGGGTTCAATTCGTTTAGACGTCTCCGCCTAGCAGGTAAAGGGTGGAGACCTTTCCCATCTCCCAGGTCAGCATATGTGCAGGCCTGACAGTGCTTATACCCCTTTCGGTGTATACATATGCATCACATCAAATGTGCATATTAAAGATCCTGAAAGTCAGTTCAGTTGTTAGTTCATGGACACATAAAAATACCCAGCAAACAAGTGATGGTAAGTTTGAGAAGAAAAAAAAAAGGCTTTTAGCGAAAACCTTGTACCGAGAGAAATCTTCATTATTGTTATTATTATCATCGTCATTTTCTCTCTCTCTCTCTCTCTCTCTCTCTCTCTCTCTCTCTCTCACACACACACACACACGCACACACACACACACACACACACACACACTCTCCCTCCCTCTCTCTCTCTCGCTCCTAATTTTCTTTTCTCTCCTTTCTATCTTTTCTCCTACCCCCTTTCTTTTTTCTTTCTCCCTCTTCAATCGACTTGTTTGTTTAAAGTGTTTTTGCTGCTCCATGTTCTGTACCAGTCCTGTGTCACTTCCACCATGCCGCGTATTTTATTATTATATCACAGAAATTGAGGTCACTAAGAAAGCATGCAAAAGAGTCATCGAATCTGAGACAATTTTCCACAATGCTAAGGGGGGTGATGGTGATGGTGATGATGATATAGAGACCTATTTCATACTGAGACTGCGTGACAGAGCTGTAGGCCACTACTCTATGCTGACTTTCATAAGACATCCTGGTGTCAAACAGGCCTGAGAGATACAGACACCGTCGTGTCGGCCAGGAAATCTAAGCAACAGCCTCCTCATTGACGCCGTCCAGTTTAATACGTTAGGCTTGATTGTTGTGGTCCCTGTCTTGTCTTCCCAACGAGACTGTAACTCGCCCAACTCTTGAACGTGCGTATTTGACGTTCTGTATACGTGTACACATAACGATGATGATGATGATGATGATGATGATGATGACGATGACGATGATGATGATGATGATGATGACGATGATTTTGATGACAACGACGACGACGAAGACGACGAAGACGACAATTATCGTCACCGTCATCGTCACCATCGTCGTAGCCTATATCCTTGTACCTACCAGCCTACATCCTTGTATCTACCAGCCTACATCCTTGTATCTACCAGCCTACATCCTTGTATCTACCAGCCTACATCCTTGTATCTACCAGCCTACATCCTTGTATCTACCAGCCTTACATCCTTGTATCTACCAGCCTACATCCTTGTATCTACCAGCCTACATCCTTGTATCTACCAGCCTAAATCCTTGTATCTACCATCTTACATCCTTGTATCTATCAGCCTACATCCTTGTATCTATCACCTAAAATCCTTGTATCTACCACTTACATCCTTGTACCTACCAGCCTACATCCTTGTACCTACCAGCCTACATCCTTGTACCTACCAGCCTACATCCTTGTATCTACCATCTTACATCCTTGTACCTACCAGCCTACATCCTTGTACCTACCAGCCTACATCCTTGTACCTACCAGCCTACATCCTTGTATCTACCAGCTTACATCCATGTACCTACCAGCCTACATCCTTGTACCTACACCTACATCCTTGTATCTACCAGCCTACATCCTTGTACTACCAGCCTACATCCTTGTACCTACCAGCCTACATCCTTGTATCTACCAGCCTACATCCTTGTACCTATCAGCCTACATCCTTTACCTACCAGCCTACATCCTTGTATCTATCAGCCTACATCCTTGTATCTACCAGCCTACATCCTTGTATCTACAGCCTACATCCTTGTATCTACCAGCCTACATCCTTGTATCTACCACCTACATCCTTGTATCTACCAGCCTACATCCTTGTATCTACCAGCCTACATCCTGTATCTACCACCTACATCCTTGTATCTACCAGCCTACATCCTTGTATCTACCAGCCTACATCCTTGTATCTATCCAGCCTACATCCTTGTATCTACCAGCCTACATCCTTGTATCTACCAGCCTACATCCTTGTATCTACCAGCCTACATCCTTGTATCTACCAGCCTACATCCTTGTATCTACCAGCCTACATCCTTGTATCTACCAGCCTACATCCTTGTATCTACCAGCCTACATCCTTACCTACCACTACATCCTTGTACCTACCAGCCTACATCCTTGTATCTATCCAGCCTACATCCTTGTACCTACACCACATCCTATACCTACCATTCCTACATCCTGTACCTACCACTTACATCCTTGTACTACCAGCCTACATCCTTGTACCTACCAGCCTACATCCTTGTACCTACCATCTTACATCCTTGTACCTACCATCTACATCCTTGTACTACCAGCCTACATCCTTGTACTACCATACTCCTTCACCTACATCCTTGTATCTACCAGCCTACATCCTTGTACTACCAGCCTACATCCTTGTACCTACCAGCCTACATCCTTGTACCTACCCTATCCTGTACCTACCAGCCTACACCTTGTACCCTACCATCCTACATCCTTGTACCTACCAGCCTACATCCTTGTACCTACCAGCCTACATCCTTGTACCTACCAGCCTACACTGTCTCCCTATTGTACCTATCAGCTACATCCTTGTACCTACCAGCCTACATCCTTGTACCTACCAGCCTACATCCTTGTACCTACCAGCCTACATCCTTGTATCTACCAGCCTACATCCTTGTATCTACCAGCCTACATCCTTGTACTACCAGCCTACATCCTTGTACCTACCAGCCTACATCCTTGTACCTACCACTTACATCCTTGTATCTACCAGCCTACATCCTTGTATCTACCAGCCTACATCCTTGTACTACCATCTTACATCCTTGTACCTACCAGCCTACATCCTTGTATCTACCATCCTACATCCTTGTATCCCATACCACCTACATCCTTGTACTACCAGCCTACATCCTTGTATCTACCAGCCTACATCCTTGTACCTACCAGCCTACATCCTTGTATCTACCATCCTACATCCTTGTACCTACCAGCCTACATCCTTGTATCTACCAGCCTACATCCTTGTACCTACCAGACCTTACATCCTTGTACCTACCAGCCTACATCCTTGTACCTACCATCTTACATCCTTGTACTACCAGCCTACATCCTTGTACCTACCATCCTACATCCTTGTACCTACCAGCCTACATCCTTGTATCTACCATCCTACATCCTTGTACCTACCAGCCTACATCCTTGTTCCTACCATCCTACATCCTTGTACCTACCAGCCTACATCCTTGTATCTACCATCTTACATCCTTGTACCTACCAGCCTACATCCTTGTACTACCACCTACATCCTTGTACTACAGCCTACATCCTTGTACTACCACCTCCATCCTTGTACCTACCAGCCTACATCCTTGTACCTACCATCCTGTACCTACCATCCTACACCTTGTACCTACCATCCTACATCCTTGTACCTACCATCCTACATCCTTGTACCTACCAGCCTACATCCTTGTACTACCAGCCTTATGCCTTCCTTGTATGTTTATCTTACATCCTTGTACCTACCACCTACATCCTTGTACCTACCAGCCTACATCCTTGTACCTACCAGCCTAATCTGTACCCCATTGTATCTACGATCATACATCCTTGTACCTACCATCCTACATCCTTGTACCTACCATCTTACATCCTTGTACCTACCACCCTACATCCTTGTACCTACCATCCGTACATCCTTGTACCTACCAGCCTACATCCTTTGTATCACCTACCAGTCTACATCATCTTTGTACTACCACCTACATCCTTGTACCTACCAGCCTACATCCTTG
The DNA here is from genome assembly GCA_030674185.1 of Monoplex corrugatus. NCBI lineage: Eukaryota > Metazoa > Mollusca > Gastropoda > Littorinimorpha > Ranellidae > Monoplex > Monoplex corrugatus. The sequence goes on from CM060314.1 coordinate 87,049,719, forward strand.
TATCTACCAGCCTACATCCTTGTACCTACCAGCCTACATCCTTGTACCTACCAGCCTACATCCTGTACCTACCATCCTTACATCCTTGTACCTACCAGCCTACATCCTTGACTACCATCCTACATCCTTGTACCTACCAGCCTACATCCTTTATCTACCATCCTACATCCTTGTACCTACCACCTACATCCTTGTACTACCATCCTACATCCTTGTACCTACCAGCCTACATCCTTTACTACCACCTACATCCTTGTACCTACCAGCCTACATCCTTGTATCTACCACCTCATCCTTGTACCTACCACCTACATCCTTTACCTACCATCCTTACTCCTTTACCTAACACCTACATCCTTGTACTCCCCACACCTTACCAGCTTACATCTTGTACCCACATCCTACATCCTTGTACCTACCAGCCTACATCCTTGTACCTACCATCTACATCCTTGTACCTACCAGCCTACATCCTTGTATCTACCACTACATCCTTTTACCTACCAGCCTACATCCTTGTACCTACCAGCCTAATCCTTGTACCCAGCCTACATCCTTGTATCTACCAGCCTACATCCTTGTATCTACACTCCTACATCCTTGTACCTACCATCTTACATCCTTGTACCTACCAGCCTACATCCTTGTATCTACCATCCTACACCTTGTATCTACCAGCCTACATCCTTGTACCTACAGCCTACATCCTTGTATCTACCATCCTTACATCCTTGTACCTACCAGCCTACATCCTTGTATCTACCATCCTACATCCTTGTACCTACCAGCCTACATCCTTGTATCTACCAGCCTACATCCTTGTACCTACCAGCCTACATCCTTGTACCTACCAGCCTACATCCTTGTACCTACCACTTACATCCTTGTATCTTCCCGCCTACATCCTTGTACCTACCATCCTACATCCTTGTACCTACCAGCCTACATCCTTGTATTACCATCCTACATCCTTGTACCTACCAGCCTACATCCTTGTATCTACCATCCTACATCCTTGTACCTACCATGCCTACATCCTTGTATCTACCATCCTACATCCTTGTACCTACCAGCCTACATCCTTGTATCTACCATCCTACATCCTTGTACCTACCAGCCTACATCCTTGTATCTTCCAGCCTCCATCTTTGTACCTACCAGCCTACATCCTTGTACCTACCATCCTACATCCTTGTACCTACCAGCCTACATCCTTGTACCTACCAGCCTACATCCTTGTACCTACCAGCCTACATCCTTGTACCTACCAGCCTATCCTGGTCCTGTCCCATGTATTGTATTAGTCTTACATCGTCATACCTTCCATCCTATCTCGGTCCTGTCTCTCAATAGTCACGCTCTAATTACTCCTCGCCGGCCGACATCCCGGCGACAAAATCGATCATCACGCAAAGGAACATGGCTCACACTGCCCGCCCGCCATTCCCCCATTCCCATACGACGGGTCTGAAAAGAACTACGAGCGCTTGAAACTTTCAGTGACTTGCTGGGATCGATTTTGTCGGCTGGGTGAAAGGTACTCTGGTAACGAGCTGCAGTCATAGTGGTCTCCCCTTTCCCGCCGTTTTGGTCTCCTGGCTTGCGTAGTTGTAACATCGATGATGTTATTACTGTGGTTGAAATAATAAGTTTTGCTCGCATGTTTTTGCGTCCACACAGACATCCCTCAATTCATATTATACATTGCTTTGTAATATTCATACGTTATCATTAGCATGCTTGTCATATTGGCAGATGTGATGGGTCTAGTGGTCGGCTTCGGCCTGCACCGCTGGCTAGCACTGCTGTGCGAAAAGAAGAGCAGAAGGCGTAAGTCTCTTCCTGTCAGTACATAGCCTCTCCATCAGCAAGCCCTACGCTGTGCCTCCTCGTGGCGACAGGCGGTAACTGAGCACCTCACGGACTCAGGCTGAATCTCGTAGGACTCGGAGGAGGTCTGGCCCCCAGACGTGAGGCATGCAGGCCCACCGCCGTGTGGACACGCCCGAGTGCCCACGAACCAGATCCCCAAGCTATGGGTAAATAGCTCCACTGCCTTGTGGACATCTCGGGAGAGAGTAAGGCTAAGGGAGTTAACCCTAAAAAAATAAAACCAATGGAAGGCAAGGGGAAACCACCATCGTAGTTTTCCCCAGGAAAACCATGGACACGAAAGCTGGAGGGAAAGAGAGCACCAGGTAGACCCAGGGAGAGAATGCTGGACGGACTTGC
>CM060314.1:87059450-87064450 GCA_030674185.1 Monoplex corrugatus
CAGGACCACTGACTGTTCTCTGGACAGAAGGTGGGCAGTCGTCCCTTTCTGTCCGAGGCTTAGTTTAACCCTTTGACTCCCTTACTCTCTCCATTAGCATCCTGCATATTTTGAAACATTTATAGCCCTGATATGGCTCTACGCAGCCGGCTGGGCTTGGAACTAAAATAACAATAAAAAGTCAGAAACATTCTGCATTGTCAGCCATGCTAACAAAGCAAAAGCTTAACCCTTTGACTCCCTTCACTCTATCCACCAGCTTCCTGCAGGAAGGGTGCAGGAGTCAAAGGATTAAGGAGTGATGTGATGATGCTCCTGTTTTCGCTGTAGCTGATACCTATGGTCCACGAGCCTTCTCTGTTTCTGGTCCACTTTCCTGGAACAAACTTCCTCTCTCTGTCCGTCAGCAACCTACTTTTGTCTCCTTCAAGTCCGCTCTCAAAACTCACCTTTTCTCCTCTGCATAAAATCCTGACCTCACTCAATCCCCTCTGCAGCCTGTCTCCACTCGGAGGGGAATCACATTGTAATATATAATTGTATATAATATGCTCTCTATAATTTTCCATTGCTTTTATTCTTTCTCCCCATTTTAGCCGTGTGCGTGTGCGTGTGCGTGTGCGTGTGCGTGTGTGCGTGTGCGTGTGCGTGTGCGTGTGCGTGTGCGTGTGCGTGTGTGTGTGTGTATGTGTGTGTGTGTGTGTGTGTGTGTGTGTGTGTGTGTGTGTGCGTGCGTGCGTGCGTGTGTCTGTTTTAGCGCTTAGATTTGATTTTATCAAGATTTTGCGCTGTACAAATAAAGTATTGTATTGTATTGTATTGTTATCTGGTTGGTCTTCGCTGATTCCTCTGTTTGCTGGTACACATACGGTCTTGTAACTGTATGCCCAATGAGCAGGAATCCACTGGAAGACTATTACTCTGGTTCTTCTAATAATAATAATAATTACAATATTTATATAGCGCAAAATCTTGATAAAATCAAATCTAAGCGCTGAAGCAGACACACACGCAGGCACGCACGCTCGCACACACACGCACGCACACATACAGACACACACACACACACACACACACACACACACACACACACACACACACACGCATGGCTATAAATGGGGAGAAAGAATAAAAGCAATAAAAGCAAGAATAAAAGCAATGGAAAATTATAGAGAGCATAGCATACAATTATATATTATAACCATGTGATTCCCTCCGAGCGGAGACAGGCTGCAGAGGGGAGGGTTGAGTGAGGTTAGGATTTTATGCAGGAGAGAAAAGGTGAGTTTTGAGAGCGGACTTGAAGGAGACAAAAGTAGGTTGCTGACGGACTGAGAGAGGAAGTTTGTTCCAGGAGAGTGGACCAGAAACAGAGAAGGCTCGTGGACCATAGGTATTGAGCTTAGTGCTTCTTCTGGCTTGAGAGAGTGGTCCATAGAGATAATTTTCTGGGAGCGATAATACATGATAGTGGAAAAATGCTGGCGACTGGACCGGAAGGCGGAGATTAAATCGAGGGCATACATCATGCTAAGCATATACATAATACATACATCGCACATGATTCATTTTATAATGTCCGTATTATAGATCATAATGTTAATATACATACATACATTACGTAATGCTTACACTTTATACATACATATATATTTAATGAGACGTTAAAAAATCAAAGAACGAACGTAGAGATACATACATACATGCATACATACATACATACATGTACACACACATACATACAAACATTCACACACATACATACATACATTAATACAAATATACATACATACATACACACATACATACATACATACAAACATACATACACATATACACACATACACGAAACATGTTACTAATAAAGGTGGACAAGCATGACAACAAAAAAGACAATAAAATAACAAGATTAAACGTCACTAAATAAATAAATAAACAAATAAAATAATAGATAAATGAATGAATAAATCAATAAACAAACAAATGAATAAATAAATACATGAACAAATAAATATTTTTTTCAAAAAAAAAAAAAAAAAAGAAAAGAAAAAGAACTAAAAACTCGACAAGACGAGAGGAAGAAAACAGTGAACCTGGCGGTGAACCAGCTAAATCCCCAGAGGCATAGTAGATCCCTTTCTTTTCCGCCTGAAGCCGCCATGGGCGCGTGGCATTTCCACCCACGGAATGGAAATGTTAGCCAGACAACAAACTAATCAACGCACACGTACGCACGCGCATGCACGTGTATGCCACACACACACACATACACACACACACACACACAAGCAAGCACACACACAACAAGCACATACACACACACACACATACGCACACACGTATACACACACACACCACACACACACACAAGCAAGCACACACACACACACAAGCACATACACACACACATACGCGCGCGTGCGCGCGCACACACACACACACACACACCACACACATCACACACACACACACATACACACACACACCACACACACACACACACACACACACACACACACACACACCCCACACACCACACACACACACACACACACACACCACACACACACACACACAACACACACACACACACACACACACACACACGCCACACACACACGCCACACACAACACACACACACACACACACAACACCACACACACACGCCACACACAAACACACACACACACTCCACACATACACACACTCCGCACGCACTCCACACACACACACACACACATTCGCTTCACCTGACACACACAAACGCACACGCCCTCGTCCCAGCGCGCGCACATACACTTACACATACAGAAAGACAGACAGACAGAGAAAGAGAGAGACAGAGAGAGAGGGGGTCGGATTTTTTTAGTTGAACATGGAGAACAACAGCTATTGGGCGAGCTGACCATATTCCACCATGATGTTGCACAATCTGCATCTTTGGTGGGCGTACAAAAGCTGATTGTTGTCAAGTCATCTGCTGAAAACAACAGGTAGACCCAGGGATAAACTATTGGACAGACTTGCAGGGTGGCTGAGGACAGAGAGGGTGGGGGATACACTTGCAGCGACAGGGGACAGAATCGTATGGAGAGGCCATGATCGCCAACGCAGTGCGGCAGAAAAGGAGCTGGAAAAATGGCCACATTATCGGCAGATATGGCCTGATCATGCAGACAGAACAAGCGAAAAAAGAAATCTATTGTTGCTGCTGTGCTCTATGAAAAGAACGTATACAGTAAAATCCTCCTCTAACGCCCGTTGTATGGCATTTCAAACGCCACAGTAAAACCAATGGCCTCCCACAGCTAACGCCTCAAAACCCATCGAGAACAGCAGATGAAAACGTGTTGCCCGGGATAATGTTTTCAGCTGAACAGCGCATCAAGCACGTGATCTTTCATAACGACCAATCATAACTGGAAAGAAAGTACGCCGTAAACGAAGGACTGGCTGAACGCGCTTCTCAGGTCGTTTTGCCCGACGTTTTCTATTTTATACCAAATGCGAAGCTAAAAACGGCAATAAGTGGAGGGAGGAGTACTGACGAGAGAAGAAGGCTGGTGGTAAAGATATGTGGGTTGGGGTTTGGGGGTAGGGGTAGGGAACGGCGATTAGGAGGCTGAATGTAGGGACATTTGGTACGGAAACACCGAGCAAAAGAAAAGAGTACACTCATTCCTGTAGCCAAGCAGCTTCTTTTTCAAAGGTCATGTTCATTCCGTCCCTGAACATCTAAGCCCACAAGTATCTGGCTCGTTATTGTATATTGGACAGCGGGTTTGGGGGTTGTACCGAGGTTAAAAACACAAATAAATCGATAGAACGTCTTGAAATTTCTCTTCGGTAGAAAAACATTTCCTCAACAAAAGGTCAAGCACTGACGTCAAGAGTCTACTTTAGTCAACATCACCCCCCCCCCTCCCACCTCTCCTGTGCTCTCAGTCTTTCAAACAGGAAAAACACACACACGCGCGCTGGTACGCACGCACACACACACCCACCCACACACATGAACACACACACATACATACATACACACACACACGCACGCACACACACACACGCACACACACACACACGTATTGTTTAAATTGTTGGTTACGGTGACTTTGACTTATTTGTGAAATTTTCCGTCCCCTCATCCAACTGCTTTTCTCTCCACCTACACCCTGGCCAGGCACCCCCCCCCCCCTCTTATTTTTCATTCCTCCTTTTTTTCCTTTTTTTTCCCTTTGGTCTAAAATCACTTGACTGAATAGACATTAAACCAATGACCACACACCACACAAAACACACACACAAACACACACACACACACACACACACACACATATATATATATATATATATATATATATATATATACATACATGTATATATATGTATAGATATAAGATATATGTATAGATATGTAGCTATAGATATATATATATCATCATCATCAGGTGCCCTGCCGCATGGCGTTGGCGACCATGGACTTCCAGCCATCTCTATCTCTCGTTGCCCCTAGCATCTCCCCCACCCTCCTCATTCCCAGCCACTCTGCAAGTCCGTCCTGCATTCTCTCCCTGGGTCTACCTGGTGCCCTCTTTCCCTCCAGCTTTCCCGTTGTGACCAGGTGCTCCAAATCCCCCTTCCTCATAAAATGGCCTATAAATGTTGCCTATCTTTTCCTAATCTTCCTTATGAGTGATCTACTTGTGTCTGCCTCCATCAAGACTGTCTCGTTTGTTTTCTTTGCTGTCCATGGAACTCTCAACATTCTTCTGAAAAACCACATCTCGGCTGCCTCAATCTTGCTCTGGCTTTGCTTGCTGACTATATATATATAAGGCCAAAACCACAATGTTCAAAAGCTGTCCAGCAGGAATTTCTCTTGCAGATGTCTGTGCACTAGCTGCACACTAGCATGCTGGCTTGCAGTGCATCAATGACCTATTTGTTGTGGCCTGCAAACGCTTCAGCCCTACAATTAGCCTAGACAAGCCAAAGGCTG
>CM060314.1:87069450-87076950 GCA_030674185.1 Monoplex corrugatus
CGTCAAGTGTGTGACAGCCCTCTTATCGCACTGTGTAAGCAGCAACGTGTAAATTCTTGTATACAGCACATTGCCTTACGCTGATGAGTTTCTGAAACGCAAACATTCACCATCACTACCATCTAAGACTACTCTGCTCTCTCTCTCTCTCTCTCTCTGTTTGTCTGTCTGTCTGTCTCTCTTTCTCTCTCTCTCTCTTTCTCTCTCTCTTTCTCTCTGTCTCTGTTTCTCTCTCTCTCTTTAATACACACACACACACACGCGCGCAATATTTTGTGTTCTTTAATTGTTAGGCTTAAAACAAAACGTGGTACGCGTGTAATTAACAACGTTTGATTTCATCATCATCATCATCATCAGGTGCCCTGCCGCATGGCGTTGGCGATCATGGACTTCCATTTGTCTCTATCTCTCTGCAAGTCCGTCCAGCATTCTCTCCCTGGGTCTACCTGGCGCTCTCTTTCCTTCCAGCTTTCCCATTGTGACCAGGTGCTCCAAATCCCCCTTCCTCATAAAATGGCCTATAAATGTTGCCTGTCTTTTCCTAATCTTCCTTATGAGTGATCTACTGGTGTCTGACTCCATCAAGACTGTCTCGTTTGTTTTCTTTGCTGTCCATGGAACTCTCAACATTCTTCTTAGAAACCACATCTCGGCTGCCTCAATCTTGCTCTGGCTTTGCTTGCTGACTGTCCACGCATCGCATCCGTACAACATTATTGGTTCTATATAACGTTCAAGGACTCTCTTTCTGATGTTAATTGATAGGAATTTGTTGGTAAGAATGCTTGTCATCTTCTTGAATGCTGTTTTGGCTTGGCCGATTCTGCCAGCTATTTCCGATGTGCATCTGCCGTCTGATGAAATGACCATTCCCAGGTATTTGAACTTATCAACCTGTGTCAAGGTTTGTGCCATTGGCTGTTATTTTGCATGAGGGGATTTCATGTTTTTTACTGATCGGAAGGTACTGGTTCCAATCCTGCCTGAATGCCTCTCACGTAACTCCAGACTCAACCCCAATCAGCCTGTGTTCTTACTCTGGGTACGTATGTAGTACCCGTGTTTCGACGAGCGCTACAGTCAAGTGGGTGAGAGCCAAACTTACAATCGGAAGGTCTGGTTCCAATCATGTTTGAGTGCCTACGACCTAGTGTGTAAATAGTGGAGAGATTTTCCCCCAATTCCCATGTCAACATGTGTGCAGATCTGCTGTGTCTGAATCCTCGTTTCGTGTACATATATACACGCAGAACATGAAAACATAGAACAGGCACGTTGCAGGTCCTGCAACTCACGTCAGAGTCCAGCGGCCTATAGAAGGAAACATGAAAACACACAGGATGCACACCCGCCGAAATCGGAGTGTGCAGTGTATGGAGCGATAAGCAGTATGCGCAATGTGGACAAAACAACGTGCGTAATACAGGCATCCAAGAAAACTCGAACGCTCTTAAATAAATAAATACATAAATAAATAAATAAATAAATAAATAAATAAATAAATAAAATTTAAAAAATACTTGCATAAAGTATTCATCCCTTTTACCATCTACTTCTCCTACTTCCCCCCCCCCCACCATCTTCCCATCCGTTCACACACCTAAAGATCGCCAGGATCTGCAGTATCGGCATGACCAGGAAAAACCCAACTCCCTCGGTCAAATACGAAAGACTTACGATACAATTTAACACCATTGCCACGTTGGCTGGGCCAGTCAGTAAAATACTGTTTGCTCTCTGTCTGCCTGTCTGTCTGTCTGTGTGTCTATCTGTCTATCTCTCTGTGTCTGTCTCTCCCTCTGTCTGTCTGTCTGTCTGTCTGTCTCTCTCTCTCTTTCCGTGTGTGTGTGTGTGTGTGTGTGTGTGTGTGTGTGTGTAGGTGTGTGTGTGTATGTGTGTGTGTGTCTGTGTGTGTGTATCTGTGTTCTCTCTCTGTCTCTGTCTCTCTCTCTCTGTCTTTCTCTCTGGCGCAGCAAAGAAGAACTGGTGGGGATGTTCTACTATGGAGACCCAGTCACGGCAAACAAAGACCAGGACGTCCAAAGAAGACTTTCATCGACCAACTGATCGATGATACGGGCTGCCAGTATGATGAACTAATATGCTCTCTATAATTTTCCATTGCTTTTATTCTTTCTCCCCATTTATAGCCGTGTGCGTGCGTGTGTGTGTGTGTGTGTGTGTGCGTGCGTGCGTGCGTGCGTGCGTGTGTGTGCATGCGTGCGTGTGTGTCTGTTTCAGCGCTTAGATTTGATTTTATCAAGATTTTGCGCTATATAAATAAAACATTGTTGTATTGTATTGTATTGAACTACCTATTGCAATGTCTGACAGAGAAGGATGGAAGAAACGTGTCATGGATAGCCGAGCAAGCTCGACATGATGATGATGATGATGATGATAAAACATTTCGCAAGTAACAAAATGTAATCAAAAGTTTTGTCGGACTTGTAGTCTGCATCAACGAGGACAAAGATTGCAAACAACGAATATCTGAGGGAAAGGAGTTCCATTGCTGTGGTGCATAGAAAGAGAATGGACTTACATCAAATGTCTAATTACTGTGGTGCGTAGAAACAGAATGGACTTAAGCCAAATGTCTAATTACTGTGATGCATAGAAAGAGAATGGACTTACACCAAAAGTCTAATCACTGTGATGCATAGAAAGAGAATGGACTTACGCCAAATGTCTAATTACTGTGGTGCGTAGAAACAGAATGGACTTAAGCCAAAAGTCTAATTACTGTGGTGCATACACAGAGAATGCATTTACGCCCAGAGTCTAATTACTGTGGTGCATAGACAGAGAACAGAATTACACCAAATGTCTAATAACTGTGGTGCACAGAGAGAGAACGGACTTACACCAAATGTCTAATTACTGTGGTGCATAAGAAGAGAATGGACAAGCCAAATGTCTAATTACTGTGGTGCATAAGAAGAGAATGGACAAGCCAAATGTCTAATTACTGTGGTGCATAGAAAGAGAATGGACAAGCCAAATGTCTAATTACTGTGGTGCATAGAAAGAGAATGGACTCAAGCCAAATGTCTAATTACTGTGGTGCATAGAAAGAGAATGGACTCAAGCCAAATGTCTAATTACTGTGGTGCATAGAAAGAGAATGGACAAGCCAAATGTCTAATTACTGTGGTGCATAAGAAGAGAATGGACAAGCCAAATGTCTAATTACTGTGGTGCATAAGAAGAGAATGGACAAGCCAAATGTCTAATTACTGTGGTGCATAAGAAGAGAATGGACTCAAGCCAAAAGTCTAATTACTGTGGTGCATAAAAAGAGAATGGACAAGCCAAATGTCTAATTACTGTGGTGCATAAGAAGAGAATGGACAAGCCAAATGTCTAATTACTGTGGTGCATAAGAAGAGAATGGACTCAAGCCAAATGTCTAATTACTGTGGTGTATAAGAAGAGAATGGACTCAAGCCAAATGTCTAATTACTGTGGTGCATAGAAAGAGAATGGACTCAAGCCAAATGTCTAATTACTGTGGTGCATAAGAAGAGAATGGACAAGCCAAATGTCTAATTACTGTGGTGCATAGAAAGAGAATGGACAAGCCAAATGTCTAATTACTGTGGTGCATAAGAAGAGAATGGACTCAAGCCAAATGTCTAATTACTGTGGTGCATAGAAAGAGAATGGACTCAAGCCAAATGTCTAATTACTGTGGTGCATAGGAAGAGAATGGACAAGCCAAATGTCTAATTACTGTGGTGCATAGAAAGAGAATGGACTCAAGCCAAATGTCTAATTACTGTGGTGCATAGAAAGAGAATGGACAAGCCAAATGTCTAATTACTGTGGTGCATAAGAAGAGAATGGACAAGCCAAATGTCTAATTACTGTGGTGCATAGAAAGAGAATGGACAAGCCAAATGTCTAATTACTGTGGTGCATAAGAAGAGAATGGACAAGCCAAATGTCTAATTACTGTGGTGCATAAGAAGAGAATGGACTCAAGCCAAATGTCTAATTACTGTGGTGCATAGAAAGAGAATGGACAAGCCAAATGTCTAATTACTGTGGTGCATAAGAAGAGAATGGACAAGCCAAATGTCTAATTACTGTGGTGCATAGAAAGAGAATGGACAAGCCAAATGTCTAATTACTGTGGTGCATAAGAAGAGAATGGACAAGCCAAATGTCTAATTACTGTGGTGCATAAGAAGAGAATGGACTCAAGCCAAATGTCTAATTACTGTGGTGCATAGAAAGAGAATGGACTCAAGCCAAATGTCTAATTACTGTGGTGCATAAGAAGAGAATGGACTCAAGCCAAATGTCTAATTACTGTGGTGCATAAGAAGAGAATGGACTCAAGCCAAATGTCTAATTACTGTGGTGCATAGAAAGAGAATGGACAAGCCAAATGTCTAATTACTGTGGTGCATAAGAAGAGAATGGACAAGCCAAATGTCTAATTACTGTGATGCATAGAAAGAGAATGGACAAGCCAAATGTCTAATTACTGTGGTGCATAAGAAGAGAATGGACAAGCCAAATGTCTAATTACTGTGGTGCATAAGAAGAGAATGGACAAGCCAAATGTCTAATTACTGTGGTGCATAAGAAGAGAATGGACAAGCCAAATGTCTAATTACTGTGGTGCATAAGAAGAGAATGGACAAGCCAAATGTCTAATTACTGTGGTGCATAAGAAGAGAATGGACAAGCCAAATGTCTAATTACTGTGGTGCATAAGAAGAGAATGGACAAGCCAAATGTCTAATTACTGTGGTGTATAAGAAGAGAATGGACTCAAGCCAAAAGTGTAATTACTGCGGTGCATAGAAAGAGAATAGGCTTACGCCAAATGTCTAATTGCTGTGGTGCATACAAACAGAATGGGCTTACACCAAAACTCTATTTACTGTGGTGCATAAGAAGAGAACGGACTCACGCCAAATGTCTAATTACCGTGGTGCATACAAAGAGAATGGGCTTACACCAAAAGCCTAATTGCTGTGGTGCATAGGAAGAGAATGGGCTTACGCCAAAAGTCTAATTGATGTGGTGCATAGGAAGAGAATGGGCTTACGCCAAATGTCTAATTGCCGTGGTACAGAGCTACAGATAGAGAAAGGACTTACGCCTAATGTTTAATTACTCTGCTGCAAAGAAAGAGAATTGACACGCCAAACGTGTAATTGGTGTGGTGTATAGAAAGAGAATGGACTTACGCCAAATGTCTAATTGCTGTGGTGCATAGACAGAGAATGGACTCACGCCAAATGTCTAATTGCTGTGGTGCATAGACAGAGAATGGACTTACGCCAAATGTCTAATTACTGTGGTGCATAGACAGAGAATGGACTCACGCCAAATGTCTAATTGCTGTGGTGCATAGACAGAGAATGGACTTACGCCAAATGTCTAATTGCTGTGGTGCATAGACAGAGAATGGACTTACGCCAAATGTCTAATTACTGTGGTGCATAGACAGAGAATGGACTTACGCCAAATGTCTAATTGCTGTGGTGCATAGACAGAGAATGGACTTACGCCAAATGTCTAATTACTGTGATGCATAGACAGAGAATGGACTCACGCCAAATGTCTAATTGCTGTGGTGCATAGACAGAGAATGGACTTACGCCAAATGTCTAATTGCTGTGGTGCATAGACAGAGAATGGACTTACGCCAAATGTCTAATTACTGTGGTGCATAGACAGAGAATGGACTTACGCCAAATGTCTAATTGCTGTGGTGCATAGACAGAGAATGGATTTACGCCAAATGTCTAATTACTGTGGTGCATACAAAGAGAATGGGCTTACACCAAAAGTCTAATTGCTGTGGTGCATAGGAAGAGAATGGGCTTACGCCAAATATCTAATTACTGTGGTGCATAGGAAGAGAATGGGCTTACGCCAAAAGCCTAATTGATGTGGTGCATAGGAAGAGAATGGGCTTACGCCAAAAGTCTAATTGCCGTGGTACAGAGCTAGAGATAGAGAAAGGACTTACACCTAATGTCTAATTACGCCTAATGTTTAATTACTCTGCTGCAAAGAAAGAGAATTGACACACCAAATGTCTAATTGCTGTGATGCATAGACAGAGAATGGATTTACGCCAAACGTCTAATTGGTGTAGAGCAGAGAAAGAGAATGGACTTTCGCCAAAATGCTAACTCTCTTACATGAGGAATGTAGAATGCATTTTTATCCGATAATGATCGAAGCTGTCTAGAAGGAGTATAAACGATGAGATGATCGGAAATATAGGCAGGGGAGGTTTTGAAAAAAAAGGTTATAACAGACAGTTGAGAGCTTGAAGCTTTACCGGGCTTGGATCGGGAGCCAATGAAGTTTGTAAAGAAAGAGACAGATAATGAGAGAGAAACAGAGAGACGGAGACAGAAACAGAGAGAGAGAGAGAGAGAGAGAGAGAGAGAGAGAGAGAGAGAGACAGAGACAGAGAGACAGAGAGAGACAGAGAGAGACAGTTGACACTTCAGATGATTTATTCATAAAGGTCAGGGCCACTCAGGAGGGAAATCCCAAAAACAACTTCGCACATGTTCGCAGACAGCAATTAGGTTGTAACACAATTCCCTATTCTAAATGCCTTAAAAACAAACAAACGCAACTTGTTTTGTCATGTTTTCGTTTACCGATGGCATTAATAGAATCATCTTCAACAAACAAAGATTACGACAGAGAGAGCTACAGAGAGAGAGAGAGAGAGAGAGAGAGAGAGAGAGAGAGAGAGAGAGACAGAGACAGAGAGAGAGAGACAAAGAGAGAGAGAGTGAGAGAGAGAGAAGGAGAGACAGAGACAGAGGGTCAGAGAGACACACAGAGAGATCCACATTGAGAGAGAGACAGAGACAGAGACAAAGAGACAGAGAGTCAGAAAGACTGAGAAAGAGCCACAGAGAGAGAGAGCCACAGAGAGAGAGAGAGCCACAAACAGAGACAGACAGGCAGGCAGACAGACAGAGAAAGAGACAGATAGACAGACACAGAGAGACAATGAGAGCAGGAGAGAAAGAGAGAGAGAGAAGACAGACAGACAGACAGAGAGGAGACAGAGAAACAGACAGACAGACAGAGAGAAAGGGGTGGGGTAGGAGGAGAACATCGCCAGGAGTGTGAAAGGAAAGATCAATGTCAGCATAAACATTTTGAATGTTAACAAAACAAACATGATTTACGTGAGGTTCACACGATGAAGTCGTGATGCCAGTATGGTGTGAGGAGAGCAACTAGGCTTACAAAGCCAGACTTCCATTTTCTGAACAAACAGAGGTTTTTCTTCTCCTCAATTTCTTTTCATCCTCGCTCAGAAGGTTCTTTTCTTTTGAAAAAAATAAACACGACAATATCAAAACATGCAACAAAGATTCAATGTGTTATTACATATATATGCAATGAATGATAAATGTCAGAGTTGAGTTTTTCTTCTTTTCATGTTGTTAACCTCATGGAGTGTCAGTTCCCTTCGAAATGAAATGCGACGCGCGC
>CM060314.1:87084450-87086950 GCA_030674185.1 Monoplex corrugatus
ATGCTCCCACTATCAAGACCATAACTCGCACTTAGTGTGTGTGTGTGTGTGTGTGTGTGTGTGTGTGTGTGTGTGTGTGTGTTGTGTGTATGTGTGTGTGTGTAAGTGTGCGCGCGCGCGTGTGTGTATGTGTGTGTGTGTGTGTAAAGGTTGATAAAGGTGAGCATTGTGTGCATGTACATTTGTGTGTGTGTGTGTGTGTGTGTGTGTGTGTGTGTGTGTGTGTGCGTGTGTGTGTGAGTGTGTGTGTGTAAGTGCGCGCGCGAGTGTCTGTGTGTGTGTGTGTGTGTGTGTGTGTGTGTGTGCGTGTGTGTGTGTGTGTGCGTGCGTGTGTGAGCGCGCGTGTATTTGTCTTTGTGTCTGCGTAAGTGCTGGTAAGGGTGTGTACGTGCGTGTGTGTGTGTTTGTGTATGTATGAGTTGGTAAGGGTTGGGGTACGCGCGCGCGCGCGTTTGTGTGTGTGTATGGTAAGCATTGGGGTATGTGTGTGCGCGCGCATGTGTGCATGTATGTGCATCCGTGCGTGTGTGCAGATACGTATGGTTGTGTCGATGTTGTATGTTGTATGTGTGTGTGTGCATGTGAGTGTGTGTGTGTGTGTGTGTGTGTGTGTGGTGTGTGTGTGTGTTTGTGTGTGTGTGTGTGTGTGTGTGTGAGTACGTATGCTTGCGTGCATGTGTATTTCTGTGCTGTGTGTGTGTGTCTCTGTGTGTGTGTGTGTGTGTGTGTGTGTGTGTGTGTGTGTGTGTGTGTGTGTGTGTGTGTGTGTGTGTGTGTGTGTCCATGCCCTTACCCACCCTACCCTCAAAACACTGCATTTTCTGGAAACTTCTGGCTTATCTGTTCCCTATGAGAAAAACAAAAGGGCCATGTTCCCATTCAAAATTCCGTTCTTCATGATTTCCCTCTGGGCTGGATCCGAGGCAAAACTTTGGAAACTTTTGATTCATTCATATTCAGCTGAGACAAACGTGTTGACGGTGATATATTTGTGATAAATTTGATCTGTCTCTCTCTCTCTCCTCTCTCTCTCTCTCTCTCTCTCTCTCTCTCTCTCTCCTCTCTCTCTTCTCTCTCTCTCTCTCTTCTCTCTCTCTCTTTCTTTTTCTGTTTCTTTCTTTCTTTCTCTCTCATTCTCTCCCCATTCTCTATCTGCCTCTCTGTCTCTGTCTCTGTCTCTGTCTCTGTCTTTCTCTACCCACCCCCTTTTTTCTGTGTGTCTCTCTTTCTCTATCTGTCTCTCTGTCTCTGTCTATCTGTCTGTCTGTCTGTCTGTCTGTCTGTCTCTCTCTCTCTCCTTCTTTCTTTCTCCCTTCCGATTCATGCACGTGCGTTCTGTTCTGTCCTGCCCATTATTTTACGAGGAGAGAGAGGGCGAGAGAGGGACAAAGATAGACAGAGACAAACAGACAGACAGAGACAGAGACACAGAGACAAACAGACAGACAGACAGACAGAGACAGAGACACAGAGACAAAGAGATTCACCTCCACCCCATGCTTCCACATCCAAAAAAAGGGAACAGTTTCAAACGATCGTCACCATACCCCAAGCATCTTTCTTTAACATTTCCATTCCCAGTTTTTCTCAGACCAGGAAAAAAACGGCGAGGTAATGCGGCAAGACGAATCACTCTCCAAGTCACCAGAAAACCGCCACAAGAGGGCAGTCATCCCTGAAACACAATTTCCTGTCCGCCAGGGCAAACGTAGAGGACCCCCACCCACCCACCCCCTCTAACCTACTGGAAAAACATGTAGCGATTTTTTGAAGAAGGGTGTTTTGGGGTGAAGGGGGTAGGGGGGGAGGATGATGAAAAACTAAAGGCCGATGTCTGAAGAGTACTACAGATATAAAACTAATCGAGAGTGCTAGTGGAAAAGAAGTACTGGTCAGGTGTGTTGTGTTGATATAGAGTGTAAAACGTTTTTTATGGTCAGGTGTGTTGTGTTGATATAGAGTGTAAAACGTTTTTTATGGTCAGGTGTGTTGTGTTGATATAGAGTGTAAAACGTTTTTTATAGTCAGGTGTGTTGTGCTGATATAGAGTGTAAAACGTTTTTTATGGTCAGGTGTGTTGTGTTGATATAGAGTGTAAAACGTTTTTTATGGTCAGGTGTGTTGTGTTGATATAGAGTGTAAAAACGTTTTTTATAGTCAGGTGTGTTGTGTTGATATAGAGTGTAAAACGTTTTTTATGGTCAGGTGTGTTGTGTTGATATAGAGTGTAAAACGTTTTATATAGTCAGGTGTGTTGTGTTGATATAGAGTGTAAAACGTTTTTTATGGTCAGGTGTGTTGTGTTGATATAGAGTGTAAAACGTTTTTTATGGTCAGGTGTGTTGTGTTGATATAGAGTGTAAAACGTTTTTTATAGTCAGGTGTGTTGTGTTGATATAGAGTGTAAAACGTTTTTTATGGTCAGGTGTGTTGTGTTGATATAGAGTGTAAAACGTTTTTTATGGTCAGGTGTGTTGTGTTGATATAGAGTGTAAAACGT
>CM060314.1:87091950-87099450 GCA_030674185.1 Monoplex corrugatus
GAAGGTGATAACGGTCACTTTCTATCCATGGCTTGTGGAGTGATTTAGATGATGATGCTTTTCTCTCGTTCTAGCTGACTGTTCAGCCTGGCTGGTGTTCCTGGGCTCCCCTTTTTGCAAGCTCATCTACTGTCTCGTTTCCTAGTATCCCACAGTGAGCAAGAATTCACTGGAGGGCTACTCTTTTGGTTCTTCAGACTTATTGGAAGGTTTTTAGTCAGGTAGGAGACATTGTCGTTCTACAAGACCTGGGTAACTGATAGATATCTGAAAGGAAGAATCACTTTATAGCATATGTCATCTGAATTCTGAGTGATGAACGCTACCTGCTGATGTTGGTGGCAGGAAGATACATAAGAGAAGTAATGAAGAGCAGCCTCTGACTTTCAGGTCCAGTTTCACTTCATGCTACAGCACTTCACTGATTCCCGTATCTGCCAACACTACAAGTGCTAAGTAAGGGAAAAAAATAAAATGTGGCCAAGTGCTAAGTAAGGGAAAAAAATCAAATGTGGCCAAGTGCTAAGGGAAAAAAAATGTGGCCAAGTGCTAAGGAAAAAAAATGTGGCCAAGTGCTAAGTAAGGAAAAAACTCAAATGTGGCCAAGTGCTAAGGGAAAAAAATGTGGCCAAGTGCTAAGTAAGGAAAAAAAATGTGGCCAAGTGCTAAGTAAGGAAAAAAATCAAATGTGGCCAAGTGCTAAGTAAGGAAAAAAATCAAATGTGGCCAAGTGCTAAGTAAGGAAAAAAATCAAATGTGGCCAAGTGCTAAGTAAGGAAAAAAATCAAATGTGGCCAAGTGCTAAGTAAGGAAAAAAATCAAATGTGGCCAAGTGCTAAGTAAGGAAAAAAATCAAATGTGGCCAAGTGCTAAGGAAAAAAATAAAATGTGGCCATGACAAAAAATAAAGTAAAATGCAAAGGTTTACCCACAACCTGACCATGAGGGAGCGAGATGTTACAGACTGAAATTCTTCTCAAGTTCAGCATTATGAGTCTGTCCCATTCCCTCTATGTCGATACTTTACTTTTACTTTCCTTGATACTGAGCAAGACTGGGTACCTATTGACAGCTCCGCAGACTGAAGGCCACAGCTCTTAAGTTTCGTGAACGTGGTTTGAACCCCAGCAGACAGCCACACAGGACAGCTGGAGATCTACCTGTACACTGTCCAGGTCTGCCCCAGATCCCACCTGCACATTTTTTCTCATTTTATATTTTCCACACCCAAGAGAGGAAGCAGGTGTCAACTACTGTCACCACCTCACCATCTTTCTACTGCTCCTGGAAAGGCAAGAACCCTAAACCAGAGACTTCTCCAAGCTCAAGACAAGGAGCAAGTTTCAGCCATTGTCACCATCTCATCATCTTTCTTTACTCTTCCATTCCCAGGTTTCACAGACCAGGGGGAAAAAGGCGGGGTAGGGGGGGAATGAGATAATGCGGCAAGATGAATCACTCTCCAAGCTGCCAGAAAACCGCTACAAAAGGCCAGTCATCCAAGAAACACAATTTCCTGTCTGCCATGGAATGCGTGCCGCCCCCTGCCGGCCAAAACGCGTTGTCGTTTTGAAGGACGGGAGAAGGGGGATGGCGGGGGGTGGGGGTGGGGGTGGTGAGGAGGGGGGCCGACAATAAGCGACAGAGATTTCAAAAAGTCCTAAAGACAGGAATGGTTTCTGTGTTTTCAGTTCAGTTTCAGTTTGCTGAGCACAGCGTTATCGTTTTTACATTATTTCATTTGCACTAAATTCATTGAAGTCATGGGATGGAAAAAGGATCATTTCCTGTAATTATCTACTCCATTCTCTTAAAAATACCGAAGCGTCGACACAGACTGTTTCGCAAGAACATAGTGGAGTGTGTGGTCAGCTCACCAAACAGCTTGAGTTCTCATGTCCAATTAAAACGTCTGATCAAGCGGAGTGAGTCCTAATGAGTTTGGACAATAACGGTAAACAAGAACAAATAACAATTATAATATCAATGATAATAGCAAAGCTGAAATATTTGTAGGATCTTATGCACATATTTACTGGTGCTCTCTCTCTCTCTCTCTCTCTCTCTCTCTCTCTCTCTCTCTCTCTCTCTTCTCTCTCTCTCTCCCTCTCTCTCTATCTATCTATCTATCTATCTATCTCCTCCTCCTCTCTCTCTCTCTCCCCCTCCCTCTCCAGAAAGCAAGTCAAAACATGCACCTCCTTCGTACAGCAGCACTGATTCATCTATCAGTTACCTCCTACCACCAACCCGATCACACACACACAAACATACACACGCGCACGCACATACACACGCCTACACACTCACATAACAACACATATACGCACACGTGTGTGCACACGGTTGCACAAGCACATACGGAAGCATACATTTGAAATAGAAACAAAGAAAGAAATGTACACGGAAGACATATCTGACACACACACACACATACACACGCTCACACACACACAGGGAGACACGAACACACACACACACACACAACACACACACACGTACGCACACATGCGCACACACACACACACCACTCTATTCTATCACAAGTTTCACAAGCGCGCACGTGCATACACACTCAAACACATACACACACTCCCACGTATTCTCTCTTACTCTCTCTCTCTCCCCCTCTCTCTCTTTCACACACACACATACACACACACACACACACTCACACACACACTCATTCTCTCTCTCTATCCTACATACCTACACACACACACTCACTCTCTCTCTCTCTCTCTCTTTCTGTATCTCTCTCTCTCATATACATACAACGCGCACACACACACACACACAAACAAACACACACATACACAGACACACACACACACACACACACACACACACACACACACACATACACACACACACATTTACACGAACAAAAGAACAATGGTAACAACCGTACCACCCAATCAGGTCCTCCACCCACTCTCATCCCCACTCTTCTTAACCGTTAATCGGTTAATCCGGTAAATCACCAATCCTTCACTCCGTCCGCAGGCACCGCCACGCCCTGTTTTTTGTTTTGTTTTGTTTTGTTTTGTTTCTTTTTGTTTCGTTTTGTTTTGTTTTCCTTTTTTTGTTTTGTTTTTTGTTTGTTTGTTGGCTGTTGTTGTTGTTTTGTTTTGTTTTGTTTCTATCTTTTTTATTTATTTATTTATTTATCTATTATTAATTTGCATTTTGGGTTTTGTTGTTGTTGTTTTTTTGTCTTTCTTGTGCTCTTCCCGCCCCTCCTGTCCTGCCCACCGTATTCTCTCTCTCCCCCCTCCTCCTTCTATTACTTTTTTCCTCCAAAGACACGGAAAAACATGCAATAGGTAGCATGGGGTCATGCACCGGGTAGGTAGGAAGTTTACACAGCTGGGTGTACATGTATACTTTATGACAGATTTTAGAGATCACAATTTGTTTTCGTTCGAGCATGGACATGTCTCATATAGTCTGACTGACGATTTAGGTGAAGGATGTGGTTTTGTTGACCCAGAACTGTTCTTCCAGAGCTGTTCCATTTGGCCACTGTTCATTTCTTTTTATTTCTGAACAGTGGGCAAAACTGTATTACGTGCTCTGAAGACCATGGTCTTCTCTGGCATGGACGTCCATCCATCCGTGTGGGACAGCCTCATTCGGTACATATGTTGGAGTTGGCGGCCATGTCCAATCCTTAGACGCTGTTTGTTTAACGGGTTCATTCATAGGGGTAATGTTAACATGTGCTAAATTCTTAATGTTCATTTTGTAAACTTCCAATGTATAGAATATCATTTATGTATATTCTGTATACTATGTGGAGTTCATGTGTCAACACTGTCTTTTCATATGTGTACAATTTTTTGTCGTTGTCATTTTTTTCTCCGTTGCCACATTGTGTGTTAGATGTCCGTTTGTTGTGAAACAAAAGATGACTATTTTTGTTAAATCCTTAGACACAATGTTATGGTTTGTCGTTGCTGCTCAAAGTAATGGATAGGACCATTTCTATTACATTCAAGGTGGACAGTTTCTGTTCATGATGGTCTTTGCCTCTCTAAAGGAAATACGGTGTTGCTGCTGCTGTAGCCCTCTTTCTCTCTTCGCCAGCGAGTCTAGGGATCAGATTAAGATACGCTACAAATCAGGGAAGGGGAATTTGGAGCACCTGGTCACAACGGGAAAGCTGGAGGGAAAGAGAGCGCCAGGTAGACCCAGGGAGAGAATGCTGGACGGACTTGCGGAGTGGCTGGGGATGAGGAGGGTGGGGGAGATGCTAGGGGCAACGAGAGATAGAGATGGTTGGAAGTCCATGGTCGCCAACGCCATTCGGCAGGGCACCTGATGATGATGATAAATCAGGAGGAAGCACAAATTGGGGGACAGATCAGAGGTTTACAAAGAACTTAGTCCCCTCCACCCCACCCCTGTTTCATCTTCTGCGCTGTTTCAGTGGTGTTGACCCCACACACGTTGATTCCGGGTCCACAACACATCACTAAACCCCAGTTCATTCAGTCAAAGCCACAATGCCAGGAAGACCTTGGGAGCCAACCGATGTTAAAACACCATGAGACCACCCACCAAAGGATACTCTGCACTGTTGGGGGTCACTTCTGGTGGAGTTCAACAGTGTTTGTTGTGTTCCCGCCTGATTCCATTGACTATCTCTTTTCTTGTTGTGTCCCTACCAGATGTACGTTCATTAGTCTGATCGTCAGGTATTTTGTCTGGAAATTCAGTGGTGGGCAAGGTAAAGCACACATCATTAAAGACATGATACTCTAATCTTATTGTCAAATTCTCTATGTCTCTGTCTCTGTCTCTCTGTCTCTGTCTGTCTGTCCGTCAGTCCGTCTGTCCCACCCACCCCCCTCTCTCTCTCTCTCTCTTTCTGCGCTTTCCTTCCTTCTTTTTTTCTTTTATGTTCTGTTTGGTTCTTCTTCTTCTTCTTTTTCTTCTTCCTGACTTGTTTTCTTTTGTTGTTTTTGTTTCGCTGTTTGCTTGTACGCTTCCTAACTATGGTCGTTATAACTTGCATTTCACAGCTGGTCAGGCTGCCATTCATCTACACCGTACCAGTGAAAAAATTCGCCGTAAACACATCATCATCATCATCAGGTGCCCTGCCGCATGGCGTTGGCGACCTGGACATCCAACCATCTCTATCTCTCGTTGCTCCTAGCATCTCTCCCACCCTCCTCATCCCCAGCCACTCTGCAAGTCCATCCAGCATTCTCTCCCTGGGTCTACCTGGTGCTCTCTTTCCCTCCACCTTTCCCGTTGTGACCAGGTGCTTCAAATCCCCTTTCCTCATAAAATGGCCTATAAATGTTGCCTGTCTTTTCCTAATCTTCCTTATGAGTGATCTACTTGTGTCTGCCGTAAACACAATTTTGTTTTATTGTAGCTCTCATGACATTAATACAAGCACCTGGTCATCTGAGAGAGTTTCTACACATAGCTTAACCGGATTGTCTCTCTATATGAGTAAGGTAAACGAATAATGCGAAGGAGGGAAGAGGAGAACAACAACAACAACAACAAAAACCTTGTGCCACCAGATAGTTTTCTTTTATGACACGCCTTTTATATTTCATGACAGTCTCTGTGTCGTGTGGTAAAGATCCCCCCGTAAAGAGCTGAGAAAATTGTGACCACCCATTTCGGTCTTGGATACACATACATACATACAAATCGACAGACACACACCTCTCTCTGGTCGTTAAAAATACAATTCCCCATTAAAAAATTAAAAAGAAACAAGAAAAAAACAATTTGTGTATGTTATTATGCACTGGTGTTGTATAATATGTGTGTGTGTGCGTGTGTGTGTGTGTGTGTGTGTGTGTGTGTGTGTGTGTGTGTGGTGTGTGTGTGTGTGCGTGCGTGCGTGGGTGCGCGCGCGCGCGCGCGCGTGTGTGTGTGTGTGTGTTCAGGAGAAAAGACTCTTCATTAGAATGGGGAAAATAGAGACACGATAGACAGAGATGGGTGGTGTATCTATTTTGTACTTTACCACTGCGTTGAGACAGGGTCGACGAGAAAACAGGCATTACTTGTACTTGCACTTACCTGGAACACAAAAATGATAACAGGAATAAATACATGTATCATTTACACACACACACACACACACACACCACACCAACACACAAAACACACACACACACACACACACACACACACACACACACACCACACACGCACACACACACACACACGCACGCACACACACACACACATATATCAATTCATATTGCTTATAGCCCAGCCGACCACTAGAGCCATATCAGGGCTAATACACACACACACACATATATATATATATATATGTTATACATATACACAGATAGATAGATATATGTATAAATACATGCATCATTTATAATTCATACACACAGAACATACATACATACACATACATACATACTACATACATAATACACATACATACATACATACATACTACATACATACATACATACATACATACATACATACATACACACTACACATACATACATACACATACATACATACATACATACACATACATACATACATACATACATACATACAATACATACATACATACATACACATACATACATACATACATACATACATACATACATACATACATACACATACATACATACATACATACATACACATACATACACATACATACATACATACATACATAACAACATACATACATACATAACATACATACACATACATACATACATACATACACATACATACATACATACATACATACATACACATAACTTTACATACATACACAATACATACAACACATACATACATACATACATACATACACATACATACACATACATACATACATACATACATACACTACATACATACATACATACATACATACATACATACATACATAAAACATACATACATACATACATACACATACATACATACATACATACAATACATACATACATAACATACACAACATACATACATACATACATACACAGGGAGAGGGGGAGAGAG
Organism: Monoplex corrugatus; assembly: GCA_030674185.1. Lineage (NCBI taxonomy): Eukaryota > Metazoa > Mollusca > Gastropoda > Littorinimorpha > Ranellidae > Monoplex > Monoplex corrugatus. Next base: position 87,098,974 of record CM060314.1, read on the forward strand.
ACGGGAAGGAGCAGGAGAAGAAGAAGAAAAGGATGAAAAAGAGGAAGAAGAAGAAGAACAACAACAACAACAACAACAGCAACAACAATAGTGGCAAGCACGAGTCAAGTGATTACACGTCACACTTCCAGTCGGAAAGTCCTGAGTTCGATTTACACAGACACCTCCGCCGGGTGGGCGAAGGGTGGATATTTTTCCAATCTTCCACGTCAACATTCTGACGACCCTGCCGGTGCCTAAACACCCTCCGTGTGTATCATCATCATCATCAGGTGCCCTGCCGCATGGCGTTGGCGACCATGGACTTCCAACCATCTCTATCTCTCGTTGCCCCCAGCGTCTCCCCCACCACCCTCATCCCCAGCCACTCTGCAAGTCCGTCTAGCATTCTCTCCCTGGGTCTACCTGGTGCTCTCTTTCCCTCCAGCTTTCCCGTTGTGACCAGGTGCTCCAAATCCCCCTTCCTCATAAAATGGC
>CM060314.1:87106950-87111950 GCA_030674185.1 Monoplex corrugatus
AGGTCTGCACACATGTTGATCTCGGAGATCGGAAAGTTCTCTACTTTTAACCCACCAGGTGGAGGTATACAAGCGGATCGAACCCAGGACCTTCTGACCGAAAGTCCAACATTTACCCACATGACTACCGCACATCGTCCTTCTTGATGTGGAGTTCGCCATTACGTCACTCAACGACGACCCCCTCCCTCCCCCCAAAAAAAACAAAAACAAAAAAAACCCTTCCTTCCCCTCATCCTGCCTACCAACAACAGGAACTGCGCTGGCATCAAATTATCCCAGGTATTAGCAGAACAAGGAAAACCAATATCCCAACATCTGCTGTTAATGGTTAACATGTATTTGATTTAAATGGGTCTGCTTTTGTCTCTCATGCTTTTTTATGAGGAAGGGGGATTTGGAGCACCAGGTCACAACGGGAAAGCTGGAGGGAAAGAGAGCACCAGGTAGACCCAGGGAGAGCATGCTGGACGGACTTGCAGAGTGGCTAGGCTGGGGATGAGGAGGGTGGGGGAGATGCTAGGGGCAACGAGAGATAGAGATGGTTGGAAGTCCATGGTCGCCAACGCCATGCGGCAGGGCACCTGATGATGATGATGATGATGATGATGATGATGATGATGATGATGATGATGATGATGATGGTTCTAATGGTCGGCTGGGCTATAAGCAATAATTATGAACTATGAACTAGCGTAAGACAGGCCCAGTGGAACCTAATGCTACTATCCTTGAATAACGAAAAAAAAAAGTCATGAAAAAAACAGACAACGCTTTAAGCAGACAATTTTAACTGCCTAAAACACGAGAACCCTAGTAAGTTCGAATCATGAACCGGACAGGTATTTTTCTTCTCCCCCCCCCCCCCCCCCCCCGATCTTAAGGGGTGGTCTGAGTGCTTGTCTTTCGGAGCAGACGATGAACCCAGGTCCCGCGTACAGCACGCACTCAGCGCACGTTAAGTATCCCACGACAATAAAGGAGGTGTCCCTGGCAAAATACTATAGAAAAAAACCCATTGTCATAGAATAAACAGGAAAAAATTGCACAGAGAAAAAAAAATGGATGGGACTGCACTGTAGGGACGCGCACTTGATTTTATCAAGATTTTGCGCTATATAAATATTATTGTAATTATTATTAAATTACTTCCAGGGGATAGCAGCCTGAATTCTATACGGTAAATCCGTTGTGACAAGATAGAAATACATGTAAACAGAAATAACTACAAATACAAATAACATACTAGAGACAAAACATCAATAGAACCATTCTCTACTTGATGATCTCAAATCAAAATTGATGTGTCTTAGTATAAGAACGCTGTTACAATTTATATAAAGTTTAATGACATGGACAGAATAAAGTAACCAATGGCTAACGTTACTGAATAGTTTGATGAAAATGGCTTAAGAGACCAATTGCCGTGGTGCAGTGGCTAGCTCGAGAGTTTACCAATGGGAAGGTTGCGCGTTTGAATCCCATCAGTTTTGTCAAAATCATTGTGGGGTTTATTTGTTTGTTTGTTTGGTTGGTTGGTTTTGTTTTGTTTTGTTTTGTTTTCAGCTGGCTTCTACTCAGTCTTCGGCGTGCTATGGGTTCGCTGGGAAGACTGGGACAACATAGGCCGGGAAAAACAGGGACCACACAGCCTGGGAAGACTGGGACCACACAGGCTGGGAAGACTGGGGACCACACAGGCTGGGAAGACTGGGGATCACACAGCCTGGGAAGACTGGGACCACACAGCCTGGGAAGACTGGGACCACACAGGCTGGGAAGACTGGGACCACACAGGCTGGGAAGACTGGGACCACACAGGCTGGGAAGACTGGGGACCACACAGGCTGGGAAGACTGGGGACCACACACAGGCTGGGAAGACTGGGACCACACACAGGCTGGGAAGACTGGGGACCACACAGGCTGGGAAGACTGGGACCACACACAGGCTGGGAAGACAGGGACCACACACACGCTGGGAAGACAGAGACCACACACACGCTGGGAAGACTGGGACCACACAGGCTGGGAAGACTGGGGACCACACACAGGCTGGGAAGACAGGGACCACACACAGGCTGTGAAGACAGGAACCACACAGGCTGGGAAGACTGGGGACCAACCACAGGCCGGGAAGACTGGGACCACATAGGCTGGGAAGACTGGGACCACACACATGCTGGGAAGACTAGGGCCACACAGGCTGGGAAGACTGGGACCACACACAGGCTGGGAAGACTGGGACCACACAGGCTGGGAAGACAGGAACCACACAGGCTGGGAAGACTAGGGCCACACAGGCTGGGAAGACTAGGGCCACACAGGCTGGGAAGACTAGGGCCACACAGGCTGGGAAGACTAGGGCCACACAGGCTGGGAAGACAGGGACCACACAGGCTGGGAAGACAGGGACCACATACAAACTGGGAAGACAGGGACCACACAGGCTGGGAAGACAGGGACCACACACAGGCTGGGAAGACAGGAACCACACAGGCTGGGAAGACTAGGGCCACACAGGCTGGGAAGACAGGAACCACACAGGCTGGGAAGACTAGGGCCACACAGGCTGGGAAGACTAGGGCCACACAGGCTGGGAAGACTAGGGCCACACAGGCTGGGAAGACTAGGGCCACACAGGCTGGGAAGACTAGGGCCACACAGGCTGGGAAGACTAGGGCCACACAGGCTGGGAAGACAGGGACCACACAGGCTGGGAAGACAGGGACCACACAGGCTGGGAAGACAGGGACCACACAGGCTGGGAAGACTAGGGCCACACAGGCTGGGAAGACTGGGACCACACAGGCTGGGAAGACAGGGACCACACAGGCTGGGAAGACAGGGACCACACAGGCTGGGAAGACAGGGACCACACAGGCTGGGAAGACAGGGACCACACAGGCTGGGAAGACAGGAACCACACAGGCTGGGAAGACAGGGACCACACACAGGCTGGGAAGACTGGGACCACACACAGGCTGGGAAGACAGGGACCACACAGGCTGGGAAGACTAGGGCCACACAGGCTGGGAAGACAGGGACCACACACAGGCTGGGAAGACAGGGACCACACACAAACTGGGAAGACTAGGGCCACACAGGCTGGGAAGACAGGGACCACACACAGGCTGGGAAGACAGGGACCACACACAGGCTGGGAAGACAGGGACCACACACAGGCTGGGAAGACAGGGACCACACACAGGCTGGGAAGACAGGGACCACACACAGGCTGGGAAGACAGGGACCACACACAAACTGGGAAGACAGGGACCACACACAGGCTGGGAAGACTGGGGACCACACACAGGCTGGGAAGACTGGGACCACACACAAACTGGGAAGACTGGGGACCACACAGACTGGGAAGACAGGAACCACACACAAACTGGGAAGACTGGGGACCACACAGGCTGGGAAGACAGGAACCACACACAAACTGGGAAGACAGGGACCACACAGGCTGGGAAGACAGGGACCACACAGGCTGGGAAGACAGGGACCACACAGGCTGGGAAGACAGAGACCACACACAGGCTGGGAAGACAGGGACCACACAGGCTGGGAAGACAGGGACCACACACAGGCTGGGAAGACTGGGGACCACACAGGCTGGGAAGACAGGGACCACACACAGGCTGGGAAGACTGGGGACCACACAGGCTGGGAAGACAGGGACCACACAGGCTGGGAAGACAGGGACCACACAGGCTGGGAAGACAGGGACCACACACACGCTGGGAAGACAGGAACCACACAGGCTGGGAAGACTGGGGACCACACATAGGCCGGGAAGACTGGGACCACACAGGCCGGGAAGACTGACTGGGAAGACTGGGACCACACAGGCTGGGAAGACTGGGACCACACAGTCTGGGAAGACTGGGGACCACACAGGCCGGGAAGACTAGGACCACACAGGCCGGGAAGACTAGGACCACACAGGCCGGGAAGACTTTGACCACACACAGGCTGGGAAGACTGGGATCACACAGGCTGGGAAGACAGGAACCACACAGGCTGGGAAGACAGGGACCACACAGTCGGGGAAGACTGGGGACCACACAGTCGGGGAAGACTGGGGACCACACAGTCGGGGAAGACTGGGGACCGCATAGGATGGGAAGATTGGGACCACACAAACTGGGAAGACTGGGGACCACACAGGCTGGGAAGACTGGGGACCATACAGTCGAGTTTCATACACTTCACGGATGTGTCACTGAGGGTGTTGCTCAAGTATCTTGACCAGAACCGCAGGTGTCTGTGTCTTTCGGGTTTGGTTGACACCAGGATATGTTAGGAAAGTACTCGTAGAGTACACAGCCTTGTCACACAGTTTCAATCCAGAAATGAACTCCACAGCACCATGATTATCATCCCCATCGTGAACATGATCAAAACACTATTTTAAAAAAACTGCCTCACATTCTATGCCATTAACTCTTTGACTCCTGCACCCTGTATTGTCAACCATGTTACCAAAACAAAACCTAACCCTACGATTCCATCACCCTATCCACGTGCTTACTGCAGGAAGCTGGTGGACAGGGTGAGGGAGTCAAAGAGTTTAGTTTTGGCAGTTGGTGGACAGGATGCCGAGGTCAAAGGGTTAATGTGGCGTAGGAAATAGAACAAGCACAGGATGCCGAGGTCAAAGGGTTAATGTGGCGTAGGAAATAGAACAAGAACAAAAAAATCGTTTAAGAGATTACACTCACCCTGTTTAAGGCATTGTAAAACCGTCTATGACGTTGGTATGTTTTTTGTTTGTTTTTTTTTCCCAGTGGGGGATATCATGATCAACATGTGCGTATGTACAGCTGTTTTATTGCTTCATAACTGGTTAACTGCCTGCAATAAAGCAACTAAATAGGTCGATAGCGAGGTGCCCAAGACGAGAGTTGCCAGCCAGCCTGTAAGACGAAAGTATCCTTCAGGTCACTTCGCACCGTTAACCCCCTGACTCCCGCACCCTGACCACAACCATCCTGC
>CM060314.1:87141950-87143117 GCA_030674185.1 Monoplex corrugatus
ATTTGAGAGTTGAAACAATTGAAGAGGGTTTGTTTGTCCTGTAAAGATTGTCCTTAGAGGTTGAAAATGATTGCGTAAGGTCACGCAATCAAAAAGACAGTTCGTGTGTCTTTCTTCTGTCTTTCTTTTATACGTCAGTTTGTACTTTGGGGGCATCGCAGGAAGAGAGATCCTTCAGTCTTTCTTTGATTCAGTTTTTACGTCGGCACCCACCTCAGGTGATACGGCCGACGGGGATAACCATCCCAGGGAAGTGGGGGGAAGGGGGCTTCTGCCTTCTGTCTTTCTTTGATTCAGTTTTTACGTTGACACCCACCTCAGGTGATATGGCCGATGGGGATTACCATCCCAGGGAAGTGGGGGGAAAGGGGGGCTTCTCTAATCCTATACTGACACCACCAGAACAACAATGATGTTAAGATGGGACAGCGAAAAGGGCAGTTTTAATGTAGCGCAACCTCGGGATTTGAACCCACAACCATTAAACATGTGAATCCGACGCTTAACCAACTGAGCTACTGAGGCTGGCAAGCCTTCTGTCTGTGGGTCAGTTGGAAAGCCTGTCTTGGCGTGATGCCGTGGGACGTCAAAGTCTCCTTGATGCCGCTGATACAGAAGAAATAAGAGGGAAGCAGGGAGTGTTCTGAGCTTACTGTTTCTGTGCTTTGTATCTGCTTCTATGCTAGCTGAATGGGAAGAGCAAGCTAAGTTAGATTTGAGAAGTTTCACAACATGGGAGATAATTCCTACGTGACTCTCAAGAGTTATGTCCTTTCTCTGATACAGAGCTTTCTTGGTCTGTTTGAGAAGTTTCACAACATGGGAGATAATTCCTACGTGACTCTCAAGAGTTATGTCCTTTCGCTGATACAGAGCTTTCTTGGTCCGCCGCTCGCCTTGCTGTATCCGGTCATGTTGTATGCAAGATCGTCGTCACTCACATGATTGCTATTTCCCCACATGTCTGGATAGCTTCTGTTGTAATTCCGTCTATTCCGCTTGTTCTGTTTCTGTTACTGGTCTTTGATGCCTGTTACATTTTTAAAAAAAGAGAAACTCAATGTGAAAGTACGAATGCGATAAGAAAAGCGTGACGTCAAAATGTGTCTGTCGATTCAGCTACTGTCCGCTGTTCGCTCTTGAAGATTGGTTTGTGATTCACTCGAT
>CM060314.1:87143217-87145717 GCA_030674185.1 Monoplex corrugatus
GATGATTGTCCCCATCCCCATCTCCACCTCTCTCTCTCCCTCTCTCTCTCTCTCTCTCTCTCTCTCTCTCTCTCTCTCTCACCATCCAGCTCAAAATGCCAGTTTCGTGGTAAGTGCAGCAGTACTGATCAGATTCGATTTCATTCCATATGAAAAGTATTAACTTTTTTTTTAAACTACCCTCCGTCCACACACACACACACACACACACACACACACACACACACACATACTCACACACACACACACACACACATACACACACACATACACATTCACACACACTTACACACGCACACACAAACATACTCACACACACATATAAATACCCACCCACACACAAACACATTCACGCACTCACATATACATACACACACACATACACACATACACACACGCACACACACACACTCACACACACACACACATGCGAACACTTACACCCACACACACACACACACACACACACACACACACACACACACACACACACACACACACTCACACTCACACACACACACACACACCTCTCTCTCTCTCTCTCTCTCTCTCTCTCTTTCATTCATTATGTATGTCAAATCACCAATTTCACTGCTAGTGTTCCAATACTGAAATTCGATTTCATTCTCTATAAAAATGTATTACTTTATTTCCTAGAAGAGGAGTAACATCAGATCACTCCTTAAGACATTGACAGAAAGGGCCGACTGACTACCTACTACCTTCTCTCCAGAGAAAGCAGCAAGCGACTCTTGTGTGAAGCTTCTCACTGGCAACCACCCGCTGAACGCTTGTATGTACCCAGGCAATCCATTCAAGCAACAATGTGTTTCAAGGAAAAAATGCTGGGGTCCAGGGGACCTATGCGGCCCCCTGGCCGGGTGCAAGGGCAGAGCCCCTGGTGGGGGTCTGGGGGCGTTGCCCCCAGAAACCGAAGCATTTTAATCTAATAAATGGAAGTTTAACCCCCTCTGGTGAAAGATAAATCAAATATTTTAATAAAAGAAAAAAAAGGGGACAAGCATTGTTAACAATAAACAAAACATGCAACTTTTCCTCACTCTCTTTTGCCTCACCTGACAAACGAAAATTTTCATTTGATGTCCTGATTCTGTCGTTGTGCTGCTTTCCTTTCAGGTGATCAACCAGTGCTCATTTACCACCAGACTTGTAACTGATATCCGGGCGGCAAAGTTTGCAGTATGCTCTACCGGCAATCTTCAGTTTCTCGAAGAAACGAGCGAACTTATTGCCATCGTACACTTCCTGCAGCCAGCCCCATTTCCAGCGATTTTTGAAGCCTTCATCGATGTCAGCGATGGAAGCATTTAGTGGAACAAAGTCCCTACGTATACTCATATTTCAATGCGTCGATGGAACACAGAGAGTGACGCTTGTGAAAGAGGATATTCAAATCTCGCGGACAGTTGCAAAAGTAAAACCGCGCATGCGTTTACGGCTTGTTTTGAATAGTTTCGGTGATCCCAGTCCCGGTTCTCCATACTTTCAAGGAATTCTTTTTTTGTTTTTTTATTTCCTTTTTTCCCTTTCGCGGATATCCGCGAATTCGCGGACATTTGGATTGCCTGGTTACCTTAAGTTCAAACTGATGCCTTCACGACCCTGTCCCAGCAGTCTAGAGGACCTGTCAGTTGAGCAAGAACTGCACAGATGTCACCTATATGAAGTGAAGCCACAAGAGACTACGGATCTTCAGAGCACCTAGCACCATGGCCGATGGCAGGGACTAGAAAAGAACGACCACGTCCATCCCCCCAAATGTCATCTGCGATATGTAGAGGATGAACGAAAGAAGAAGGACTTGTTTCCTGTAATGATTTCCCTTTTAGAAAAGGGAAATTACTTCATTTCGAACAGAGAGGAAGGGTGTTTGTGTATATGTGCATGAGAGAGAGAGAGAGAGAGGGACAAAGAGAGAGGGACAGAGAGAGAAAGAGAGAGAGAGAATGAAAGAGAATGAGAGAGAAAGAGAGAGAGAGACAGACAGACAGACAGAGACAGAGACAGACAGAGAGACAGACAAGAGAGAGAATCTGTGACAAAAATGTATCAGCAAGATTTTCCCAGCCGAGCCGTTTATGAACAAATTTTTTACCAAATCTGGGTTAAAAGTGTGGAGCACTGAAAAGTTGGAAATGCGTGAGTTTGGAATTCATGGCACCAATGTCAAGATCAGGTCATACAAGCACCCCCCCCCCCCCCACCTCCAAAAAAAAGTGTGGCTTAGATCAGTACTATTTGAGCCAGGTATCTGAACAGCGCTTTCTCAGAAACTTCTCAGAATATGACATTGTGTCTTTATTGTTGAGACAGTTTACCAATGTGTCGCATTACACCAAGTTTTATCTCGTCTGCTTTTTCAGGGTCGTAATGACCTTAAGAAGTACAAAATCTGGTTAACTAAATAATCGTTGTATAAAAAAAAAAGGGAGACTATTTGAATGGTGTCACCATTTTGTTTTACTTCTGGATATGGAGA
>CM060314.1:87150717-87155717 GCA_030674185.1 Monoplex corrugatus
TTATATTGAATACGTGTCCTAATTCGTGTGTGTGTGTGTGTGTGTGTGCGTGTGTGTGTGTTTGTGTGTCTTTGTGTGCGTGTGTCTTTGTGTGTGTGCGTGTGTGTGTGTGTGCGTGTGTGTGTGTGTGTGTGTGTGTGTGTGTGTGTGTGTGTGTGTGTGTGTGTGTGTGTGTGTGTGTTTATTATTTTGTTTTTTCTTGTTAGTTAGTTAGTTAGTTTGTTTGTTTGTTTGTTTGTTTTTTTCTTTTGACATTTCTCGAATTTCAGAAAGAAGCAGTATCTCGCTGCTGATTGGTTTGTGTTCCCGGTTGAGACAGTCGTTTTTGACACTACCATATTTTCTTTGAATATGACGTCAAGCGTTAACACAACCAATCAGAAGCCAGGAGAGATCAGAATGTGACCACACTTGCAGTCGCACGAATGTTCAAACATAAGATTTGACAATAATGCAGAGTGCACCACATGGCCCATTCCCCTACAAAAACATGTACAGTAAGCCCCCACCAACTGTCCCACCACACCTGTACGGCCATTTCTCGCGCGCGGACTAAGCACAGCCTTACTGAAAAGCGCAACGAGCATGCTTTGCTTTCGACATGGGACGGTCGCGCTGTACAAATGAAATAACATATCGAGGGCTTGTGAGGTTTGCTATTGAGACTGTAATTTGTAATGCAGCCTTATACACCCAACGACAAGATATTCGTGTAAACATGATATCCGTGTAAATATGATATTCGTGTAAATGTGAACCGAACGTGTATCTGATTGCTGTTCATGTTAACATGTATATAAGTGTCAGTTGAGAATCAGTCACTCTTCCATTAAAGACTAGAAGCATTGCTCTGTCTTCGGAGTCGTCAACAGCAAGAATGTAATAGGGCTGACAACCAGATCCAAGTATCTCGATTTTCTGATAGGTTTACAGGAGATGATTTTTTAACTGGGTTTTCGGGGAGAGAGGGTTTATCTACATTGTGGAGATACTGGTTTTTGGTTTTATCGATAACCGATCAAAAAATCAATATCATGATTAAAAACAAAGTCCACCAAGTGAAAGATCACATCAAAAACAACAGTTCAGTATAAAAAAAAAGTGAAAATTGACGAAAAAGTGAGATACTGGGTACTGGCTGTCAACCCTCGATATAGCATGCCAATAGTCATGATTTAAGCGCTGGAGTATAAAGAGAGAAGCAGAGAAGAAGAACGACCAAGATGAAAAAGATGAAGAAGCGGAAGAGGTGGACACGGTGAAGAAAGAAAGAAGAAACAAAAGGAGAGGAAGAAGAAAAGAAGGAGTAAACAGAAAAGGAGAAGAATGAAGAAGGAGAATTTAAGAAGAAGAAAGCGAAGGAGAAGAGGAACTAGAGGAACAAAGACGAGCAGGACAGGAAAAAATCAAAGAGAAGGAGGTAAAAATGAAATGAAAAGCAAACTTTTTTTTTCCCTAACAGGAGAGATATTAGCGCACAAACCAACTTCTACATCCGCCGTTGTTATCAATTTGTATGAAATCAACAACAAAAACAGGACACTATAAATGACCCAAAATTTAAACAAAGTGTCAACAAAAAACAGGACATTATAAATGACCCAATTTAAACAAGTGTCAACAAAAAACAGACACTATAATGACCCAAAATTTAAACAAAGTGTCAACAAAAAACAGGACACTATAAATGACCCAAAATTTAAACAAAGTGTCAACAAAAAACAGGACACTATAAATGACCCAAAATTTAAACAAAGTATCAACAAAAAACAGGACACTATAAATGACCCAAAATTTAAACAAAGTGTCAACAAAAAACAGGACATTATAAATGACCCAAAATTTAAACAAAGTGTCAACAAAAAACAGACACTATAAGACCAAATTAAACAAAGTGTCAACAAAAAACAGACACATAAATGACCCAAAATTTAAACAAAGTGTCAACAAAAAACAGGACACTATAAATGACCCAAAATTTAAAAAAGTGTCAACAAAAAAACAGGACACTATAAATGACCCAAAATTTAAACAAAGTGTCAACAAAAAACAGGACACTATAAATGACCCAAAATTTAAACAAAGTGTCAACAAAAAACAGGACACATAAATGACCCAAAATTTAAACAAAGTGTCAACAAAAAACAGGACACTATAAATGACCCAAAATTTAAACAAAGTGTCAACAAAAAACAGGACACTATAAATGACCCAAAATTTAAACAAAGTGTCAACAAAAAACAGGACACTATAAATGACCCAAAATTTAAAAAAGTGTCAACAAAAAACAGGACACTATAAATGACCCAAAATTTAAACAAAGTGTCAACAAAAAACAGGACACTATAAATGACCCAAAATTTAAAAAAGTGTCAACAAAAAACAGGACACTATAAATGACCCAAAATTTAAACAAAGTGTCAACAAAAAACAGGACACTATAAATGACCCAAAATTTAAACAAAGTGTCAACAAAAAACAGGACACTATAAATGACCCAAATTAAGAAAGTGTCAACAAAAAACAGGACACTATAAATGACCCAAAATTTAAACAAAGTGTCAACAAAAAACAGGACACTATAAATGACCCAAAATTTAAACAAAGTGTCACAAAACAGACACTAAAATGACCCAAATTAACAAAGTCAACAAAACGGACACTATAAATGACCCAAAATTTAAACAAAGTGTCAACAAAAAACAGGACACTATAAATGACCCAAAATTTAAAAAAGTGTCAACAAAAAACAGGACACTATAAATGACCCAAAATTTAAAAGGTCAACAAAAAACAGACCTAAATGACCAAAATTTAAACAAAGTGTCAACAAAAACAGGACACTATAAATGACCCAAAATTTAAAGCAAAGTGTCAACAAAAAACAGGACACAAAAGACCAATTTAAAAAGTGTCACAAAACGACACCAAATGACCCAAAATTTAAACAAAGTGTCAACAAAAAACAGGACACTATAAATGACCCAAAATTTAAAAAAGTGTCAACAAAAAACAGGACACTATAAATGACCCAAAATTTAAACAAAGTGTCAACAAAAAACAGGACACTATAAATGACCCAAAATTTAAACAAAGTGTCAACAAAAAACAGGACACATAAATGACCCAAAATTTAAACAAAGTGTCAACAAAAAACAGGACACTATAAATGACCCAAAATTTAAACAAAGTGTCAACAAAAAACAGGACACTATAAATGACCCAAATTAAAAGTGTCAACAAAAAACAGGACACTATAAATGACCCAAAATTTAAAAAAGTGTCAACAAAAACAGGACACTATAAATGACCCAAATTTAAACAAAGTGTCAACAAAAAACAGGACACTATAAATGACCCAAAATTTAAACAAAGTGTCAACAAAAAACAGGACACTATAAATGACCCAAAATTTAAACAAAGTGTCAACAAAAAACAGGACACTATAATGACCCAAAATTAAGAAAGTGTCAACAAAACAGGACACTTAATGACCCAAAATTTAAGAAAGTGTCAACAAAAAACAGGACACTATAAATGACCCAAAATTTAAACAAAGTGTCAACAAAAAACAGGACACTATAAATGACCCAAAATTTAAAGAAAGTGTCAACAAAAAACAGGACACTATAAATGACCCAAAATTTAAAAAAGTGTCAACAAAAAACAGGACACTATAAATGACCCAAAATTTTAAAGAAAGTGTCAACAAAAAACAGGACACTATAAATGACCCAAAATTTAAACAAAGTGTCAACAAAAAACAGGACACTATAAATGACCCAAAATTTAAACAAAGTGAACCAAAGGTAAGTGAAGTAAGACGTTTAACCATGAATACATAGACGTACATATGCTCAAGCGAGAAATGGTGTGGTGGTGTTGTGTGTGTGTTTGTGTGTGTGTGTGTGTGTGTGCTGCGATACCCAAGGATTTCATATAGAACAAACAGAAACAAGCGCGTGTGTGTATGTGTGTTGTGTGTGCGTCGCGCACGTGCACGAAGGAAACAATCAGTGCATCTCATAATCTACACAGAGAAACCGGATTAGATTCACACACACACACACACACACACACACACACACACACACACACACACACACACACACACACACACACACACAGAGAGAGAGAAAGAGACATACATACACACATACATACATACATACATACATACATACATACATACATACATACATACATACGTACCTATATATAAGTATATATATATGTATATATATATTATACATATAATATAATATATATATATATGTACATAAACACACACATATATATATCTGTACGCGTGTGTACGCGTGCGATATGTATGAGACAGAGACGGAGACAGGGACAGACAGACAAACAGAGAGAGACAGACAGACAGACAGCAACTGTGAGAGTAGGCATCAGTCTGCACATGCATATACTACACTTGCACGAGTACATGAATGTGTGTACAATTCACATCACGACCATGTGGCATAGGCTAAATGACCGTCTCACCTGTCCATGCTAAATCCTAGGGCTCCACTGCCGGCTAGTCTCCCAACAAGATCAGGACCGATTACCTTCTTTAAAACCATGGCAACAGGGACGGTAAGACAAGACATTTCTCCGTCGCTTCCGGCTTGCTCCTCTGCATGTATCCAGAAAATCTACGTAATCAAGTACAAACGCGCGCGCGCACGCGCGTACAGCACACACACACACACACACACACACACACACACACACACACACACACACACACACTCTCTCTCTCTCTCTCCACACACACACACACATTCACACACACACTCATTCTCATTCTCTCTCTCTCTCTTCTCTATCTCCCTCCCTCTCGCTTCCATCTCTCTCTCCCTCCTTCCCTCTCTCTCCCTTTCTGTCTCTCCCACTCTCTCTCTCTCTCCCCTCTTTCTCTCCCTCTCTCTCCCTCTCTTTTCCCATTTAAAACAGAAGACAATGATCCTGATTTATCAGAGGTATGTCTGTCTCTC
>CM060314.1:87168217-87170717 GCA_030674185.1 Monoplex corrugatus
TTCCATTGGTTTTATTCTTGCTTTTATTGCTTTTATTCTTTCTCCCCATTTATAGCCATGCGTGTGTGTGTGTGTGTGTGTGTGTGTGTGTGTGTGTGTGTGTGCGTGCGTGTGTGTGCGTGCGTGCGTGCGTGCGTGCTTGCGTGTGTGTCTGCTTCAGCGCTTAGATTTGATTTTATCAAGATTTTGCGCTATATAAATATTGTAATTATTAATTATTATATATTATCACCACGTTCCTAAAAGACAACCGCTATTAAATAATGACACCAAGGACACTGGCGTAAATAACCCTGGCACTGTTGTTGCCATGGAAACCGCACTTCAAATCACCACTGCTCAAGCAGAGCAAGAAGACCCAAAGAGTACAGGACAATGTCTGAAATACTGGGACAGATACACACGAATGGGAGTGATAATGATGATACCAGGGATTCCCAATTCTGGTCTGCGACTGCATGACAGGGCATTCTACGTTATGCGCTACATATCCCGGCATCAAGCAGGCCTGAGAGATACGGACATTTGTGGAGTTTGGGCAGGAAATCTGAACAACGTCCTCAACAGGATGTCATGAAATGGATGACACAACATTTGTGTGGTCCCAGTCTTCCCACTGAGCTAATAATATCTGATCAGTTTGAATCAAATGCCGGTGTATTTATCCCCCCCCCAACACACACACATACACACACACACGCACACACACGCGCACGCACGCACGCACGCACACACACACACATTACACACACACACACACACACACACACACACACACGCACGCACGCACGCACGCACGCACACACACACGTCTAAAAGCACATATGTGAACAGACGTTACAAGAAATAACGAACACACACACACACACACACACACACACACACACACACACACACACATACATACATACACACACACACACAATGGCGTTTAAACTGTACAGATTGTATTAGTGATTCCCAAGATCCCAGTTGGATGCAATGTTTGCAGTGCAGTTGGTTTTGATTTTTGAGAAAAATCTTTGTGTTGACAGAAGACTGTACACATGGCTTCGTTACCTTTGTGTATTTGTTTGGGTTTTTTTTGGTTGGATGGTTGTTTTTTTGTTGTTTTGTTTTGTTTTTTTTTGTTGCTTGTTGCTTGCTTGCTGTTTGTTGTTTGTCTGTCTGTCTGTCTCTTTCTTCTTTCTTTCCTTCTTTTTCTTTCTTCCTTCCTTGTTTGCTTGTTTGTTAAGCAATTTAGCGTTCTGCTCACGACACGTCGTGAATTTCACACTACCAATCTGCTTTTCTTTCCTTACAACCAGTGGGTTTGACCAGGCGGTGTACACTTTTAATTTTGTCATATGTATGAAAGGCTGGAATGCAATGGTAACAACTCGGCACATGGCTGGGGAAATACGCCACACAACACTCTACACATATGCGTACAGAGAGAGGGAGGGAGAGAGAGAGAGAGAGAAGAAGAGACGAGAGAGGAGAGAGGAGAGAGACAGACAGGCAGACAGACAGACAGACAGCCAGTCAGACAGAGACAGAGAGAGACAGAGAAAGACAGCAGACAGACAGACAACTGACTGATTGACTAACTAACCTGACATACAGAGAGACAGAGAGAGAGAAAGAAAGAGAAGCAGAGGGAAATAGCGAAGAGACAGACAGAAAACAGAGGAGAGGACAGACAGACAGATTCGTAGACAGACACAGACAGTAGGAATACCGGCGATCAATTTTTTTTTTCAAAAAGGGGATTAGAACAAGAAAATGCCAAAAGAAATATCTTTTGAAAATGACCCAGTGGGAACATATGAACAGAAGGCAGTAGCAGCCACACCTTGAAACTTTGATCTGTTTGTGAGTATTTTGTGGACTGACGAAAAGTTCTGACAGAGTTCTGCATAAAATGAAATGTATACCAAAGAACTGGTAAGTCACAAGTTCCAGAGAAAGTGCTGGTCACACATTTCTTCCTTGAAAGGTGCTGTTTTTAGGCAATTTTTCGGTCCATCTGAACTTGACATTAGTGCCCTACCTTCCGCATTACACTTTCAAGACTCCACAGTGTATACACTTGACCTGAATCTGATAAAGATCCACCCATGAAAAAGTGCGAAATTCTTCGGGGTTTTTTTGTTGTTGTTTGTTTGTTTGTTTTTGTTTTTGTTTTTGGTTTGGTTTTTTGTTGTTGGGTTTTTTTGGTGTTTTTTTTTTGTTTTGTTTTTTTGTCAGACACAGGCAGACACACAGACAAACACCTCTCTCCAGTCGCTACGAAACAATTTCCTTTTTGAAGGGAGACTGAAGATTTCAAGAGATGATGCCACTTAAAGAGTGTGTCCACTAGAATGAATTCATGTTTCCGTCCCACTTTCTGATCCAATCGCAATTTTCTTAACAGCTGCACGTTAATGCTTTTCCCTTCTTGCAAACACAGATGGGCCAAATCGACATCTTCAACTTCTCTTTTTCTGCTGGTTTCCATGACAACAAACAAGCTACC
>CM060314.1:87180717-87188217 GCA_030674185.1 Monoplex corrugatus
TGCCCATGCAGCTTGTGCCCCCTCTCCACCTCGCTGACAGATACAAAGGAACAGCAGGGCTGTTACGTTTTGGTGCCAACGCGGCCGCAGGAGCTGCCGGAAAGTGACAAAGTTTGCCATCCAACCGCCTTAGGGGCCCCACACCGGATTTACTGTCAGGGTTTACTCCCTTAGCTAGATGGCCGCGGGTAGCTCTTTAGAGCTGGCGCCCTTTGATGGATCTAATTTATTTCCACCCTCCTCACCATCCTCCTGAGAGGACTGGTGGGGGTGCTGGTTTAGTCGCCAGCAATTGGACCCTGTGACAGGCAGTACTGGGTTCCAGGTTACCAGTAGCAGATACATCTATCCGACCTGAGAAAGCTTTTCTAAAACCTTTGTCACAATATCTCTTTTTGTCTTGAGTACAACCCTACCCCCCGCTAACACAAACGTAGGCTTTCCCGCTGCCCTTGAGTCCAATCCCAGCCCACGACACTAAAAACCGGCCTGTTTACTGCCCATCTTAATGTTTCCATCATTCTGGTGGTGTGTCAGCTTAGCGTTTGAGGGGTCCCTTCTCCCATTCCCCCCCCCCCCCCCCCCCCCCCCCCCATTTCAAGACCTTACCAGCACATAGGGGTTTGTGCAGGCTCAGGAAAATCTGTCAGGTAAATTGCTGGCTGATTTGGGTGGAGCGCATATGGAGCTGTCCGAGCACGGTGATTGCCTCGTGAAACAACTCCAATAAGCACCAATAATAACCTTTGGATTCTGGAATCATCCTGGTACTGTCAGTGTTTCCTAGGTCCCATTCCCTTCCCCATTGTAACAGCTCTCTAGCAACAACAACAACGACAACAAAAACCGATATACAGACAGACGGATAGATCTATGAATCAATTTTTCCCCTTATAGAGACAGACATAATATGTACACTCAATCTCCCTTGGAGACATATAAAGCCTTTTGGAGGGAGACAGACAAATAGATATACAGACAGATTCAACAAGACATTATGTATATATACCTATTCATCTGTCTATTATCTATCTGTCTATCTATTTATCTATCTATCTATCTACCTATCTATCCGTCAATCTATCTATCGATCTATCGATCTGTCTATCTACCTATCTACGTACCTATCTATGTATCTGTCTATCTGTTTATCTATCTATCTACCTATCTATCTGTCAATCTATTTATCGATCTATCGATTTATCTACCTATCTACGTATCTATCTATCTATCTATCTATCTATCTATCTATCTATCTATCTACCTATCTATCTACCTATTTACCTATCTATCTATCTATCTATCTATCTATCGGTCTGTCTGTCTGTCTGTCTCTCTGTCCGTCCGTCTGTCTGTTTACCCGTCAGTGTCCCTGAGAGACAGATGTCTGTCTGTCCGTCTGTCTGTTTACCCGTCAGCGTCCCTTAGAGACAGATGTCTGTCTGTCCGTCTGTCTGTTTACCCGTCAGCGTCCCTTAGAGACAGATGTCTGTCTGCCCGTCTGTCTGTTTACCCGTCAGCGTCCCTTAGAGACAGATGTCTGTCTGTCCGTCTGTCTGTTTACCCGTCAGCGTCCCTTAGAGACAGATGTCTGTCTGTCCGTCTGTCTGTTTACCTGTCAGCGTCCCTTAGAGACAGATGTCTGTCTGTCCGTCTGTCTGTTTACCCGTCAGCGTCCCTTAGAGACAGATGTCTGTCTGTCCGTCTGTCTGTTTACCCGTCAGCGTCCCTTAGAGACAGATGTCTGTCTGTCCGTCTGTCTGTTTACCCGTCAGCGTCCCTTAGAGAGAGACAGACAGGAATGAAAAAAAAAAAGCACAGGGGAGGGTGTGTGTGTGGGGGGGAGGGGGGGAAGCGTCAGACCGAAGACATCATCAACGAGAGTCCAATAACACCAGGGATTTTTTTTTTCCAAAAAAAAACAAACAAACAAAAAACCTCATGGCTTTTCCAAAATAACCCTCCTCCCCTCCGTCATTACACACCCAACTCATACGGGCGCGGCAGTCAAGTGGGTGAACGTGGAACTTACAGTCGAAAGGTCATGGGTTCGATCCTCCTTGACACTCCTCATTCAGGTGAGTAGCGTGTGGAGGTTTCTCTTCCATCTCCTTGGTCAGCATCATCATCATCATCATCAGGTGCCCTGCCGAATGGCGTTGGCGACCATGGACTTCCAACCATCTCTATCTCTCGTTGCCCCCAGCATCTCCCCCACCCTCTTCATCCCCAGCCACTCTGCAAGTCCGTCCAGCATTCTCTCCCTGGTGCTCTCTTTCCCTCCAGCTTTCCCGTTGTGACCAGGTGCTCCAAATCCCCCTTCCTCATAAAATGGCCTATAAATGTTACTTGTCTTTTCCTAATCTTCCTTATGAGTGATCTACTTGTGTCTGCCTCCATCAAGACTGTCTTGTTTGTTTGTTTTTTGCTGTCCATGGAACTCTCAACATTCTTCTGAGAAACCACATCTCAGCTGCCTCGATCCTGCTCTGGCTTTGCTTGCTGACTGTCCACGCCTCGCATCCGTACAACAGTATTGGTTCTAAATAACATTCAAGGACTCTCTTTCTGATGTTAATTGATAGGCATTTGTTCGTAAGAATTGGTCAGCATGTGTGTAAAAATGCAAGCGCCTGAACTCCCTCCGTGTGTCTATGCATGAGAATAAGTACCAGACATGCACGTTAGAGGTACTACAAGCCATGTTCGTGGCTGGCTTACGGACACCTTCTCCCTAAACCTTGACTCCTGGTCTGGGGGCTAGTCCTTCGAATGAGATGAAACCGAGGTTCCATGCGTAGCATGTACTTAGAGCACGATAAAGAGCCCAGACAAAAAAGAGAGAGAGAGAGAGAAGCGGAGGAGAGAGGGAGAGAGAGATATGGAGAGGGAGAGAGAGAATATATATATTATATATATATATATATATAGAGAGAGAGAGAGAGAGAGAGAGAAAGACAGACAGACAGACAGACAGACAGACAGACAGACAGAGACAGATAAATAAATTCCGTAGAAATACCCCAATTTGATCAGTCAAAAAAACAACAGTAGAACAACAAAGATGGTGGCGCCGTGCTATGGCGACTATTTCCTTGGAAACAGCAGCCCTCATTCCACGCTGAATAATTCAACTGTGACTTTAAAAATGAAAAAAAAAAAGAAAAATCCAATCCATACCACTCCAATACTCCAATCCAATCCATCCAATCCGCTGACACTGACAAAGGCGTGTGATACCACGCGGCAGGTTAGCTAGCTAGTGTGGTGGTTGGTACAACACTGAGTCCTGGGAGGACCTCGCAGACGACCGGAACAGCTGGAGAACCACTCTCAAGAAACAGCTGCAGATTGGTGAGGACAAACTGTCAGCTGCTGCAGCAGAAAAGCGAGTTCGCAGAAAAGGGATGACAGCCAACAGACCAGCATCGGCATACACATGCGACCGCTGCGACAGAGACTGCCTCTCTCGCACTGGTCTCTACAGTCACAGGCGACGCTGCTTGGACCAAGCAGACAGCCTGCCTGCCAACCTCGTGGTGGTCGGTACACGCGGGTCGTTAGCGAAGGGGTGGTCAGTTTGTGGCCAGTTTTTGTCGATGACCAGACACTGCCATACCGCCACCAACCCCTTACTTGGCCGATCACAACGGAAGCACCATGCCAGCCACCATTAATTAATACCACCACCCTCGTAATACACGCGTGCCTGTCCTGCACGTACGCAAGTACGCACGCATATACACACGCCATACACATGCGCGCTTATATACGCACGCGCGCGCACGCACATACAAACACACGCACACACGCACGACGCACGCGGGACGCATGCACGCACACGCACGCGCGCACACATACATACACATATACACACACTCTCTCTCTCTCTCTTCTCTCTCTCTCCCCACACACACACTCTCTCTCTCTCTCCACACATAAACACACACAACACACACACACAAACACACAACACACATACACAAACACACAGACTCACACAACACACACACACACACAAACACACAACCCACATACACACACACACACACACACACACACACACACAACACACACACACACACACACAACACACACACCACACAACACACAAACTAAACCACAACAACAAATATAACACACCACTCAACCAAAACACACACCCACAACACACACACACACACACACACACACACACACACACACACACACACACAACACACACACGCCCCGCAGCACGCGCGCCGACGCCGCCCCCACACACACTGATAAAGTCCTGATGTTTAAAGGCTTTAAATGTTTGTGTCTCGACAATTTTGCGTGTATGATTTGTTCATTAAAATTTGAATACGATACCTGCCTTTTTCAACTTCAAAGAAATCAAACACACACCACACACACACACCACACACACACACACACACACACACACACACACACACACACACACACACACACACACACACCACACACCACACACCACACAACAACCACAACACACACACACACAACACACACACACACACACACACACACACACACACACACACACACACACACACAACACACACACACACAACACACACACACACACACACACACACAACACACACACACACACACACACACACTGAAAAAGCCCATGTTATGAGGTTTAAATGCTTTGTCTAATCCTTTGCAACTTGAATTTTCAATCAGTTGAAGATACGACGCCTTTTCAACTTCAAAAGACACAATCAAACACACACACACACACACACACACACACACACACACACCACACACACACACACACACACACACACACACACACACACACACACACACACACACACACACACACAAACCTGATTGCAAAAAAAAAACACGCATATGTCAATAGACGTTAAAAGAAGTAACAAACGAACGAACGAACGAACGAAGAAACACACGCACACATTACACACAAACACACAAATGCAGGCACACGCAAACATGCATACACAGCACGCACGCGCACGCCAACACGCAAAAATCACTACCACCACTACACCATACACCACTACACCACACTAACACGACTACCAAAACAAAAGAAGATAATAGTACTCTTAATGTGACAAAGATATATTACTTATGTTAAAGAGTATTTTAAATACATGGAATACAAGCGAGACTGACAGTGCTTTCTGTGTATCTGTCTACATACACTGCCAATAGGAGGATTTTGTTTGTTTGTTTGTTTGTTTTGTATTATCGTCCCAGCGTGTTAACGATTAGGGACTGTCTTGAGGATGAACTGTGTCATATAATTAAGGAAGGAGAATGATGTCTTAAGTTTCCATGCAATTGGAGAAATACATGACTGGCTGGCATGATATCAGATTTAAACAGCAAAACCCGTCATCAACGAACAGGAATTAACCTTTTGACTCTTGCATCCTATGTCATAATTAAACAGCAAAACCTCATCAACGAACAGGAATAACTTTTGACTCTTGCATCCTATTCATAATTAAACAGCAAAACCCTCATCAACGAACAGGAATTAACCTTTGACTCTTGCATCCTATATCATAATTAAACAGCAAAACCGTCATCAACCTACAGGAATTAACTTTTGACTCTTGCATCCTATATCATAATTAAACAGCAAACCGTCATCACGAACAGGAATAACCTTTCGACTCTTGCATCCTATCCACCAATTGCAAAAAATTTAACCTTTTGACTTCCTCACCTATCCACCAGCTTCCCAAAAGAAGCTGGTAGATTGGGTGAGGGAGCCAAAGGGTTAAGTCTTTGCTTTGCTAGCATAGTTTGACGATGCAGAATGCTGGTGGACAGGGTGCAGTAGTCAAAAAGTTAACAACATAACACAAAGCCAGCCTTCCCGTTTAGCTCAGACCTCAGCTCTGCGCAACATCCTCCCCTCTGACAAACGAAGGCAGGTGAAAGTAAAGAAAAAGCATCACTATTAATGTTACAAAGACACATCAATCATAGTTAAATGCAGTCACTTTTTTTATGATAAGTGAGAATTTGAACCAGCTGACTTCTACTGCATTTCTACTAAAGGCGTTAAAAATTTTTTTAGAGCAACTTTCCTCTTCTAATGTTTACTCCAAAAGCTAAAGTAAAGGCTTCATACATCATAGTACCCTGCCGCATGGCGTTGGCGATCATGGCCCTCAATACGAATCTATCTTTGATCCCAGCGAGTACATCTCCCACCTTCTCTGTCTTCATCCACTCCACAAGTCCGTCCAAAGATATGCTGCTTACACCAAAGTGTGAGAATTAACAGTCTCCAGCTCAAAGAAATATCAGGGAAGTTAGCTGACGGTACTGTTTTTTGTCCTAAATCCAGCAAATCCGTTTCTTTGTTGTCATTTGTGTGTTCCTGACAAAGGCCAGGTGGCCGGAAGTTGGCGCTGTCTTCCTTTGTTATTTAAACACGCGTTCTCGTTTTGTTTTCCTCTGTTTCTGGGTTGCATCCGTTTGAGACCTGGTAGTCAGTCACACTGATTCAGACTGTGTGTGATGTGGTTTCTAAGAAGAATGTTAACAGTTCCGTGGACAGCAAAGAAAACAAACGAGACAGTCTCGAAAGAGGCAGACACAAGAATAACATTAATGAACAAGATTAGGAAAAGACAAGCAGTTTATGAGGAAGAGAAATTAGAGCACCTAGTCACAACAGGGAAGCTGGAGGCAAAAACAGCACCAGGTAGACCCAGGGAGAAAATGTTGGATGGATTGCAGGGTGGTTGAGGACGAAGAGGGTGGAAGACGTAATTGCAGCGACAAAGATATATTCGTATGGAGGGCCATGATCGCCAACGACGTGCGGCAGGACACATGATGATAATGATTTTAACTCTGTGTGTGTTTGGTGTGTGTGTATTGTGTGTATGCGTGTATGTGTGTCTGTGTGTATGTGTGCGTGTGTGTGTGTATGTAGTGTGTGTGAATGTGTGTCTGTGTATGTGTGCGTGGCATGAATGTGTGTATGTGTATATATGTGTGTGTTGTGTGTGTGTTGTGTATGTATGTATGTGTGCGTGTATGGTGTGTGTATGTGTGTATGGGTATGTATGTGTATGCTGCGTATGCTGTGTGTGTGTGCAATATATGAAAGTTGGTGTGTGTGTGTGTGTGTGTGTGTGTGTGTGTGTGTGTGTGTGTGTGTGTGTGTGTGTGTGTGTGTGTGTGTGTGTGTGTGATTGCATGGCATCTTTACATTGATCATTGTGCTGGGATCGCCTAGGGCGACATGAGGGCTGAGTTTGTGACCTTTTCCCCGTTGAATATTTCATTACACACAGCAGGATCATACTTATGATACATTTGCTCTGGCTTTGTCTCTGTGATGTGTGTGTGTGTGTGTGTGTGTGTGTGTGTGTTGTGTATGTGTGTTGTGTATGTGTGTGTGTGTGTGTGTGTGTGTGTGTGTGTGTTGTGTGTGTATGTGTGTGTGTGTATGTGTGTGTGTGTGTGTCTGTATGCGTGTGTGTGTGT
>CM060314.1:87213217-87215717 GCA_030674185.1 Monoplex corrugatus
GACAAGAGATACATAGATAAATAGACTGAGATAGAGAGAAAAAATATCTTATTTCAAAAAGGCCTATCCCCTTATCTAAACATTATAAATAGTATGCGCGCGTGTGCAAGCCCGCGTGCACACACACTCTCATATATATTCCTATGTGTATGTATGTGTGTGCATGTAGATAGACAGACAGACACACACACAGATACATACATACATACATACATACATACATACATACATACATACATACATCCATACATACATCCATACATACACGCATTCATGCACGCATACATACATACATACATACATGCATACATACATACATACATACATACATACATACATGCATGCATACATACATACATACATTCATACATACATACATAGAGACATAAAATACATACATACATACATACATTCATTCATACATACATACATACATATATACATACATATATACATACATACATACATACATACACACATACATACATACATACACACATACATACATACATACATACATACACACATACATACATACATACATACATACATACATACATACATACATACATACATACATACATACATACATACATACATACATTCGACGTTTACCCAATTGACTACCACGCCCATGTATGTGTGTGTGTCTGTATACGTGTGTGCGGGTTGAATATGTATGTATGCATATGCATGCTTGCTTGTATGTGTGTGAGAGAGAGAGTGTGTGTGTGTGTGTGTGTGTGTGTATGTGTGAATGTGTGTATATGTGTGTGAATGTGGTAGTGTATGTACGTGTATGCATGCGTGCTTGGGTGTGTGTGTGTAAATGTGTGTGTGAATGTGTGTGTGTGAGAGTGTGTGTGCGTGTGTGTGGCTGTGTGTGTGAGTGTATATGTGTGTACGTGTGTGTATGTGGGTTGTGTGTGTGTGTGTGTGAGTGTTGTGTGTGTGTTTTGTGTGTGCGTGTGTGTGTGTGTGTGCGTGTGTGTGTGTGTGTGTGTGTGTGAGTGTGTGTGTGTGTGTGAGTGTGTGTTGTGTGAGTGTGTGTGTGTGTGTGTGTGTGTTTTGGAGAAGGGGTGAAAGGGAATGCAAGGGGAAAAGTGAATGTGTGTGTGGGAAGAGAAGAGGGTGGATAATTATGTGTGCATTGTGTTGTATGTGTGGGGGGGTGGGGAGGGGGGGGTTGAGCGGGGCCGTTGTGTGGTGGAATATGTATATACGTCTCTTTATGGCTGTGTCAGTGTCTGCATGCACGCAGTTTGCCATTCTGGAACCACAGGAATCAAATCGTTCTATGATTCTCATAATAATGTCAGTTTAGTTAGTGCATATCAACCTGATAAGTTCAACCTGCAGGCTGATAAGTTCAAATACCTGGGAGCGGTCGTTTCATCAGACGGCAGATGCACATCGGAAATAGCTGGCGGAGTCGGCCAAGCCAAAACGGCATTCAAGAAGATGACAGGCATTCTTGCCGGCAGGTGCCTATCAATTAACATCAGAAAGAGAGTCCTTGAATGTTATATAGAACCGATAATGTTGTACGGATGCGAGGCGTGGACAGTCAGCAAGCAAAGCCGGAGCAAGATTGAGGCAGCCGAGATGTGGTTTCTCGAAAAAATGTTGGGAGTTCCATGGCCAGCAAAGGGGACGGGCGAGACAGTGTTGATGGAGGCAGACACAGGTGGATCACTCATAAGGAAGATTAGGAAAAGACAGGCAACATTTATGGGCCATTTTATGAGGAAGGGGGATTTGGAGCACCTGGTCACAAGGGGAAAGCTGGAGGGAAAGAGAGCACCCGGTAGACCCAGGGAGAGAATGCTGGACGGACTTGCAGAGTGGCTGGGGATGAGGAGGGTGGGGGAGATGCTAGGGGCAACGAGAGATAGAGATGGTTGGAAGTCTATGGTCGCCAACGCCATGTGGCAGGGCACCTGATCATGATGATGATTTGTGTTTGAATGAGTGCGTGTGTTTGTGAATGTGTGCATGTGTGCGTGTGTGTGTGTGTGTGTGCGTGTGTGCGTGTGTGTGCGTGTGTGCGTGTGTTTGTGTGTGTGTGTGTGTGTGTGCCTACGGGCGTGCGTGTATGCGCGTATGCATGCACGCGTTCTGTATGTGCACGTGTTCGTCTGCACGTGCTAACGTGTCTTTATACCATGTTTGCTTTGCTGTTCTTACTGGGCTTATGTCCTTATCCTTATTATCCTTCATGTACATAGAAGCCCTTGGCCATCATTTGTTTTAAAACTGATTATTACAGGCAGTTAAGCTTAGCTATGGGATATTTTGTGATGATTCATTCTCTGTCTCCCTCTCTCTCTCTCTGTCTCTCTCCCTCTCCCTCTCTCCCTCTCTCCTTCTTTTCTTTCTTTCTCTCTCTCTCTCTCTCTCTCTCTTTTTCTTCTTCTTCTTCTTCTTCTTCTTTTCCGTCCCCTCCTCCTCCTCCTCTTCCTCTTTTTCTTCTTCTTCTTCTCCTATTTCTTTCTCTTTT
>CM060314.1:87233217-87238217 GCA_030674185.1 Monoplex corrugatus
ACAGACATGGGGAGAAGTAGAGAGACAGACAGACAAAGACAGAAAGAGATCCAAAGAAGAGAAGAAGTAGAGAGAAAGAGACATACGGAGAAGTAGAGAGGCATACAGACAAAGACAGGAAGACAGAAAGAGATGTAAAGAAAGAGGAGAAGTAGAAAGAAAGAGAGACATGGGGAGAAGTAGAGAGGCAGTCAGACAAAGACAGGGAGACAGAAAGAGATGTAAAGAAAGAGGAGAAGTAGAAAGAAAGAGAGATATGGGGAGAAGTAGAAGGCATACAGACAAAGGCAGGAAGACAGAAAGAGATGTAAAGAAAGAGGAGAAGTAGAGAGAAAGACAGACATGGGGAGAAGTAGAGAGGCAGACAGACAAAGGCAGGAAGACAGAAAGAGATCTAAACAAAGAGAAGAAAAAGAGAGAAAGAGAGACATGGGGAGAAGTAGAGAGGCAGACAGACAAGGACAGGAAGACAGAGAGAGATCCAAAGAAAGAGCAGAAGTAGAGAGAAAGAGAGACATGGGGAGAAGTAGAAAGACAGACAGACAAAGCAGGAAGACAGAAAGAGATCAAAACAAAGAGGAGAAGTAGAGAGAAAGACAGACATGGGGAGAAGTAGAGAGACAAACAGACAAAGACAGGAAGACAGAAAGAGATCTAAAGAAAGAGAAGACGTAGAAAGAAAGACAGACATATGGAGAAGTAGAGAGGCAGACAGACAAAGACAGAAAGAGATGTAAAGAAAAGAGAGAAAAAGACAGACATGGGGAGAAGTAGAGGGACAGACAGACAAAGACAGGGAGACAAAAGGAGATCTAAAGAAAGAGAAGAAGTACAGAGAAAGAGAGACATGGGGAGAAGTAGAGAGACAGACAAAGATAGAGAGACAGAAAGAGATCTAAAGAAAGAGAAGAAGAAGAAAGACAGACATGGAGAGAAGTAGAGAGACAGACAAAGATAGAGAGACAGAAAGAGATCTAAAGAAAGAGAAGAAGAAGAGAGAAAGACAGACATGGAGAGAAGTAGAGAGACAGACAAAGATAGAGAGACAGAAAGAGATCTAAAGAAAGAGAAGAAGAAGAAAGACAGACATGGAGAGAAGTAGAGAGACAGACAAAGATAGAGAGACAGAAAGAGATGTAAAGAAAGAGAAGAAATAGAGAGAAAGAGAGACATGGGGAGAAGTAGAGAGACAGACAAAGATAGAGACAGAAAGAGATGTAAAGAAAGAGAAGAAGTAGAGAGAAAGACAGACATGAGGAGAAGTAGAGAGACAGACAAAGATAGAGAGACAGAAAGAGATCTAAAGAAAGAGAAGAAGAAGAGAGAAAGACAGACATGGGGAAAAGTAGAGAGACAGACAAAGATAGAGAGACAGAAAGAGATGTAAAGAAAGAGAAGAAGTAGAGAGAAAGAGAGACATGGGGAGAAGTAGAGAGACAGACAGACAGGGAGACAGACAAAGACAGAAAGAGATCTAAAGAAAGAGGAGAAGTAGAGAGAAAGATAGACATATGGAGAAGTAGAGAGGCAGTCAGACAAAGATAGGGAGTCAGAAAGAAATGTAAAGAAAGAGGAGAGGTATAGAGAAAGAGAGACATGGGAGAAGTAGAGAGACAGACAGACAAAGACAGGAAGACAGAGAGATCCAAAGAAAGAGAAGTAGAGAGAAAGAGAGACATGGGGAGAAGTAGAAAGACAGACAGACAAAGACAGAAAGAGATCTAAAGAAAGAGAAGAAGTAGAGAGGAGAGACATGGGGAGAAGTAGAAAGACAGACAGGAAGACAGAAAGAGATCTAAAGAAAGAGGAGAAGTAGAAAGAGAGACATGGGGAGAAGTAGAGAAGTAGAGAGACAAACAAAGACAGGGAGACAGAAAGAGATCTAAACAAAGAGCAGAAGTAGAGAGACAGACAGACAAAGGCAGAAAGACAGAAAGAGATGTAAAGAAAGAGAAGAAGTAGAGAGAAAGAGAGACATGGGGAGAAGTAGAGAGACATACAGACAAAGACAGGGAGACAGAAAGAGATCTAAAGAAAGAGGAGAAGTAGAGAGGAGAGACAGACATGGGGAGAAGTAGAGAGGCAGACAGACAAAGGCAGGAAGACAGAGATCCAAAGAAAGAGCAGAAGTAGAGAGAAAGACAGACATGGGGAGAAGTAGAGAGACAAACAAAGACAGGGAGACAGAGAGAGATCCAAAGAAAGAGAAGAAGTAGAGAGAAGAGACATGGGGAGAAGCAGAGAGGCAGACAGACAAAGACAGGGAGACAGAAAGAGATCTAAACAAAGAGGAGAAAAAGAGAGAAAGACAGACATGGGGAGAAATAGAAAGACAGACAAAGGCAGGAAGACAGAAAGAGATCTAAACAAAGAAGAGAAAAAGAGAGAAAGACAGACATGGGGAGAAGCAGAAAGAAAGACAGACAAAGACAGGAAGACAGAAAGAGATCTAAACAAATAAGAGAAAAAGAGAGATATGGGGAGAAGTAGAGAGGCAGTCAGACAAAGATAGGGAGTCAGAAAGAGATGTAAAGAAAGAGGAGAAGTAGAGAGAAAGACAGACATGGGGAGAAGTAGAGGGACAGACAGACAGACAAAGACAGGAAGACAGAGATCCAAAGAAAGAGGAGAATAGAGAGAGAGACAGACATGGGGAGAAGTAGACAGGCAGACAGACAAAGACAGGAAGACAGAGAGAGATCCAAAGAAAGAGAAAAAGTAGAGAGGAGAGACATATGGAGAAGTAGAAAGACAGACAGACAAAGACAGGAAGACAGAGAGAGATCCAAAGAAAGAGCAGAAGTAGAGAGAAAGACAGACATGGGGAGAAGTAGAAAGGCAAACAGACAAAGACAGGAAGACAGAAAGAGATGTAAAGAAAGAGGAGAAGTAGAAAGACAGACATGGGGAGAAGTAGAAAGACAGACAGACAAAGGCAGGGAGACAGAAAGAGATGTAAAGAAAGAGAAGAAGTAGAGAGACAGACATGGGGAGAAGTAGAGAGGCAGACAGATAAAGACAGCATGACAGAAAGAGATCTAAACAAAGAGGAGAAGTAGAGAGAAAGACAGACATGGGGAGAAGTAGAGAGGCAGACAGACAAGGACAGGAAGACAGAGAGAGATCCAAAGAAAGAGAAGAAGTAGAAAGACAGACATGGGGAGAAGTAGACAGGCAGTCAGACAAAGACAGGAAGACAGAAAGAGATCTAAACAAAGAGGAGAAAAAGAGAGAAAGAGAGACATGGGGAGAAGTAGAGAGGCAGTCAGACAAAGACAGGGAGAAAGAAAGAGATCTAAAGAAAGAGGAGAAGCAGAGAGAAAGACAGACGTGGGGAGAAGTAGAGAGGCAGTCAGACAAAGACAGGGAGACAGAAAGAGATCTAAACAAAGAGGAGAAAAAGAGAGAAAGACAGACGTGGGGAGAAGTAGAGAGGCAGTCAGACAAAGACAGGGGAGACAGAAAGAGATCTAAAGAAAGAGGAGAGGTATAGAGAAAGAGAGACAAGCGAACAGACAGAGACAGAGACAGAAAAGGGTGCAAAGAAAGAGTGGGATGAGGGGGGTAAAGAAACAGAGAGAAAAGAGACAGAGACTGAGAGGCAGTCAGAGACGCAAGGAAAGAGAAGCGGTAGAAAGACAAACACGAAAAATTAAAGAGCCAGAGATACAGACAGAGGCGCAAAGAAAGACGAGAGGAAGACAAAGGGAAGAAGAAACAGACAGACAAAGACAGACACAGACAGATATAAACAGATGCAAAGAAAGGGGACAGGCTGAGGGCGAGACAGAGACAGAGACAAACAGTAAAACAGGCACAGAAACAGGAGACAGACAGAGACAGACAGAGACGCAGACAGAGACACAGAAATAGAAAAAGACGCAAGGAAAGAGGAAGGGGGGATAGAAAGAGAGACAGAGACAGACAAAGAAAAAAAACACAGATAAGAAGAGATGAATGGAGAAAAGAAAGGGAAAAAAAAGATGACAGAAAAAAAGGAAGACAGGAAGGAATGAAGGAAGAAAATTAAGGAAGACAGGAATGAAGGCAAGGAAGAAAGAAAGGAAGACAATCATGAATGAAGGAAAGAGAGAAAAGTAATACAGGAATGAAGGAAGGGAAGATATACAGTAATACAGGAATGAAGGAAGGGAAGATATAAAGTAATACAGGAATGAAGGAAGGGAAGACATAAAGTAATACAGGAATGAAGGAAGGGAAGATATAAAGTAATACAGGAATGAAGGAAGGGAAGACATAAAGTAATACAGGAATGAAGGAAGGGAAGACATAAAGTAATACAGGAGTGAAAGAAGGGAAGATATAAAGTAATACAGGAATGAAAGAAGGAAAGATATAAAGTAATACAGGAATGAAAGAAGGAAAGATATACAGTAATACAGGAATGAAGGAAGGAAAGATATACAGTAATACAGGAATGAAAGAAGGAAAGATATACAGTAATACAGGAATGAAGGAAGGAAAGATATAAAGTAATACAGGGGGAAATTAAAGAAGACAGAGATGAAAGAAGAAAGGAAAGAAAGTCAGAGAGGTATGATGGACGAGAAAAAATATAGGAAAAAAAAAAAGGAAGAGAGGAATGATGGAAAGAAAAAAAAAACGAACAAAAGACAGAAACAACGGAAGGGAAGGATAACAGAAAGAGAAGAAGAAAGGATGGAGTGAATGAAAAAAAAAAGGAAAAAAAAGAAAAACTAAAGGAAGAAATCAAAAAAACATGTCCCGAAGGAAAAGAAAGACAGAAAGACAGAATAGAAAGAAAAAAGAACGTGATCTTCAAACGTCCAAACAAAAAGGTGAAAATTAGAAACAAGGAAAAAAAAACCCCACCAGAAACAAATTGAAACAGACAAACGAAACACACACAGATACACACACACACACACACACACACACACACACACACACACATACACAACACACACACACACACACACACACACACACACACACATACACACACACTCACTCACTCA
>CM060314.1:87245717-87248217 GCA_030674185.1 Monoplex corrugatus
TTTTAGTGTTGTTTTCTTTTCCTTTTTTTTCCCATTTCTTCATTATTGTCCTCCTGTTTCGGTGTGTTCGTATAGTATGATGTATATGGATGTTATTGAGAGTGTGTGCATGATGTTAATGGTAAATTGTGAATGTGTGTTATATGTATAAATAACAGCAAATGGCACAACCTTGACACAGGTTAATAAGTTCAAATACCTGGGAACGGTCATTTCATCAGACGGCAGATGCACATTGGAAATAGCTGGCAGAATCGGCTAAGCCAAAACAGCATTCAAGAAGATGACAAGCATTCTTACCAACAAATGCCTATCAATTAACATCAGAAAGAGAGTCCTTGAATGTTATATAGAACCAATACTGTTGTACGGACGCAGGCGTGGACAGTCAGCAAGCAAAGCCAGAGGAAGATTGAGGCAGCCGAGATGTGGTTTCTAAGAAGAATGTTGAGAGTTCCATGGAAGCAAAGAAAACAAGTAGATCACTCATAGGCAAGATTAGGAAAAGACAGGCAACATTTATAGGCCATTTTACGAGGAAGGGGGATTTGGAGCACCTGGTCGCAACGGGAAAGCTGGAGGGAAAGAGAGCACCAAGTAGACCCAGGGAGAGAATGCTGGACGGACTTGCAGGGTGGCTGGGGATGAGGAGGGTGGGGGAGATGCTAGGGGCAACGAGAGATAGAGATGGTTGGAAGTCCATGGTCGCCAACGCCATGCGGCAGGGCACCTGATGATGATGTGATGATGATGATGATGATGATGATGATGATGATGATGATGATGATGATGATGATGATGATGATGATGATGATAATGTTATATGTATATTTCATTTCATTTTGCGTTGTGGCATTGTAAGCGCCCACAGCACTATCAGGCGCACCATAAATGTACATGACTATATTATTATCAATAATAAAGTGTCTTTTGTCATCTTCCAATGGTTGCCGCTAGCAGCAGCGGCCGAAACAGGAAGTACCGGTAGCAGGGCTGGATTTGGGGATGCTGTTTTAAACTGATGATGACTCTTTCTGCATGAGCTGCTACCTGTGAATTCCCAATTTCATTATTGTTTCAATGTTATTTGAAAACAGCTATCCAACAGTTTACGGGTTTTCTTTTCTAAGAGAAAGGTTTACATTCAGATTGCTTATAAACTACAAGAGCCATGTCGGGGTTAACATATGCCAAATACAAGTCCAAGTTTAATAAAAAAAAAATTAAAAAAACAATTAAAAAGACAATTAAAAAGCAAACTCAAGATTATACTTTCAGATCTGAAATGCATTTGAAAATCTTTCTTATATGTATCATTCTACAAGATGGAATCTATTGATCTCGTGTAGAAACTGTAAGAAGGGCACCCGAAGGAATATCTCTGAAGAGGTTCATAAGGAGTCTGCTGGAATGGAATGGAATGGAATCTTTATTTAATGTCTGTTCACAATAGTGATTTTAGACACACACACACACACACACACACACACACACACACACACACACACACACACACACACACACACACACACACACACACACACACACACACTGGGAGAGGGAGAAAAAAAAAGAAGGGTGGGGGACGGGAATGGGAAGAGGTAGTGGGAGTTTGAATGTAAGAAGGGGAACAATTACAATTAAGAATTCAGAACATTAAGTTAACAGTGTCAATTAATAACAGACAACAATAAATTAACTCTTCATAACAATCTGCCAACAGGGGATCTGAGAATCAGCTGGACTACCGAAATGATATCATTTTTTTTTTTTTGTAAAGGATGTCTCTAAGAGTCAGTACATGAAAAATCGAGATTGTTATTTCTATATGTCGTAAGTAAAATAAGACATCAAAGAGCAGATGGTGGACAGATAATGCTTTTGAACAAATACATACTTTCTGTGTATATTTTGCTTTCCAAGAGTGAAGCCTTAGTTTGTATATCAAAGTAAAGTGCTTACGTACCACATCGTGCCAGTCCAAGCATGAAGTCAGAGGATGTTTCATGCTGAGTGGTTCGTCGCACGATATACACCACTATGGTGCTTCTTCTTTACAAAAAACAAATACGTCGAAAATGCTTTTTTTTAACAACCAATTACCCTTTTTTAAGTTTCTGCAACAGACCCGTCGAACTCAGTGTGATTGACAAAGTGTGCATGCTTTCATCCGAGATCAGGTCTTGGCTGTTAAGGTAAAAGTTACTGTTTGGAAATGTGATTCTGTTTCCTTCTCTCTCTCTCTCTCTCTCTCTCTCTCTCTCTCTCTCTCTCTCTCTTCTCTCTCTCTCTCTCTCTCTCTCTTTCTCTCTCTCTTCTCTCTCTCTCTCTCTCTTTCTCTCTCTCTCTCGCTCGCCTCGTCCTCTCGTTCTCTCTCTCGTTCTCTCTCTTCTCTCTCTCTCTCTCTCTCTCTCTCTCGTTCGCTCTCGTTCTCTCTCTCTCTCTCTCTCTTAACTGAGATTCTGTTTTCCTCTCTCTCTCTCTCTCTTTCTCTCTCTCT
>CM060314.1:87260717-87265717 GCA_030674185.1 Monoplex corrugatus
CATGAGCTGGCCAGGTTCTGAGGCCCTACCTAGTCTACGTTTTACCTAGTCTATGTTTTATACTCGCATTGTATTAGCCTGTCATTGAAATAATCTTGGTTACATGTAAATGACATGTGTTTGCGTCAGTAACATCATATGCTTATATCATAAAATCCATCCACTATCATGCGCTGCCACTCTGCTCAATGACCAGAATACAGAAGACTCCACACAGTCTTCGTTTTTTCATAACAAAGACTTGGAAGAAGGGTGTATACAGATCCACTCACCCCCTCTTTCCTACCACCATGGAAAAATCGGACTACAAACTGCAGTCTATACGTCAAAACGCAAGTCGACAAAAATCATAACCATTTTTTGAAAAAGAAAACTATAAGTGTGCTGGCTACTGATGCATGGTCATTGAAATTACAAACCATCACCACGTAATGTAAATATATATATATATATATATATATATATATAAAACACCAGTCGAGATTAACCCTTTGACTCCTGCACCCTGTCCACCAGCATCCCGCATTGTCAACCACACTAGCAAAGCAAAAACTTAACCATTGTTTACTGCACCTATCCACCAGCTTCCTGCAGGAAGCTGGTGGATAGGGTGCAGTAAACAATGGGTTCAGTTTTTGCAGTTGGTGGATAGGGTGGGGAGTCAAAGGGTTAATACCTGATGATCCTATGAAGCAGGCATGTTCTCTGTCATTGCCATTCCTGTCCTAACCTATCAAAACTAGAGCTCGTTAAGAAAGATAGCAAGAATGACACAGCGAGTAACGACCCTCAGTCTGATAAACGGCCGGGACGGGAAGTAACGACTACTCTGATTGGCTTGCACACTTGTGTGACTCGTTTAGTCACTGAGGCGATGACGCAGTCATCCCCGCTTCTCTCCCCTGATCCACCTCTCCGACCTTGCGTCCCCAGAGAGTCTGTTTCGGTCGACACTAAGTCGTAGACGATGCCTTTTCGTCCAAGCTTCAAACGGCTTTGCTGTGCTGCTTGGTGAGTTCCAATCGATCATGGATGGAAAGAACTAGACAATTTTACTAGACCAGACTTGTGTCTCGGATCCGTGTTTGCTGAAGATAAGTTGATTTGTTCTTCCAGTACAGTCTGCGCAACAGTATATAATCAGAACTCTGGACAGACAGAAACAGAACATAATCCAGTATCTCAGAGTGATGATAAAACTTGGCACTGGGTTAACATGAATCTGAGAGCTTGAGTTCAGCCCCAGGTTTTGAGTTCAGTAGCCTCTCATACTCAAGGCACGCCACGCTGAGAAAACACACGTCCATCGCAGGAAACACACAGATATACGCAAAAACAACATGCCATGTATGCACATTACACACACACGCATGTCCACACACATACACACAGTCAGAGACTCAAGAGTTTGCGTCTCAGTCATCTAAATGCGCACACACCACACACACGCACGCACGCACGCGCACACACACGCGCGAGCGCAACACACACACACACACATTCACACACAAGACATAGATGCATAAGTATGCACATTACGCACATATATGTCCACACACATATACACACACGGTCAGAGACTCAGGAGTTTGCGCCTGAGTCTCCGACATGCATGTGCCACTCACGCACATGCGTACACACATGCGCGTGCAAAACACACACACACACACACACAACATAAAACATAGATGCACAGGTATGCACATTACACGCATAATGTCCACACATATACACACAGTCAGAGACTTAAGAGTCAACTACATGCATGTACGTGCGCGCACACAACACACACCACACATACACACACACACACACAACACAACACACACACACACACACACCACACACACACACACACACACACACACACACACACACACACAAGCCGTCAACTACATAAAACATGTGTAGCCTGTAACAATAATCACACCGTCTTACTTTCTCAGCCAACAAAATCAATGCTTTTGTTTCCTTTTCATCTTGTTTTAATTTCCTGAAGTGTCCACAACTTCTTTGTTTCTTTAAGGCAATTTAAATGAGTATCAGCCTGAATCTCACACACACACACACACACACACACACACACACACACACACACACACATACACACACACACATACACACACACACACACACACACACACACACACACACGCACGCACGCACGCACGCACACACACACACATTTTGCAAATATGTAGCTTTCTGTCTATCAGAATCAATGTCCTTAGAAAATAACATTATAAGTATTAAAACAGGATGAGTATCAGCCTGAATCACACACACACACACACACACACACACACACACACACACACACACACACACACACACACACCACACACACACACACACACACACACACGAACAGACACACACATGTAGCTTTCTGTCTATCAGAATCAACGTCCTTAGAAAACAACATTATAAGTATTAAAAACAGGATGGGAACAGAGGGAAAATGTACTCTGCTGTATCTTCGATCAACCATACATCAGCCGATGCCAATTACCAACGATACTGTCCTAGGTTATAAAAACTACAGCTTGCTATAAAAGATAACATGAACGACATTACCAACGATCCACTGATGGACCCAGTCTCATAAATGGCCAGGGCTGGAGGTAACGCCTGATTGGCTGCACGTTAGTCAATGGGGGTGATGACAAAATCAACACAGTTCTCTCCCTTGACCACCTCTCCAGCCTCTGTCCCCACAGAGTCTCTTTCCAGCGACATCATGTTATAGACGATGTCTTTTCGTCCCAAAGTTAAGCAGCTTTGCTGTTCTCTTGGTGACACAGCTTTGCTGTACTCTTGGTGACACAGCTTTGCTGTACTCTTGGTGACACAGCTTTGCTGTACTCTTGGTGACACAGCTTTGCTGTTCTCTTGGTGACACAGCTTTGCTGTACTCTTGGTGACACAGCTTTGCTGTACTCTTGGTGACACAGCTTTGCTGTACTCTGGTGACACAGCTTTGCTGTACTCTTGGTGACACAGCTTTGCTGTACTCTTGGTGACACAGCTTTGCTGTACTCTTGGTGACATCAAATCGATTGTGGGTGGAAAAAAAACTTCACTATCATCACCAGACTACGCTTGTCTTGGTCCGAGTTTGCTGAAGATAAGCTGCTACGTCCTTCCAACAATTTTTGTTGACTGTTCACGATAAGAACTCTATATAACAGACAGAGACGGAACATCTCGATCTGCCTCAGCGTAAAGATAATATCTTGGTGTACAGGTCGTCTGAAAAATTAAGTCAATTCTTAACTCTTAGTAGTCACTCAAACTCAATACGTGCGGCCAGGGATGACACAGGCCTTGAGGGACGTACACTGGTAGACACACGGAGAGAGGGAGAGAGAGAGAGAGAGACAGAGACAGAGAGACAGAGATAGATACAGAGACAGAGAGACAGAGATAAATACAGAGACAGAGAGACAGAGACAGATGCAGAGACAGACTATGTGGCTTACAGTGTTTGTGTCTTAATCCACAAAATCCACATATCAGTCACTATGGGGTTGGGTTGTTTTTTGTTTGTTTGTTTGTTTGTTTTTTGTATTTGTGTTTTTTGTGTTTGTGTGTCTGTGTCTGTGTCTGTGTATATGTGTCTGTGTGTATGTGTGTGCGTGTGTTCTTATTTTTGAATCTTAAGACTGTGTCCATAATTCCTTTGGTTATTCTGAGACACTCAAATGAGTCCAAGCTGAGTCTCAGTCACGTGTGAACGTTTCCAAACACACAATTTCATTTCGTGTCGATCTAAATCAACCGCCTTAGATAGAATGGTGCAGTGGATACTGCAACAGACTAAAGACTGGAAGGTTATGAGATCGAATCCCACCAATACTGTCGAAATTATTATTGGATTTTTCCGCCCAAGCTGGCGCCTTCCCAGAGTTGAGTATGCCAAGGGCTCATTGCGAAGAATGGGACCACACAGCGGAGTCTCATCCACTTCATAAATGCGTCACTTAAGGTGCTGCTCAAATGTCCTGACCAATGTTGAAGGTGTCTGTACCTCTTGGGTCTGGCTGACGCCAGGATATTATCAAAGCAATTGCACAGTACAGCCTTGTCTCAATCCAGAGTGGAACTCCACTGCATCACGATTATCACTCCATTGTTATGCACCATCATAGCATTGTGAAAAATTGTCTGAGACTATGTGGCCACTGAAATGGCCTAGAAGATGGGATGGCAACGAAAACAATAACAACAACAACAACAAATGCTAATAATAATCATAATAACCAAACATTATCACAGAATGAGGTGCACAACAAAATGACAAAGTTGACCGATTGTGGTTTTAGAAGCGAACAACAACAACAACAACAAATAATAATAATAATCATAATAACCAAACATTATCACAGAATGAGGTGCAGATCAAAATGACAAAGTTGACCGATTGTCTGTGGTTTTTAGAAAAGACTTGTCTTGCCTTTCAGAGTGGAGGCTTGGCCCGTTCAGATCAATAATAGCTACACAGAAAGCTTTCAGACCAATTTACTCCAGCTGCAGTATTTTTGTTGCTGTTCGTGTTTATCAATTATTATCTACTCCACAAACAAATTGGTCTTATACGTCATAAACACAATTTTATACGATTCTAGATCAGGCAGCACCCAAATCTGGTAAACATTTCTCCAGCAATTATCGAGATATTTTTGCTTCCTGGAACCTGTTTTTGCCGATGCTAACGCATATAGAAACATGCAGAGTCTGCTCCATACCACATGTCTTCAGATTTAGTATCTCTTTCGAAATTATTGAAACATTTTTGCTGTTTGTATCTGTGTTAACATAAATAGAAACTTGCATGCTCTGATCCATACCACACGTCCTCAATCATTCAGTCCTTACCCTTATCCTTCCTCCTGGCTCCTGTGCATCTTCGCCCCCCCCCCCCTCTCCTTTTTGCTAATACTATCACTGTTATGTTTTGTTGCTGCTGCTGTTGTTGTTGTTGTTGTTGTTAAGGATTG
>CM060314.1:87270717-87285717 GCA_030674185.1 Monoplex corrugatus
ACACAGCTTGACAACTCCTCTGACCACCAAGCACCATGACAGTTGTAGCGACAGGAAACAGCTTGACTACAACAGGAAACACAGCTTGACAACTCCTCTGACCACCAAGCACCATGACAGTTGGAGCGACAGGAAACAGCTTGACTACAACAGGAAACACAGCTTGACAACTCCTCTGACCACCAAGCACCATGACAGTTGGAGCGACAGGAAACAATGACAACAACTCCTCTGACCACCAAGCACCATGACAGTTGGAGCGACAGGAAACAATGACAACAACCCCTCTGACCACCAAGCACCATGACAGTTGGAGCGACAGGAAACAATGACAACAACTCCTCTGACCACCAAGCACCATGACAGTTGGAGCGACAGGAAACAATGACAACAACTCCTCTGACCACCAAGCACCATGACAGTTGGAGCGACAGGAAACAATGACAACAACTCCTCTGACCACCAAGCACCATGACAGTTGTAGCGACAGGAAACAATGACAACAACCCCTCTGACCACCAAGCACCATGACAGTTGGAGCGACAGGAAACAATGACAACAACCCCTCTGACCACCAAGCACCATGACAGTTGGAGCGACAGGAAACAGCTTGACTACAATTCCTCTGACCACCAAGTACCATGACAGTTGGAGCGACAGGAAACAATGACAACAACCCCTCTGACCACCAAGGAACGTGACAGTTGGAGTGACAGGAAACAATGACAACAACTCCTCTGACCACCAAGGAACGTGACAGTTGGAGCGACAGGAAACAGCTTGACCACAACTCCTCTGACCACCATGACAGTTGGAGCGACAGGAAACAATGACAACAACTCCTCTGACCACCAAGTACCATGTCAGTTGGAGTGACAGGAAACAGCTTGACTATGACAGGAAACATAGCTTGACTACAACAGGAAACATAGCTTGACTACAACAGGAAACATAGCTTGACTACAACAGGAAACAGCTTGACTACAACAGGAAACATAGCTTGACTATAACAGGAAACATAGCTTGACTACAACAGGAAACATAGCTTGACTACAACAGGAAACAGCTGGACTACAACAGGAAACATAGCTTGACTACAACAGGAAACATAGCTTGACTACAACAGGAAACATAGCTTGACTACAACAGGAAACATAGCTGGACTACAACAGGAAACATAGCTTGACTACAACAGGAAACATAGCTTGACTACAACAGGAAACACAGCTTGACTACAACAGGAAACAGCTTGACTACAACTCCTCTGACCACCATATTCCATGACAGCAGAGAGAGCTGGAAAAAGAGAACGGCCGCGTTTATTTCCAGACGTGGCCTGACCATACAGCAGCGGAACGAAAGAAGAAGAAGAAGAAATGAGATCTGTCGTTTGTTTTTCTTCTCTGGCAGAACTGTTGTTGACTTCAGACTGTTCAAAAGACTGGTTCTGGATGGAGTGACTTAAACGCCATCACAGAACCAGGAATGAGCGACTTGGGGAAGGGACAGAAGGAGTGTGGGACCCAAGGGGAAACGCGAATCATAGGATTTCTTTAAATATTTATTATCAATCAACAATAGGCAAGAATAAATACAATATTAATTTGCGTTATCATAGAACACACACATAAAGAGGTTATCAAAAATGCAATACAACTACACGAGTAAGCGTGTGTCTTCATTTATGATCATAAATGCAGACAGAGAGAGGGAGAGAGACACACAGAGAGATAGAGACAGACAGACAGACAGAGAGAGAGAGAGACTTTAACCGACACTTGAATATGATGACAAAGCCACGAATGATAAGGTAAGGCAAAAAGGCATAAGTATAAACACGGCTTTAAAAACGCGCATTCCAAAACAAAACAAAAACTGTTTGCAGAGTTTACATATCTGTATAACATGTCAACTGTTATTGTTATAATACATTCATCATCATCATCATTATCATCATCATCAGTCCCGTAGTCTGGTTGACCGTTGGGGCACCACTGAAGATTTTGCAACCAACTTCCTCCACTCCTCACAGTCTTCAGCTTTCCGCAGAATGATGTTCCATTCAAGGCCAGTCCACTCTCTGATATTGTCTTCCCATCTTTGCACTATTTCAAATAGCATGATTTCTTTCTAATAGCAACTTGTCATGCAGGCACGTGACAGATGGAAAAAGGAAAGTGAAAAAAAAGACATTGGTAACTAGTAAGTTCCACACATTGGTAACTAGTAAGCTCCACACATTGGTAACTAGTAAGTTCCACACATTGGTAACTAGTAAGTTCCACACATTGGTAACTAGTAAGCTCCACACCTACACAGTAAAAGAATAAAAATTGGTCAACTTCAAAACTGATAATCAGACGATAGTATGTCCAACTTATTTAATATTTTTGAGTCGTCATTCTAAAACTTCTCATCATATAGTTCATTATCAGATTACCAACTGACGGACAACCTCTACAAAGCCACAGAGACGCAGGCGTGCAAACAGGACGTGTGCAGTGATTGTTTCTGTCACAAATCGTTCTCGACACTGTCCTGCAAATAGCTAACAAAATCTCTTCCCGCAAAATGGACTTGGCCCAAACAAAACAATTCTGACAGATGAAGGGAAGAGGAGAAAGGGAGAACAGGACGACAGGGTGTAGGGGTAAGGGGTGAAGGATCCAGGGTGTGTGGTGTAGAATAGAGCCTGCATGTTTCTATAAGTGACCTGTTCTCACAAACCGAGGCGTATGTCCCATGCCAGCCAACTGAGACACTGTCTCAGAAAAGTAGTGGGCGTCTGTTTACTTCATATCATCCACTGGCATAGCTAGCAATAAAGCTTCTCCATTTCTGTCGTTTAGACTGTCTCTAAGCTAGCAATAAAGCCATTTTCTGTGTAGACGTCCTAGCGTAGCAATAATTCCTTCTGTCTGTTGTGCACTGTCTCTATGCGAAGCAATAAAGTTTTCCATGCATGTCTTTGGAACCATGTCTCTATAGCGAAAGCGAATAAAGCATCGCCATTCTGCTGTTGTGACCTGTCTCTTGCGTAGCATAAGCTCTCATTTTCTGTTTGTAGACCTGTCTCATACGTAGCAATAAAGTTCTCCATTTGCTAGACCTGATACGTAGCAATAAAGCTTCTCATGTTCTTCTTGTACCTGCCCTCTATAGCGTAGCAATAAAGTTTCTCCGTTTCTGTCTGTTGTAGACCTGTCTCTGTATAGTATCTCAAATGTTTTCAGGGCCTGGGGTCTTCTTCTAATGTATTGGCCAGGTGTTTTTGGAACTTTCTCTTTCGTTTTCTGGGTCCGGTGAAGAGCAGTTCGGGTGACGCCATCCCACCTCCTCGGATGATATGTCCAACCCACCTTCATCATTTTTTCATAATGATATGCAGTGTCAAATAATCTCTTGATTGCATTGGCCAAATAGCTGTTAGACGGAGACGGATACTGGGCCAGCAGACTTCCACCATTCTTCTGAGATTCCCTGTGTGTAGGCTGATAGCTTAGCACGGCCGCTTTCCGCCATTTTCCGCTGGTGAGGTTCTGTCTCGGTGAAATTGAGAGTTTAGTTGCAACTTGTTCTTTAGGCTTTTTAATAGGAGTATGGTAAGTTCAAAACGGGAAATTCTCCTTTGAAAAGCGTTAAAATTCAATTATCACAAGGATACCCGGTGGCAATGTTTTGTTAAAATAACTGTAATTGGAGGTTTTACACACCACCACAACTTAACCCCTTACAAACCCCCCACATTCCATTCATCGTTTCGAAGCTTACGACATCTTCCTAGCACTGCACGCTGCGCACTTCAGGCTATTTTGATTAGACGTCAATGTTCATAATTGTAATTCAAAATAATCTTGATCAGAATCCATTACAGCATGCCCTTGTTGCAAAGGAAAATCTGACAATGATTTTTGCTCTAACTTTCTTCTTCGTTTTCTCAAAATAAGGATCTTTCACATGTGATATTTCAGCTGGCCACAATTCCTACAGTTTCTTTTTCTTTCCTACAGACTTTATTTATAGATCATGAAAATAAAATGTCATGTCCTTTGCAGTGATACCAATGACTTAACATCACCAAAACTCCACTTATGTACTGTTCTGTCAGATCAGGTAATAACAGCTTAACATAGGCACAAATGGGTGCCAGCAAAATGAATATCTCAACAGTTGCCAGAAGAGTGGGGAACTAGAAAAACACGAAAATAGAATCAGAACGTGTACTTAATACAACCAGACAAAACAGACTCAAATTTTCGGCCAACTGGCCTTTGTCGAGCGTAAACATAAGATCACAAAAGACAACCAGGGAAGTTTGAGTCTTTTTCTCCTAATTTTGTCATCTGTTGTTTGTTCTTTTGTCATCTTACGTTTACATTTGACAAAGGCCAGTTGGCCGAAAATTTGCGCCTGTCTTGTCTGGTTGTATTAAATATGCGTTCTGGTTCTATTTTCGTGTTTTTCTGGTTCCTGTTTGCTTGAATGTTGTCGGTCGCAGTTGTTTTGGATGCCAGACCAGTGTTTACCAGATTTGGGTACTGCCTAATCTAGAAAAATATATCGAACTCATGACGTATATGACCCATTTTTTTTATCGTAACTAATGGCCCCGAAAGTGTCTCTGCTATAGAGTTAACTGGTCTGAAAGCATTCTCTGTAACGAATTATCGATCCGGACCTGCCAGACTTGTATTCTTAATGGCAAGCGACGGTAGTTCCAAAACCAAAAATAGTCCATCAACTTCCTCGTTTTCCATCTGCAGTATTTACTTTGCTTATAGTTTTTCTCCGGGAAATCACTTCAGATTCACGTGAGACAAGACTGTGTTTTATGTCTGGGTGTGTGTGGAGGCTAGTGTGCTTGTATGTGTATGTGTATGTATGTATGTATGTATGTATGTATGTATGTATGTATGTATGTATGTATGTATGTATGTATGTATGTTTTGTTGTTGTATGTATGTATGTATGTATTATGAATGAATGTATGTATGTATGTATGTATGTATGTATGTATGTATGTATGTATGTGACGTGTGTGCACGCGCTCGAGCATGTTTCCAATGCATTGTGTGTTGTTTTTGTTTGTTGTTGTTTGTTTGTTTGTTTGTTTGTGTTTCCATACATGTGTGCTTGTGCTTTGTTTGTGCGCTTGCTTATTTCCATGTATTATTTTGGGTGTGTTTTCTCTGGAATTGAGTTTTTGAGTATCGAGGTGTATGTTTCATGTATATGTCTATGCATGCGTGTATCCATTTGTGTGT
Organism: Monoplex corrugatus; assembly: GCA_030674185.1. Lineage (NCBI taxonomy): Eukaryota > Metazoa > Mollusca > Gastropoda > Littorinimorpha > Ranellidae > Monoplex > Monoplex corrugatus. The sequence goes on from CM060314.1 coordinate 87,275,982, forward strand.
GTACGTGTGCTGTGCGTGCTGTGTGGTGTGTATGTGTATGTGCGTGTGCGTGTGTGTGTCGCGTGCGTATGGTAAGTGTATGTGTTTGTTTACACGTCAGAGAAACAGGCAGCCATATTCACTGCTTTGTATTTTTGAACAGAATATGATCTTCTGTTTGCTTGCTTGCTTGCTTGCTTGCTTGCTTGCTTGTTGCTTGCTTGCTTGCTTGCTTGTTTGCTTGCTTGCTTGCTTGCTTGTTTGCTTGCTTGCTTGCTTGTTTTGCTTGCTTGCTTGTTTGCTTGCTTGCTTTTGCTTCTTTCCCAATCATTTACCATTGTCGCGGCATGACAGAATGATACATGGAAATACACACGTCATTATAACCCACTGTATTGCTTTTATAGCACTGTTTCATGGTTCGTCCTTTTCATCATAGCGGTTGAGGCGGACATGTACTTGCTTTATGTTTGTGCACCTCTGGCGCTTAAACTTTTGTGAAGAACTTAGGGCTCTTGTAAAATGAGATGTGTACAGATAATTATTGTTATTATTACATATCCAGTGACAGACCAGTAAGTCTCTGCTAGGCTTTTGAATTATAAATTATAAGGTGTAACGGTTCACCAGATGACAACATATCAACTTTACACTGAGGCTGCTTGAAATGTTCCTTCTTTGTTAGTTACAGAGCTCTTACTGCGTGCACGTAACAAGATCTATTGGAAGAACATACATACGTATCTTCAAAAAACAGGGACCAGAACAGTTCTAGTCTGGTGAAATTTGTCAAGTTCTTTCCTCCCATGACTGACTGGAACTCGCTAAGGAGTACAGCAAAGCTGCTTAACGTTGGGACGAAATGCATCGTCTGCGACGTGGTGTCGACTAAAACAGACTCTCTGGGGACACTGGTCGGAGAGGTGGATCAGGGGAGAGAAGCGAGGATGACTGTCATCACCCCAGTGACTAACGACTCACGAGCGTGGAACCAATCAGGGTCGGGGCTATTTCCCGTCCAGGCCATTTATCAGACTGAGGCTGTCTTCGGTACACCGTCAGTGAATGGTTAGTAATTTCATTCTTATGATCGTTTATCTGTGTTTTGATACGCTGGCCGATAAATGTAGTGACTGAATTTTGTTGTCATCTGTGTTTTTGATAAACAAGACAGTAACTGTAGTGACTGAATTTTGTTAAGTTATCTGTGTTTTTGATAAACAAGGCAGTAACAGTAGTGACTGAATTTTGTTATCTGTGTTTTTGATAAACAAGGCAGTAACAGTAGTGACTGAATTTTGTTATCTGTGTTTTTGATAAACAAGGCAGTAACAGTAGTGACTGAATTTTGTTATCTGTGTTTTTGATAAACAAGGCAGTAACAGTAGTGACTGAATTTTGTTATCTGTGTTTTTGATAAACAGGGCATTAACAGTAGTGACTGAATTTGTTAAGTTATCTGTGTTTTTGATAAACAGGCATTAACAGTAGTGACTGAATTTTGTTAAGTTATCTGTGTTTTTGATAAACAAGGCAGTAACAGTAGTGACTGAATTTTGTTAAGTCGTCTGTTTTTGATAAACAAGGCAGTAACAGTAGTGACTGAATTTTGTTATCTGTGTTTTTGATAAACAAGGCAGTAACAGTAGTGACTGAATTTTGTTATCTGTGTTTTTGATAAACAAGGCATTAACAGTAGTGACTGAATTTTGTTATCTGTGTTTTTGATAAACAAGGCAGTAACAGTAGTGACTGAATTTTGTTAAGTTATCTGTGTTTTTGATAAACAAGGCAGTAACTGTAGTGACTGAATTTTGTTTATCTGTGTTTTTGATAAACAAGGCAGTAACTGTAGTGACTGAATTTTGTTATCTGTGTTTTTGATAAACAAGGCAGTAACAGTAGTGACTGAATTTTGTTAAGTTATCTGTGTTTTTGATAAACAAGGCAGTAACTGTAGTGACTGAATTTTGTTATCTGTATTTTTGATAAACAAGGCAGTAACTGTAGTGACTGAATTTTGTTATCTGTGTTTTTGATAAACAAGGCAGTAACAGTAGTGACTGAATTTTGTTAAGTTATCTGTGTTTTTGATAAACAAGGCAGTAACTGTAGTGACTGAATTTTGTTATCTGTGTTTTTGATAAACAAGGCAGTAACTGTAGTGACTGAATTTTGTTATCTGTGTTTTTGATAAACAAGGCAGTAACTGTAGTGACTGAATTTTGTTATCTGTGTTTTTGATAAACAAGGCAGTAACAGTAGTGACTGAATTTTGTTATCTGTGTTTTTGATAAACAAGGCAGTAACAGTAGTGACTGAATTTTGTTGTCTGTGTTTTTGATAAACAAGCTGAATTGTTGTTTGTATTGTAATTTTGTTTTTTTTGTGTTTTGATACACATTGACTGAATTTTGTTTCTGTGTTTTTGATAAAACAACAGGGCATTTGTTACGGTTTTGATACGGATACAGATATTTTGTTGTCTGTGTTTTTGATAACAAGGCGTAACAGTAGTGACTGAATTTTGTTATCTGTGTTTTTGATAAACAGGCATTAACAGTAGTGACTGAATTTTGGTTATCTGTGTTTTTGATAAACAAGGCAGTAACAGTAGTGACTGAATTTTGTTATCTGTGTTTTTGATAAACAGGGCATTAACAGTAGTGACTAAATTTTGTTATCTGTGTTTTTGATAAACAAGGCAGTAACAGTAGTGACTGAATTTTGTTATCTGTGTTTTTGATAAACAGGCATTAACAGTAGTGACTGAATTTTGTTTCTGTGTTTTTGATAAACAAGGCAGTTAACAGTAGTGACTGAATTTTGTAGTTATCTGTGTTTTTGATAAACAAGGCAGTAACAGTAGTGACTGAATTTTGTTGTCTGTGTTTTTGATAAACAGGGCATTAACAGTAGTGACTGAATTTTGTTGTCTGTGTTTTTGATAAACAAGGCAGTAACTGTAGTGACTGAATTTTGTTGTCTGTGTTTTTGATAAACAGGCATTAACAGTAGTGACTGAATTTTGTTGTCTGTGTTTTTGATAAACAAGGCAGTAACTGTAGTGACTGAATTTTGTTGTCTGTGTTTTTGATAAACAAGGCAGTAACAGTAGTGACTGAATTTTTTGTCTGTGTTTTTGATAAACAAGGCAGTAACAGTAGTGACTGAATTTTGTTGTCTGTGTTTTTGATAAACAAGGCAGTAACAGTAGTGACTGAATTTTGTTGTCTGTGTTTTTGATAAACAAGGCAGTAACAGTAGTGACTGAATTTTGTTGTCTGTGTTTTTGATAAACAAGGCAGTAACAGTAGTGACTGAATTTTGTTGTCTGTGTTTTTGATAAACAAGGCAGTAACAGTAGTGACTGAATTTTGTTGTCTGTGTTTTTGATAAACAAGGCAGTAACAGTAGTGACTGAATTTTGTTGTCTGTGTTTTTGATAAACAAGGCATTAACAGTAGTGACTGAATTTTGTTAAGTTATCTGTGTTTTTGATAAACAAGGCAGTAACTGTAGTGACTGAATTTTGTTATCTGTGTTTTTGATAAACAAGGCAGTAACAGTAGTGACTGAATTTTTTATCTGTGTTTTTGATAAACAAGGCAGTAACAGTAGTGACTGAATTTTGTTGTCTGTGTTTTTGATAAACAAGGCAGTAACAGTAGTGACTGAATTTTGTTATCTGTGTTTTTGATAAACAAGGCAGTAACAGTAGTGACTGAATTTTGTTATCTGTGTTTTTGATAAACAAGGCAGTAACAGTAGTGACTGAATTTTGTTGTCTGTGTTTTTGATAAACAAGGCAGTAACTGTAGTGACTGAATTTTTTTAAGTTATCTGTGTTTTTGATAAACAAGGCAGTAACAGTAGTGACTGAATTTTGTTGTCTGTGTTTTTGATAAACAAGGCAGTAACAGTAGTGACTGAATTTTGTTGTCTGTGTTTTTGATAAACAAGGCAGTAACAGTAGTGACTGAATTTTGTTGTCTGTGTTTTTGATAAACAAGGCAGTAACAGTAGTGACTGAATTTTATTATCTGTGTTTTTGATAAACAAGGCAGTAACTGTAGTGACTGAATTTTGTTGTCTGTGTTTTTGATAAACAAGGCAGTAACAGTAGTGACTGAATTTTGTTGTCTGTGTTTTTGATAAACAAGGCAGTAACAGTAGTGACTGAATTTTGTTGTCTGTGTTTTTGATAAACAAGGCAGTAACAGTAGTGACTGAATTTTGTTGTCTGTGTTTTTGATAAACAAGGCAGTAACTGTAGTGACTGAATTTTGTTATCTGTGTTTTTGATAAACAAGGCAGTAACTGTAGTGACTGAATTTTGTTGTCATCTGTGTTTTTGATAAACAAGGCAGTAACAGTAGTGACTGAATTTTGTTAAGTTATCTGTGTTTTTGATAAACAAGGCAGTAACAGTAGTGACTGAATTTTGTTGTCATCTGTGTTTTTGATAAACAAGGCAGTAACTGTAGTGACTGAATTTTGTTGTCATCTGTGTGTTTTTGATAAACAAGGCAGTAACAGTAGTGACTGAATTTTGTTATCTGTGTTTTTGATAAACAAGACAGTAACTGTAGTGACTGAATTTTGATGTCATCTGTGTTTTTGATAAACAAGGCAGTAACAGTAGTGACTGGTTTTTACCTATTCGTCATTACGGCTGTTAGATTGTACAGTAGTCATGTCTGGTAGTATCATTTCATTACCTTACAATATCATACTTTCGACTTTCTTGTATGAAAAGGTGTATCCTATAATTTACTAGCAGAAAAATATTACAGTCTGATTTTACCATGGCTAAGATATCTGGTTTGGTGCATTATAACAGATAATAGATATGACATCATACATTATTCTTGTATGACTTTATTCTCAAAACTCATTTGTACGACTTCTGCACATTACACAAAATCAGACTTTCCACCATGTTGTTGCACAATGTTGATTTGGATGCTGTGGGCAGAGGAACATTTATTGGATTTGAGTGCTGTGGGCAGAGAAACATTTACTGGATTTGGATGCTGTGGGCAGAGGAACATTTACTGGATTTGAGTGTTGTGGGCAGAGAAACATTTACTGGATTTGGGTGATGTGGGCAGAAGAACATTTACTGGATTTGGATGCTGTGGGCAGAGGAACATTTACTGGATTTGAGTGTTGTGGGCAGAGAAACATTTACTGGATTTGGAGTGCTGTGGGCAGAGGAACATTTACTGGATTTGAGTGCAGTGGGCAGAGAAACATTTACTGGATTGGGTGCTGTGGGCAGAGAGAACATTTACTGGATCTGGGTGCTGTGGCAGAGAAACATTTACTGGATTGGGTGCTGTGGGCAGAGAACATTTACTGGATTTGGTGCTGTGGGCAGAGAAACATTTACTGGATCTGGGTGCTGTGGGCAGAGAATCATTTACTGGATTTGGGTGCTGTGGGCAGAAGAACATTTACTGGATTTGGGTGCTGTGGGCAGAGAAACATTTACTGGATCTGGGTGCTGTGGGCAGAGAATCATTTACTGGATTTGGGTGCTGTGGGCAGAGGAACATTTACTGGATTTGGGTGCTGTGGGCAGAGAAACATTTACTGGATTTGGGTGCTGTGGCAGAAGAACATTTACTGGATTTGGGTGCTGTGGGCAGAAGAACATTTACTGGATCTGGGTGCTGTGGGCAAGAAACATTTACTGGATTTGGGTGCTGTGGGCAGAAGAACATTTACTGGATTTGGTGCTGTGGGCAGAAGAACATTTACTGGATTTGGGTGCTGTGGGCAGAGAAACATTTACTGGATTTGGTGCTGTGGGCAGAGAACATTTCCTGGGTTTGGGTGCTGTGGCAGAGGCACATTTACTGGATTTGGGTGCTGTGGGCAGAGGAACATTTACCTGATTTGGAATGTTGTAGGTAGACTGAAATTTTACCAAATTCGGGTTTTGTCTAGAATCGTGACTGTTTAATCAAACGGTGGACGACTCAGTTTTGGTATGAATATGACCCAGTTTATAAATAATGAACGCAAAAGTGCCTCAGCTCGGGTAATGTGGCATGAAAGCGTTCTCTGTTACAACCTATCGATCCAAACCCTTGCAGGACCCTCAGTCTTAACCTTTGGCAAGGTCAGTTCCAGAACCACAGGCGATCAATCAGCTAGTTCATTTTCTCATTTCCACTCTTCTTCTTCCCCTACCCTCTTCCCCACTTTCTGTGTTTTTTTTTAACAGTTTTTTTTTTAAAGGAGATAGACTGACATCGACAAAAAAGCAAGACTATGTTTTTAAGCTTGTGTGTCTCTGAGTCAGATTGATATCTTATAATTACTTATGAAGAGTTCAAAACGATTCCAACACAGGAGCAGTGCCAATATACGTTATGTCTAAAGTGACATTATTTTTTATAATTAATCGACTTTGTATAGCGTCTTCTAAGGAAACGCTGTTTGCAAATCTTCCTCTAAAAAATCGCTGATTTTGATTAAAGCACTTTTTGGATCGTGTGTCTTTGACCTTGACCTTCCAAACTATGTTTTTGGAACATGTCAACAATCTGCAGCTTTGACCAAAAATTTGGTAAAAACCACCCATAAAGACTTGGCAAAATGATGTTCACACAGTTTTGCTCTCTCTCTCTCTCTCTCTCTCTCTCTCTCTCTCTCTCTCTCTCTCTCTCTCTCTCTCTCTCTCTCTCTCATTGCTACTACAAACGGACGACGAATGAAAAGTAGAGCGTAGAACCATATCAGGGCTATAACCGCTTCAAAACATACAAAACTTAAACAGGGAAAAAAAAGAAGAAAAAATTTAAGTACACATATCAATGCATTCGCGCACATAATCTAAGGACATGCCCCCGGCGTTGACTACTCCGTCCAATTTATCGCACAGGGGAGATTTAAAAAAAAACACCTGAATACAAATATAAGCATACATAAGGACACCAAAACATATACAAAAACAGGCATAAACTACCAAAAATTGCTTCCGCATATTTCATCTCCCTAGAGCCAAAAATGCACTTAATACACGTACCCAATTATCAATCCTAAGAAAAAGTACAGAAGACTTTATCGAACACATCGGTGAATGGACCATTAAGGCAGAAAATGATAGGTAGAAATGACAGAAAGCAAAGCAACAAGGCAGAAAAATTTCTAGCACAGAATTTCCAGAAGGTGGGGATACTATTTATACTGAAAGAGGCCCCGGCATCCCCACGGGGGAACACCGGAGACGTAGTATGCAGACTGTGCAGCAACATACCGCCGGTACAGCGTGGACAATACACCGTTCAGATACCCATCCGACAAACACTGGACATAAAATTAAAAAAAAATTAGATAAGAAAGAAGGCTGACAGCAGGATTTGTGGATATATCGGGTGCTGCTGATCCCTGTTTGTCAACACTCGATTAATCCACACCTGGATGTGATCAAAAGTCAAGGGTTAATTAAGCAGATGCTGGATCAGGCTAATCTCAAAGTCACATGTTCCAGACTGCTGCTCACAGGTGGGAGATTACAACTTCACAAAGCAGGTTGTGACCTCTGTGCGCCTCGGTGATCACCGTAATGTATTCCTGCCCAGCCGACTGACGATCAATGAAAACTATATCGAGCCGTGGCGACTTCATGACACTTAACGAAAATATACCGATGCAATCTGTCATCCGTCAATAGACGTTAATACTTTCAACGCTGACATGGAGTTTGATTGGCTGGTTCGTTGCGTGTTGGTTGGTTGTCGCTTTTTTTGTGTTTTGTTTGTTTTCTTTGCTATATTTGTTTTGTTGTTTTTTAATTTGTTCATTGCCATCACTTGCACGTTCAAATGTTTGTTAAAAATACTTCAGAACAGACTCCTTAAAACGATTCAAAAGAGCACCGAACTACGTTGATCCAATCAACTGTAATTGTGTGTGTGTGTATATAAAATATATATATATATATATATATGTATAGATATATGTATATAAGTATATACATATATATATATATATATATATATAATCCTCCTGGTCCAACCTTATCCTCCAAATTTGGACTCACTGCACATTATGCGTAGTCGGATGTTTTAGTGGAGCAAGGACAACTCGAGCTATTAGGCCAGCTGACCACTGTCCACTATGTTTTTATAGCTGTTTATGCACTTTGTAACTGTGCTGAATGGATTCATGCCATGCAATGGATTAATTCATCTTATTCACACAGGCTAAGAGGTTGAGTAAAAATTAAAACTCTGGAATTAAGGCGCTATAAAACGTCCCGGCTTAAGTTGTTGGAATGGCTGATATGATCATTAAAATATCTATGTAACTAATCATAAGTACATCCAGCATCCGTTTGTATCAATACCCTTGGCAGCTTTTACTACAGAAACAAACACAGCATGCGCAAGACATTAGTCCAATTAGCTACTTTCAGGTTCATAAAGGTTTGATATGTGTAGAAACTTATGGACAACAACAAACACACTTCCCCAGCCCGTCTGCACAGGTTGCATGGTTGCTGCTGTTGTTGCTCATGCTGTTGCTGTTTCTGTTGTAGTTGTCGTCGTTATCGTAAACTACTGTCGCATTTCAGCCCGTGAACTGAACGTAGGTGTGTCAACAGGTGACATATATCCAAACTACCACACACACACTAAAGGAATGTGCTAATAATATTCACCAAAGAAAACAGGAATTCAGAAGCGGTTACTATCACGCATGACTGACAACCCTTTTGTTTTAAACCTCACGTATGACGGGATAGTTAGTCAAGTGGGTAAACATCTGACTTCCACATGAAAGGCCCTGTGTTCCATCCGCCTCGACATCTCCGCCTGGTGGGTAAAGGTGGAGATTTTTACCCCATCTCCCAGGTAACATGTGAGCAAACCTATCAGTGCTTAGACTCCGTGTATATACGCCAGCAGAATATCAAATATGCACGTTAAAGTTCCCGTAAGGCATTTACCTTAAAAAAAATCCCTCTTGAAAAAATCCAAACTCCAGACTCAAAAAAAAAGAAAGAAAGAAAGAAAAGAAAAGAAAGAAAAAAAGAAAGAAAAGAAAGAAAAAAAAAAGAAAAAAAAGAAAAAGGCAGAAAGAAAAAAGTAAAAACTCTTGTCTCCTCCCTTTGATGTCACTTGTGTCTCCGTTTCAGCAGCTGTGCACGTTTCATGAGCGCTGTTGTGACTTCATCAATCCGCCCCTGCAGTCAAAGGACCAGACAGCTGAACACGTCGCTTCTATCAAGTGAATCGACAGGCGAAATGGCCGACTGCGGCTCCTCTGACGACCAACCTTACCTGCCAGCCGCCACGAATAAAAAAAATGGCCACATGCATCGCCAGATGTGGACTGACATCTACACGGAAAACGAAAGAAAAAGAAGAAGAAGAAGAATATCGGCGTTCTGTGACATTGGTGAACATGACTGCAGATTCCTATGTTTTTAAGGAACCACAGGAGTTGGATAGCATGGACTTCATGTTCACAAAAGTTGGACTGGATGGACTGTCATGTTCACAACAAGAGTTACTGGGGATGGAGTGTTATTGAGGACAGGGGTCAGGATGGACGGGTTACTCAAACTCAAAGGGACAAGGGTTTAGACAGGTGGGTGGACTGCACTTCAAAAAGACAACGGCAGGGATGGGTTCGTGTTCGGACTGTTACTCAGAGGAAGACGGGTCAAGCGTCAAGATGGGTGAGACGGGATGGGATGGGTGGACTTTGATTCAAAGGGACAAAACAGAAATGGCAA
>CM060314.1:87303217-87320717 GCA_030674185.1 Monoplex corrugatus
CAGAAAGCTGCGGATAGGGTGAGTGAATCAAAGGGTTAATTTTTTTTTGCTGTTGGTGGATAGGTTGCGGGAGTCAAAGGGTTAACGGGACGTACGATATGAAGTTCCGCGTGCAGTATACACGCGAAGGGACTTTAACGCTTTAACCGTTTCATTCAGGCATAAAGCGACAGGAAGCTGGTGGGAGCCGATGGACAGGGCGAGGGGAGCCCAAGAACTAAGAGTACGGCAGCACCTACTAAGCCTCCTTCACCTAATCGCTTTGTCGCAGAGCCAGACAGATCGAGCAGCGTCCTCGCCAGGTTGGAGACCGCCGCCAAGTCTCTCTCGTGACAGCCACACGGGTATTACTGACAGATTTGGATGGAGGGTGTTACGGTGGAATTGACGGACGCGATGGGCTGAGTGGTGTGAGGACACTGGTCTCCTGACTGGGAAGTCGCGAGTTTGAACCTGTTCAGGTACTTAATAATAATAATAATAATTACAATATTTATTTAACGCAAAATCTTGATAAAATCAAATCTAAGCGCTGAACAGACACATACGCACACACGCACACACACGCACGCACGCACAAAACACACAACACACACACACACACACACACACACACACACACACACACACACACACACAAAACACACACCACACACGCATGGCTATAAATGGAGAGAAAGAATAAAAGCAATGGAAAATTATAGAGAGCATATTATGTACAATTATATTATTATACTTCCCGCCTAATGGGTGAAAGGTCTAGATTTTCTCCCTTGATCTCCCATGTCGATATTTGTGCAGACCCGGCGAGTGCCTAATCCCCCTTCGTGTGTATACGCGCGAAGAAGATCGAAATACACACGTTAAAGATCCTGTAAACCATGTCACTGTTTGGTGGCTTATGGAAACACGAAAGTACCATGCACACACCCCAAAATGTAACATGAGTACCTTAATGGCAGGGTATTAAAAAAATTCAGCCTTACACGTACAAATCCATTTGTATATATTCGAGTGCATATAGGAATCGCAGTCCACGAATGAAGACAAAAAAGGGAATTTTCAACCAGTGTAGTGGTGAACGCAACGGACTACCGACTGGAAGGTTGTGGGTTCGAAATCCCCATCAGTACCTTCAAAAATCATTGTGGGATTTTTCGACTCTAATCGGCTCCTACCTAGAGTTGGGCGTGCTATGGGTCATTGGGAAGACTGGAACCAGATGCGTCATTGAGGGTGTTGCTCAAATTTTCTGACCAACACCGCAGGTGTCTGTATCTCTTGGGCCTGGTTGACGCCAGGATATATTACGATAGTAAGCGTAGAGTACAACCCTCTCACGCAGTCTCAATCCTAGATGGAACTCCATAGCATCATGAGTATCATCCACATCGACATCATCATCATCGCATAATAAAAAGTGTTTCAGCTTCTGTGGCCATTAAAGTGGCGTAGAAAATGGGACGAAAAAAAAAAGGTGAGCACAAAGGTAACCTCCCTGTGTGCAATGATCCTAAAAAAAAAATTATAAAAAAAAAAATTACAAAAAGGAATTTTCCGACTACGATCGATCCTTTTGCGATGAATTCCATTTTCCTTGCCATCATCTGGTTTGCGTCCTAAATGTGATGCAATACGGAATGTGTTTTCTATTATTATGTTTCAGCTGTCATGGAATTCAGGATTACTTCAAGAAGGATTAACAGCACACTAGCAGCTTCATACGTATGGGCCCCATTCATGTCTGTCTCCTGTATTTACATGGCAAAATTTTAGAGACTGTGCAATACCATACGCGCTGTTAAAGTCTTGAAATAATTAAGAAGGACAGAATTTGTCAAACAGCAAAGTTAACATCAGAATTAACGACACATCGGACCGATTCATAAAGATGGGCAGACAAAAAGATTCGTGTTTGTTTTTGTTTATGTTTCATGACGTTTCTGAAAGAGAGAATATGAAATGAACTTTGATGCTTTGATAATTATACTACAAGCTGGTGTGTGTGTGTGTGTGTGTGTGTGTGTGTGTGTGTGTGTGTGTGTGTGTGTGTGTGTGTGTGTGTGTGTGTGTGTGTGTGTGTGTTTGTGTGTATGTGTGTATGTGTGTGTGTGTGTGTGTGTATGTGTGTGTGTGTGTGTTTGTGTGTGTGTTTGTGTGTGTGTGTGTGTGTGTGTGTGTGTGTGTGTGGGGGGGGGGGGGGTCTGTCTGTCTGGGTGTGCGTCTGTGTGTGTATGGGTGTGTCTATGTGTCTGTGCGTGTGCGTGTGTGTCTGTGTAGGCGTGTGTGCGTGCGTGCGTGCGCGTTTGCGACTGTGGGCGCGCGCACACGTGTGATAAATGATTTCATACCTACATTAAATATGATTTCTTACCAAACTTGTGTCACAAAAAAAATGTTGAACTCAATGAGAGTCACGAATGCGTATGTTTCAATAACACCGACTTTATCTTCAAGTAACGTTTTAAACTCTTCCACACAGATCTGGCCTTCGGTACACACACACACACACACACACACACACCACACACACACACACACACACACACACACACACACAACACACACACACACACAAACACACACACACAGATACACACACACACACACACACACACACACACACAAACACACACACACACACAAACACACACACACACACACACACACAACACACACACACACACACACACACACACACAAAATACCCGACATCACACAAATAAAATGTCTCCGCCCACCACCATTCAAATTTTGCTTCGATTCGACATGTTGCTTTCAATTTACCATCGGGTTTCGTAAATGGAACTTTATAATTATAATAAAGACATGGGACAGAATATAAAAGACAGCTACTATTTCTACCAAGTCTGAATCAGTGTTGTGCCTTTTTCCACGAGCTACGTGACAAACACAGCAGAGATTCGATATGTGCATTCAAAAGAAATGCAAATGAATCGGACTCTCACAGGCACGGGCTGTTTATATACATATTCCTGCCACAACACTACACAAGAGCTGAAAAAATAAAAGGGAATGAAGGTTAAAAGAAGCGACAATACGGCTTGACCATCCTGACCTTCACGCGCGCGCGCACGTGAAGCTGCACCTCTGATGTGCATTTTACGTCAGGAAACAGAAAGAAACGATGACAGAGGAACGGGAAAAACTCGTTCTGAAATATGCATGACGCTGTCAAAGAGTCATCTGCCGCTATGACCCATGCTCCGTGTTTCAATCAACACGAAGCCTGTCTCCCGTCCCTTCCTCCCTCCCCTTCCCCCCCCCTCTCTCTCTCTCTTTCTGTGTGTGTGCGTGTGTGTGTGTTTCTCTCTCTCTCTTTCTCTCTCTCTCTCTCTCTCTTTCTTTTTTCTTTATCTCTCCCTCTCTCTCTCCTCTTTCTTTCTTTCTTCCCCTCTCTCTCCCTTTCTCTCTCTCTCCCTCTCTCTTCCTCTCTATTTCTCTCTCCCTCTCTCTCTCTCCCTCTCTCTCTCTCCCTTTCTTTTCCTCTCTCTCTCTCCCTCTCTCTCTCTCACTCTCTCTCTCACTCCCTCTCTTTCTTTCTTTCTTTCCCCCTCTATCTCCCTTTCTTTCTCTCTCACTCTCTCCTTCTTTCTCTTCCCTTCTCTATCTCTCCCTTTCTCTCTCTCTTTTTCTTTCTTTCTTTCCCTCTCTCTCTCTCTCTCTCTCTCCCTTTCTCTCTTTTGTCTCCCTCTCTCTTCCTCTCTCTATTTCTCTCTCCCTCTCTGTCTCTCTCTCCCTCTCTCTTTCTTTTTCTTTATCTTTCCCCCTCTCTCTCCCTCTCTCTCCTTCTCCCTCTCTCTCTCTCTCCCTCTCTATCTCTCTCCCTCTCTCTGCTTTGATATATCTCTGTTGATAGCTGAAAACCAGCTGAATATCTTTTTCTTGTATTAAACCGCGATTTAGCTCAAGACGCGGAAATCATTATTGACATCGGTCAGATACACATTTATCACACATGGTCGCCTGTTGGCAATGTTTTCTGAAAGAAATGAAATGAATTCTTATAGTCTAACACTACAATGAACCCGTCGATGCTTATCTACTTACATTAATACAAAAAAAAGCTGAACTTTAAAGAAAACAGAAAAAAAACAGAAAATGAAACAAAAAGAGATTTTACCATGAACATGTAAAATCGTGCGCACATGTCTGCATCGACATGTTTGCGTTACTTGTGTATGTATGTGTGTGCGTGCGTGAGAGAGAGTGAGAGATAGGAGAGAGAGAGAGAGAGTGTGTGTGTGTGTGTGTGTGTGTGTGTGTGTGTGTGTGTGTGTGTGTGTGTGTTGTGAGAGAGGAGGAGAGAGAGAGAAGGAGAGAGAGAGAGAGAGAGGTTTGTGCTTCCGAGGGCAACTTACACGCCATGGCAGAACAGCACTGAGCGAAGGGACAGGGCAAAATGGCACTCACTGAAGCAACAGGACGACATGGGACAGGACGATATGGTACAGGACGATATGGGACAGGACGAGATGGAACAGGACGAGATGGCATCAGACGAGATGGTACAGGACGAGATGGTACAGGTCGAGATGGTACAGGGCAAAATGGTACAGGACGAGATGGTACAGGACGAGATGGTACAGGACGAGAGGGTACAGGGCAAAATGGTACAGGACGAGATTGTACAGGGCAAAATGGTACAGGACGAGATGGTACAGGTCGAGATAGTACAGGGCAAAATGGTACAGGCGAGATGGTACAGGACGAGATGGTACAGGACGAGATGGTACAGGACGAGATGGTGCAGGGCGAAATGGTACAGGACAATACGGTACAGGACGAGATGGTACAGGACGAGATGGTAAAGGGCAAAATGGTACAGGACGAAATGGGACAGGGCGAAATGGGACAGGGCGAGATAGGAAAGGTGAATCGGGACGTCCCCCCCCCCCCCAACAAACACCCCCCCCCCCTCCCAATATGCACAGGCTAAAGATAATGGAGATCAGTACACACGCAGGAATATTCAGTAGGATCCACTACGGTAGATCCGTATAACATCTGGCAGTGCACTGAATGATCTGTCAAGTCATCATTGCAGGGGGTAGTAGTGTTCAGTGCTGTCGACGTTTCTTAGGACAAAAACGTTCTTTTGTAGGTGGAAATCTTTGTAACGAATCGTTCTTGTAAAACGTATTCACCGAATTCACTTCGGCTCACTGAACATTACACATAACCAGATGTACTTTCTTTCAGCAGAGCACGTCCAGCTGGCCACATTCCCCTCTACGCTGTTGCACAGATTGAGGCAGCTGATATGTGGTCTCTAGGAAAAATGCTGAGAGTTCCATGGATAGCAAAGAAAACAAAAACCAGTAAGGCTTGAAGGAGGCAGACACAAGAAGAACATTAATGAAGACGATTAGGAAAAAACAAGCAACATTTATAGGACATTTTATGAGGCAAGAGAACTTAGATCACCTATTCACTACAGGAAAGTTGGAGGGAAAAAGAGCACCAGTTAGACCCAGGGAGAAAATACTGGACGGACTTGCGCAGAGGATGAAGACAGAGAGGGTGGGAGATGTACTTGCAGCGACAAGGGATAGATTGGTATGGAGGGCCATGATCGCCAACGCCATGCGGAAGGGCACATGATTATCATGCCGCACAGTCTGCATCATTGGTGGACGTACACGCTGGGTGTTTTCATGTTTCCAAAAGCCAGCCACGGATATAACTTGCAGGATCTTTAACGTGCATATTTGATAGCCTGCATACGTATACTATCAATTAACATCAGAAAGAGAGTCCTTGAATGTTATATAGAACCAATACTGTTGTACGGATGCGAAGCGTGGACAGTCAGCAAGCAAAGCCAGAGCAAGATTGAGGCAGCCGAGATGTTGTTTCTCAGAAGAATGTTGAGAATTCCATTGACAGCAAAGAAAACAAACGAGACAGTCTTGATGGAGGCAGACACAAGTAGATCACTGATAAGGAAGATTAGGAAAAGACAGGCAACATTTATATGCCATTTTATGAGGAAGGGGGATTTGGAGCACCTGGTCACAACAGGAAAGCTGGAGGGACAGAGAGCACCAGGTAGACCCAGGGAGAGAATGCTGGACGGACTTGCAGAGTGGCTGGGGATGAGGAGGGTGCGGGAGATGCTAGATAGAGATGGTTGGAAGTCCATGGTCGCCAACGCCATGCGGCAGGGCACCTGATGATGATGATGCATACGTATACACAGGAAGGGGGGTTGAGCACTGCCAGATCTGCACACATACTGATCCGGGAGATCAGAAAAATCATCTCCCTTTACCCGCTAGACGGAGGCGTCTAGGCGGATCGCACCCATGACCGTTAAATTGTACGTCCGACATTTACCCGCTAGAATACCGCGCAAAATATGCTGACAGTGAAGCAGTCTTTGATAAACACCACACTGTCACTCTGACACAGTAGGTGTTTCTCTTTGCAAACACGGGGGTTAATGACAGAAAGAAAGAGACAGAGACAGAGAGACAGAGAGAGAGGACAGAGACAGAGAAACAGAGAGAGACAGAGATAACGAGAGAGAGACAGACAGAGAAACAGAGAGAGAGAGACAGAGAAACAGACAGACAGACAGAGACAGAGAAACAGAGAGACAGAGACAGAGATAATGAGAGAGACAGACAGAGAAACAGAAAGAGAGAGAGAAAAAACACAGAGAGCGCGAGAAACGGAGAAAGACAGAGATACAGATAGAGACAGACAGACAGACAGAGAGAGAGAAACAGAGAGAATGACAGAGAGAGAGAATGAGAGAGAGAGAGAAAGACACAGAGAGAGAAAGAGAGAGAGCAGAAACGAGAGAAAGAGATAGATACAGACAGACAGACAGACAGACAGAGACACTGACAGAGAGAAACAGAGAGATGAGAGAGAGAAGAAGACAGAGAGTAAGAGAGAGAGAGAGAGAAACGGAGAAGAGACAGATAGAGACAGACAGACAGACAGAGACAAGAGAAGAGAGATAGAGAAGGTAGAGCGAAGGCCGCATGCATTGTGTGGTCTTTTTGTGCTGTCTCGTTTGCAACCCCACCACAGGCAACCCTATAAGCCCTACAAGTCAACCGCTCAAGCCTTATACATTTCATAGACAGTAAAATACGTGGTTTTTTTTAGAAGAACACTGGTATATATTATCATCATAATGACGTTTGATTGCCGTTATAACCACCCACTGTAAAAGGAAGTGAAAAAAAGCACGGAAACCCCAACCACGATTTCTTCTGTTCCCAGTAAGAGACATTTTCACAAGGCGTGGAATATATATGTGTATATATATAAATACAGGGGGTGCAAAAGTAGGTATACAGTTATGAAAAAAAAAAACACGTACAATACTCATTGCATTTATTATACAAACAAATGAATATTGCACATACATGTAATTAACAAGCACAGCCTTAATCTCTCACTGAATATATGGAAAATAAGGCCAGCTAACTTAATGTGCTAGTAATTTTAATAAATTAAGTATTATAATAATGATGTGATACTTACTGTATACCTACTTTTGCACTCCCTGTATAATATATATTGTGTGTGTGTGTGTGTTGTGTGGTGTGTTGTGTATCTATATGTATGCATATATAATATATACATATATAGAGAGAGAGACATAGATGACAGAGGGATAGACAGATAGATGCACAGATAAATAGATAAATATACGGATAGATAAGCATACAGATATATACATACATACATACATACTACATACACACACTAAAAAATACATACATACATACATACATACATACATACATACATACATACATACATACATACATGTACAGATATACAGATATATATTCGTTCAAAGTATTTCATTGTCAGCAACAAGGTTCTTTCCTTTCTTTCTTTATTTCTTTCTTTCTTTGTATGTTTTGTTTGTTCGTTTCTTTCTTTCTTTGTTTCTTTGCTTGCCTAAGTGTCTACCTCTTTGTCTTATTAGTTGACAATTTTCAGCAAGGCTGGCTAAAAAAAAGATTTGAAAATTGTTCGAAGTTTGGAAGATTGGTTTTTCTCTTGGCAACACGTTTTAAATTCATGAAACGGGAAAAAGAGATTATTTCCTCCAATGAAACCGATACCCCCGACCTGTCTGGTCACGAGAAGTGTGCAAACAAGACAGACAGGTGTCAACAGCTGTGTGCTACGGGTGTGTGTGGCACATTCAGTGTGTCGACAGATCTCCATGCATAAGAAATATCCATTCTTTGCACTGCCTTCGTATTGAGTGGCTAATAAGGAGATTAATTATTGAGCGCACTTCAAAAGTAGGTCGCCTTCAACAGAGTATAAAAACTAGTATGAAAGTAGAGCAAAATAAGGTCATAATAAGATTGATTGATATGTTAGTCTTAAAATCTCCCTTTTTACGCAAAGTTTGTTTGTTTTTTCAGGAAAAGGTAGATTTTTAACTTTGAACGAGTCACTGTGACCTTAAAGAAGCTTTCGTTGAATTAAAACTTGTCTTACATCGGGGACAATGGTAACAGCTGTCTCCAGTTTCTGAAGGAAAAACTATCCACACGCCTTCCTAAAAAAATGCTGATTTTAGGCACTTTTTGTAAAGGTGGGGGTGGGCATGACCTTTGCTTAGCGCCATGGTCCCCAAACTTACGTAATTGCGATTCCTTGACAACTTATACTTTTGATGAAAATTGGTAAAGATCCACCAAGAAAAATCTGAGAAAAATCTTGATGACACATTGTGGTTACGCACAGAGAGAGAGAGAGAGAGAGAGAGAGAGAGAGAGAGAGAGAGAGAGACAGACAGACAGACAGACAAGAGCAGAAGAGAGACAAAGACAGAGACAGAGACAGACAGACAGAGACAGAGAAAGACAAAGACAGATAGACAGACAGATAGATAGATGTAGATAGATAGATAGACAGACAGACAGATAGATAGATAGATAGATACAGACAGACAGACAGACAGATAAATAGACAGACAGATCGATAGATCGATCGATAGATAGACAGACAGATAAAGATTTTTTTTTCTTTTGTAATAGGGAGACGAAAAAGAAACTTGAACCAACGAAAGAAAAGCACGATGTTAATGATTTAATTCAACAACATCGATTATCAGACCAGTTCAAGTTATACGAACAGAGCTTAATGAATCAGATGAAATGACAACAAATTCAGTAAAGCAACATGACGATGTCACACACCACACACACACACACACACACACACACACACACACACACACACACACACACACACACACACACACACACACAACAAACAAACAACAAAAGCACAAATAAAATAGACAACTTCAACAAATGCAGATCTCTCTCCCCTCCCCTCCTCTCTCTCTCTCTCTCTCTCTCTCTCTCTCTCTCTCTTATTTTCTATCATCATTCTACGCTATATACTAAAAGCAACCTAAACAGGCCCATCCTGTCCTTCCCACACCCTACCCAACAGCTTCATGTAGTACTGGCACTGACAGCAAAGCAAAAACCCTTTCACCAAACGCCATGGTGCATGGTTAACACGACGGATTTCAAAACGAAGGTTGAGGGTTCGAATCCCCATAGTCGTGTCAAAATCACTGTTGGATTTTCCGGCCAAAGCCGGCTCCTGCCTAGAGTTGAGCGCGCGTGCTACGGGCTCAATGGGAAAACTGCGATCACACATTCGAGTTTCATCCACTTTACAGACACGTCACTGAGAATGTTACTCGAATCTCCTGGCCAATGCCAGGTAGTCTGTATATCTCGGGTCTGGCTGACTCTAGGATACATCGTGATAGTAAGCGCAGAGTACATCCCTGTCATGTGGCTCGATCGTAGTTTAGTTTCAGTTTCAGTTTCTCAAGATGACGTCTCCGCGCTCGGAATAAAATTCCATCTGCACTATCGTCACAGGGCCAGCGCCACGTGTATGGTGACCGTGGCACAAGCCTTAAGCCTGCAAATAAACCCATGAGCTGGCCAGGTCCTGAGGCCCTACCTAGACCATGTTTTACCTATACCGGTATTTTATAAGCCCTACCACTGGAATAATCTTGGTTGCATGGAAATGACATGTGTATGTGTGTATCCTAGATGGAACTCCATCCCAATCGTCGTCGTCATCACAGCAGTGTAAAAAACTTGTCCCAGATTCTGTGGCCATTCATGTGGCGTAGGAAATGGGACACACCACACACACACACACACACACACACACACACACACACACACACACACATTAACCATTTCACTCCTTTACCCAATCACTCAGCTGACTGGCTGGGGGGGGGGGGAGGGGGTTGTCAGCTAGTGGATCAGGTGAGGAAGTCGAATGGTTACGGTAAAAGGACGCCACTTACCTGATGTAGAAGATACGGCAGTCCTGGTTCAGCTTGGCCTCCCATCCTTCCTCCAGCTCCGTGTTAATCCGTTGTACCACATTCTCCTTTCGTGCCATCTCCCTCACCGCTAGCTATCCACCCCTTGCTCTTGGGGGTCACCTGAACACTACAGAAAAGCACTTCCTCGGCACTACCACCATTACAACTCCATGGCACCACTATCAGTACTCCCCGTCTGTCGTCGTCTCCTTGCGTCGGGTCCTGCGGTACTCCTTCACAGATTCGTCGAAGAGGGTTTTCTGCAGTGGTGACACTTGCCTCTGCTGACAGCACGTGCTGTAGCTAACCTCTCTGTTTAAAGGTGGAAGTTTTGTCAAACGGAAACGTAAGGGACCACTGCCTGCTTTAATGTGTGTAAGTGGGCATAAATGTCTACAACCTCACTCACAATGCGGTCAGTGTTGCTGGGGTATATGCAGATAACGTGGGGGCAGTGTCGATGTTTAGAGGAGGGGGCAGGAAACACTACAGACGTTTGAAAGTACTCTCATTACAACGGACATTCGGTGGACACTGCAGAGGTTTTGAGACACTTTCGATGTTTAAGAGTTGTGACAGATATTTTTGGCAACACTGCGGGCAGAGAATTTGGTTAAGCGCCTATGGTAGATATTTGGGCGACACTGTAGGTATGGCAGTTTGCAATAATAACATCCCTATTGTTTGCCTTTTATTTGATGAACTCCCAAATCATCAGCACAGCGATGTTTCCATTCACAGGGAACGGTGAATCTTTTTCTTAAAATCTTGAAAACCTGAAGTACGGTAAAGAGCAAAAACACCAAAAAATGAAATAGTTGACTGTTTCCTACAAGATTCAAATCACTGACACAAACTTTGTCGTTTTATCACCGACTGAAAGATGTATCATTGACACAAAATTTGTCGTTTTATCACCGACTGACAGATGTTTCTACACCGTAAGCCACAACATAAGTCTGATACAAAAAGAACACCCGAAGTCTTACATTCCTCTACACCACCAGACGACGTATTGTCGTAGACTCCCATGCTGACTTGTCAGTTTATGAATGCAATTGTTATGTGCTGTGCTGTGCTGTGCTGTGCTGTGTTGATCCAACGATTCCCCTAAAATCAATCACACTGTTGGATATTAATCCTCTAGATTTTCCTCTCTTCAGGGAAAGATTTCCGTTTTAGTTTGATGGCGAAAGTTTATGAGATTCAAGAAGAAAAGAAGAAAATGTAAGACTTTGACATGCGATCAAACGCATGAAAGTTAAAAAACAAGTAAGTGAAGTTCTTTGTATTAGCAACATGTAAAGTAATAAAAGTCCATAACCAGCTTCAGGCTGAGTTCAACCAGACTTGAGAAAGAAGATAATGGACTTTAAAGGTATCGATACGCGATCAAAGCACAAATGTAAAAAAAAAAGGTGGGAGGCGGGGGATCGATAGTACATGGATTAAGAAAACAGCAACAGAAGTTCACAAAGGAGTCTTAGACTGAGTTTAACACGAGTTGAGACAGATCCTTTTCTTCACTTCAACAAGGATGACGAGTGCATACATTTCCTCCTCTTCCTGTCTTCTTGTCTCTCCTTTCCCTTAACTTCAAATAAAGCCCACACGGCAGCAGAATTCAAACCACCTTTTAAATTCCAGAAAGCCACTACTTCAGCAAAAACAGCATTTCGGTTGGGGGAGAAAGGGAGAGGGCTGAGTGTTGTTGGTTTTTGTCACTTTTTCCCCCCCTTAACCTCAAATGAAACTCAAACAGCCAGCAAAATTTACATCACCTTAAAAAAAATGAGACAGAAAGAAAGAAAAGCACACTTTAGAGAAGGAAAAACAACAATGAAAGAAAAACACTGGCAATTCAGTTACGTAGGGGAACAGCCAGCAAAATTTACACCACCTTAAAAAATGAGAAAGAAAAGCACACTTTATAGAAGAAAAATGTTTTAAAAAAAAAAACACACTGGCAATTCAGTTACAAAGGGGAGCGCTGAGTGGTGAGTGTTGAGGGTGGCCGTACAAGCTTTTAAAACTCTTCTCACGCAGCAAAAGGCACTTGGCTTTCTAATCGATGTTTCCTTGCCCCAGGGGGCCTTGCAGACCTGAAGCCCGTCTCCTCACCGTCGCCCCCTGCTTCCCTCTTTGATCGGGAAACGCTTCAGACATGGACGCGCGGCTCGCGGGCGACATGGCCGCACGCGCGGATGATTCGCACTGTCGTCGCCGCTTTGGATTATCTCCCCTTCTCAGTCACCACGCCTTCTTTGCAGCGAGAGTTGCTCCTCTTCTTCTTCTTCTTCACTCTGAAATGACACAAACAATAAATGAATAAATAGTGACCAAATAAACTGGATAAAAAAACATGTGAATGATATGTTGATTTTAAAAACACACAAAACTGTCAATGATTTAGAAGACATATAAAAAGCGGAAGAAGACATATAACGAGAAGACATATAACGAGCGGGAGAAGACATATAACGAGCGGAGAAGATATATAACGAGCGGAAGAAGACACATAACGAGCGGGAGAAGACATATAACGAGCTGAAGAAGACATATAACAAACGGAAGAAGACATAATGAGCGGAAGAAGACATAAAGAGCGGAAGAAGACATATAAAGAGCGGGAGAAGACATATAACGAGCGGGAGAAGACATATAACGAGCGGGAGAAGACATATAACGAGCGTAAGAAGACATAAAGAGCGGAAGAAGACATATAACGAGCGGGAGAAGACATATAACGAGTGTAAGAAGACATAAAGAGCGGAAGAAGACATAAAGAGCGTAAGAAGACATAAAGAGCGGAAGAAGACATAAAGAGCGGAAGAAGACATAAAGAGCGGAAGAAGACATAAACAGCGGAAGAAGACATAAACAGCGGAAGAAGACATATAAAGAGCGGAAGAAGACATAAAGAGCGGAAGAAGACATAAAGAGCGGGAGAAGACACATAAAGAGCGGAAGAAGACATAAAGAGCGGAAGAAGACACATAAAGAGCGGAAGAAGACACATAAAGAGCGGAAGAAGACATAAAGAGCGGAAGAAGACATATAAAGAGCGGAAGAAGACATATAACGAGCGGAAGAAGACATATAAAGAGCGGAAGAAGACATATAACGAGCGGAAGAAGACATATAAAGAGCGGAAGAAGACATATAAAGAGCGGAAGAAGACATATAAAGAGCGGAAGAAGACATAAAGAGCGGGAGAAGACATATAAAGAGCGGAAGAAGACATAAAGAGCGGAAGAAGACATAAAGAGCGGAAGAAGACATAAACAGCGGAAGAAGACATATAAAGAGCGTAAGAAGACATAAAGAGCGGAAGAAGACATATAAAGAGCGTAAGAAGACATAAAGAGCGGAAGAAGACATATAAAGAGCGGAAGAAGACATAAAGAGCGTAAGAAGACATAAAGAGCGGAAGAAGACATATAAAGAGCGGAAGAAGACATAAAGAGCGGGAGAAGACATAAAGAGCGGAAGAAGACATAAAGAGCGGAGAAGACATAAAGAGCGGAAGAAGACATATAAAGAGCGTAAGAAGACATAAAGAGCGGAAGAAGACATATAAAGAGCGTAAGAAGACATAAAGAGCGGAAGAAGACATATAAAGAGCGTAAGAAGACATAAAGAGCGGAAGAAGACATATAAAGAGCGTAAGAAGACATAAAGAGCGGAAGAAGACATAAAGAGCGGAAGAAGACATAAAGAGCGGAAGAAGACATATAAAGAGCGTAAGAAGACATAAAGAGCGGAAGAAGACATATAAAGAGCGTAAGAAGACATAAAGAGCGGAAGAAGACATAAAGAGCGGAAGAAGACATATAAAGAGCGTAAGAAGACATAAAGAGCGGAAGAAGACATAAAGAGCGTAAGAAGACTATAAAGAGCGGAAGAAGACATAAAGAGCGGAAGAAGACATAAAGAGCGGAAGAAGACATAAAGAGCGGAAGAAGACATAAAGAGCGGAAGAAGACATAAACAGCGGAAGAAGACATAACGAGCGGGAGAAGACATAACGAGCGGGAGAAGACATAAAGAGCGGAAGAAGACATAAAGAGCGGAAGAAGACATAACGAGCGTAAGAAGACATAAAGAGCGTAAGAAGATATAAAGAGCGGAAGAAGACATAAAGAGCGGAAGAAGACATATAAAGATCGGAATACTGCTCATAGTTATTAACTTATGAATAGTACATGCCAGTCATAGATTTGCGTATACAGGGGGGGTGCAAAAGTAGGTATGCAGTTATGAAAAAAGAAAACACGTACAATACTCATTGCATTTATTATACAAACAAATGAATATTGCATATACATGTAATAACAAGCACAGCCTTGATCCCTCAGATACTCAAACTGCTTGCCGTCGGTATTCACACACTCCTCTAATCGAGAGCGGAATTATGTATTATAATAATGAGTAATACTTACTGTATACCTACTTTTGCACCCCCCTTGTATATGAGCGATCTCATAGAACACATACGTACATCTGCACACATACATCCAGCATGCCATGTAATCATGAATTATTAATGATATGCAAAAACAATCATTGTACAGGCAGACAGACGGACAGACAAAGGATCACAACTGTACTTTGTAACCCATTTCCCAGCCAGCTGAGAAAATAATGACGAATGAAGAAATGTACATGAAGCACCAAAAACAAAATGGAAGAACACGGGTGCTCCATCACCTTGCATGAGATGGAGAGGACAATTATGCATAGAAGAAAAGAATCAACGAATAAATAAATAAATGAATGAATGAATGAATAAATAAATAAATGAAAATACATACACTGAAGTATAGAAAGAGTAAAAAAAAAAAAAAATTCTATTTCGGAAAAATTGCATCAGAATAATATTTATTACACCGAGTTGCAACAAGACTGCAAAAGGTCGGAACGATCTTATGGCAAACAGCAGGGGAAATTCTCTGTTTAAATAACAAGAAAACGATATCGGCGAAACCAGATCTTTGAAAAAAAAAAAGCTACAGAGTGGATAAGATTTCTGAACTTCAGTAAAAACAGAATTTAAAAGAGCAATAAGCACAGTTACAGAGTGCATAAGAACAGAACGATGTCTCTATAGAAAATTGGGGATCTCGCTGCTTAAATAATGTGAAAACAACATGGGCGAAATCAGACCTGAAGAATACATATATACAGAAGGAAAAGAAGAAGAAAAATGAAGAAAAAGTGGTAAAATTCTTCATCATCATCATCAGCAGGTGCCCTGTCGCATGGCGTTGGCGATCACGGACTTCCATCTGTCTCTATCTCTCGTTGCCCCTAGCATCTCCCCCACCCTCCTCGTCCCCAGCCACTCTGCAAGTCCGTCCAGCATTTTCTCCCTGGGTCTACCTGCTGCTCTCTTTCCCTCTAGCTTTCCCGTTGTGACCAGGTGCTCCAAATCCCCCTTCCTCATAAAATGGCCTATAAATGTTGCCCGTCTTTTCCTAATCTTCCTTACGAGTGATCTACTTGTGTCTGCCTCCATCAAGACTGTCTCGTTTGTTTTCTTTTTGCTGTCCAAATTCTTCATACGAAGTAAAAACAAAAATCACTGTGCATATGAACGGCAAAAGAAACTACTGTGCAAATGTTCGGTACAAACCTCTCGCAGAAAACACAGCCATTTCTCCGTCAAAATCATGTGAGGACAATACCAGTGAAAGCAAACCGGAAACCCATCAAGACGAAGATCCTCCAGCATCCAAGTTTGTCTTCTTGACAGACTGCAAATCCTTTACGGAGAGTCTACACTCGCCCCTTGAAAACCTTACCGGATCTGCCTTCAAAGAACTAAAAGAGCTAACACGTTTTGTGTCGGTAACGGTACAGTGGACTCTTGCCCATCTAGACATCTGATGAAAGCAAGCAGGCCAAGTCTCTGGCCAAGGCAGGAAACAACACAGCCAAGTCGGCCAAGGCTCTCTGGCCAAGGCAGGAAACAACAAGCAGGCCAAGTCTCTGGCCAAGGCAGGAAACAACAAGCAGGCCAAGCCTCTGGCCAAAGCAGGAAACAACAAGCAGGCCAAGTCTCTGGCCAAGGCAGGAAACAACAAGCAGGCCAAGCCTCTGGCCAAGGCAGGAAACAACAAGCAGGCCAAGTCTCTGGCCAAGGCAGGAAACAACAAGCAGGCCAAGTCTCTGGCCAAGGCAGGAAACAACAAGCAGGCCAAGTCTTTGACCAAGGCAGGAAACAACAAGCAGGCCAAGCCTCTGGCGAAGGCAGGAAACAACAAACAGGCCAAGTCTTTGGCGAAGGCAGGAAACAACAAACAGGCCAAGCCTCTGGCCAAGGCAGGAAACAACAAACAGGCCAAGTCTTTGACCAAGGCAGGAAACAACAAGCAGGCCAAACCTCTGGCCAAGGCAGGAAACAACAAGCAGGCCAAGTCTTTGGCCAAGGCAGGAAACAACAAGCAGGCCAAGTCTCTGGCCAAGGCAGGAAACAACAAGCAGGCCAAGCCTCTGGCGAAGGCAGGAAATAACAAGCAGGCCAAGTCTTTGGCCAAGGCAGGAAACAACAAGCAGGCCAAGTCTCTGGCCAAGGCAGGAAACAATAAGCAGGCCAAGTCTCTGGCCAAGGCAGGAAACAGACTACAACAACAGCAACAACTTCATCTTATCCAGTGGAAAGAAGATCATCATAAAGAAGCCCTTCCACCCCGAACATAACAGACATGATCCTAACCGTTACCTTGAGCAGCAACAACAAACCCCAATCTTACCCCTGAAGACTGGATACTGCCGCCTACTCCAGCATATACGCCAAGAGGGGCTGTCCTACACGGATGGGTGTCCAGGTCAGAAAGGACCACGTCTCCAGAGTACATTCTGTAGTTATGTCTACTGTTCAGGAATAAAAGAAATGAGCACTGGCCAAATGGAGCAATTCTGGAACAGCAGCTCTGGGACAACAGAGAACATGACGAAAACTTCATCCTTCATCCAGACCATCGAACTGATTATTTAAGGTGTAACCATCTTCGCAGCAGCAGCAACAACAACAACAGCAACAACTAAACAACACATCCACTGATGACGGGCATAGTAGTTAGGTGGGTAAACGTCAGACTTCAATCGGAAAGTTCT
>CM060314.1:87330717-87333217 GCA_030674185.1 Monoplex corrugatus
CCCTTGGTACACACTCCCGGAAAATATGCGAGAACGTCTCAATTTCACAATATCAAGAGTTAAACCCCTTGGTACACACTCCCGGAAAACATGCGAGAACGTCTCAATTTCACAATACTCAAGAAGAGGTATTATAGCGTATGTCATTCATTCATAAGCTCTACTCCTACCTGACGAGCATGTCAACCACTCAATAACATATTTTTACGATGATTCATAAGGAAGATTGGGAAAAGACAAGCAACATTTATAGGCCATTTTGTGAAGAAGGGGGATTTGGAGCACCTGGTCACAGCGGGAGGGCTGGAGGGAAAGAGAGCACCAGGTAGACCCAGGGAGGGAATGCTGGACGGACTTGCAGAAAGGGCTGGGGATGAGGAGGGTGGGGGAGATGCTAGGGCAACGAGAGATAGAGATGGTTGGAAATCCATGGTCGCCAACGCCATGCGGCAGGGCACCTGATGATGATGATGACGGTGATTAAACTACTTATAAAACATTAAACCCCACTTCACTGAATGTTAACATCGATGTACTGAACATTGCAAACATTTGATATATAATGTTTGCAATGTTCAATAAATCGATGTCGATTCATGTATTATTCATGTGACGTGTAGACTTTCATTGGACGAGGGCTGGACGAAAAAAAATAACATTATTGTTCAATCACACCCTCGTAAATAAATCCTGTCCTTGTTCTTGTTCCCTCTTACTTTTTCTATGATGTGGAAAGACGAGAGAAATTAAGACTGTTTTGTTGTTGTTGTTGTTGTTGTTGTTGTTGTTGTTTTGTTGTCGTTTGTTGTTTTGTTTTGTTTTGTTTTGTTGTCCAGCATAAACCAGTCTTAGAGATGAACTGATTCTTCAAAACTATTATAAACAGCTTTCCCTATTTAGACTGAGCTTGCTTATGACATCCACCAAAGATAATGTTAAACAGCTTGCCGTTTATCTGTATAAAGCCTCCAAATGCAGGAGCGTATGTACAACAGTATTCCGATATTTGCTCTTTATATTTATTTTTCGTGAAAATATTGTATTTTTCATGTGATATATTTATTATGTTTGTTCGGCCTTTCATAAGGGGCCTTGGCCTTTATTGAATAAATCTCTCTCTCTCTCTCTCTCTCCTCTCTCTCTCTCTCTCTCTTTCTCTCGTGCAGATGACGTTGCTTTGTTATCATCAACACCCTGGGGATTACAGCATCAACTGAATAGTTTAAAGTCTTGCTGTGACACATTTAATGTAAATACTGACAAAACTAAAACCATGATACTTAGAAAAAAGAGGTCATTCAGCAAGAAAAGACCAATGGTATTTTAATTGATCCAGATTAGAAGTCGATGACAGTTACTGCTATTCAGAGTACACTTTTACAACTAAAAATCAACACAAAAATAGACACCTATTTTTGCAACCAAAGTTGTTGTTTTTAAAAGCTACTATTCTTCTGTGTAAAATTTTCAAAAGGTTCAAGCAATTGTGATGTACTCTTTTAAGATATTCGATGCCAAGATCCTACCTATTCTTTTCTATTCTTCTGAAGCGAGGTCTGCCAAGCTTAGACAATACAGAGAAAGTGCATCTGCTCGCGCGTAAACGATTTTTACCGGTGCCAACTGCAACTCCAAGCAAACTAGTATATCAAGAGTTGGGTCATCATTATGTGCCCTGCCGCATGGCGTTGGCGATCATGACCCTCAATACGAATCTATCCCCTGTCGCTGCAAGTACAGGAGGGTGCAAAAAGTAGGTGTAGTTATGAAAAAAGAAAACACGTACAATACTCATTACATTTATCATACAAACAAATGAATATTGCATATACATGTAATAACAAGCACAGCCTTAATCCCTCAGATACTCAAACTGCTTGCCGTCGGTATTCACACATTCCTCTAATCGAGAGCGGAATTAAGCATTATGATAATGATGTGATACTTACTGTATACCTACTTTTGCACCCCCCCTATATATCTCCCATCCTCTCTGTCCTTATCCACTCCGCAAATCTGTCCAACATTTTCTCCCTGGGTCTACCTGGTCCTCTTCTTCCGTCCGGATTTCTTGTTGTGATCAAGTGCCCTAATTTATCTTGTCTCACAAAATGTCTTATAAATGTTGCTTGTCTCTTCTTAATTAATCTTCTTCATTAACGTTCTTTTTGTATTTGCTTCTTTCAAGACTGTCTCGTTTGTTTTCTTTGCTGTCCATGGAACTCTTCACATTCTTCATATAAACCACATTTTAGCTGCCTCAATCTTGTCCTGAATTTGCTCGTTGAGTTGAGTAGATATCAATTTTCATCAACTTTTACGTTAAGTAGGATAAAGTGCTGGTTAAAACTGATCAGGTTTGAGTCATATCGGCTACCACATCTAGCATACCAAATGTATAAAAGTCCGGACAAAGATACGACTGTCTGCCGGGTAACACCATTAAAACGATGTGGTGTGAAGTTGGATTAAGAAAAATTATGGCTGCACGGAGGTGTCT
>CM060314.1:87340717-87355717 GCA_030674185.1 Monoplex corrugatus
GCCGTCTGATGAAATGACCGTTCCCAGGTATTTGAACTTATTAACCTGTGTCAAGGTTGTGCCATTTGCTGTTATTTTGCATGAGGGGATTTCATGTTTTTTACTGATCACCATGACTTCAGTCTTCCTGCTGTTTAGTTCCAACCCCTTACCTTTGCTTTCTATTTCTAGTATATTCACAAGGTTTTGTAGGTCCCTTTCATTTTCTGCAATTAGCACGGTGTCATCAGCTATGACTATATCAAACAAAAACCATCTAAACACACCGATGGAAAACGAAAAGCTGGAAAAGACAATAAAGTAAACACATAATTCAAATTACGTAAATAATCGAAGGACAAGCCCCTAGTGTTGGCTATTCCACCGAAATTATCACCTGGACAGAGAAAATAAGTGGTTCCAGCGAGGAGTCAAGGAGGCCATCTACATCGCAGCCACCAACCCCCCGCTCAAACAGGGACCGGGGCCGTTACACCCTGCCCCCGGTGTACCATTCTCTGATTCGATCTCGTGAACTGGTTCATCCCATGTTCGCGAGATCTGAGTAGAGATTCACGCAGACAGCATTAGAGCGCTGACGAAGATGGCGAGAACGCCATCGAAAGCTACGGAACTGTGAGTAGCGATTTTTACACTGTTGGGAGACCTTGTTCTTCAAAATTGGTAGCATTAAATAAAAAAATAAATATAAATGCAAGAAAATAAGTGCATAAAAATGCCCTTTAGAACCTAAATTTGCCACAACGCAGTTTACATTTTCAGAGCTATAGTGAAATTGATATATGCACTCAATTATCAATCTCACTAGACAGAAAATATAGAAGGCTTTATGGAAACCGTAAAGGTGAATGTACCAGCATAGCAAAAAAATTGGAAACGAAAAGATGACAACAAAGCAAACGACCAAAGCAGACACAAAGGGAGTGACAGAAAAGAGAACATTTCTAGCACAGAATTTCCAGAAGGTGGGGATACTACTGACACTGAAAAAGCCCCCAGCATCCCCACGCGAGGTGTTCCAGAGAAAAAATCAAAGCGCTTGGACTTTTCCATGTACGCTCTACCCAAATCTACCGATGATAATATAAGACTCCTTGAGCCTGCGCAACTCCTTGAGCGCTGCGGAGTTCTTCAAATGGAAATGTACAGGTGGGGAGGTGGACCTGTGAAACAGTAAGCTGACACCATCAGGATGATTGAAACATTACGATGGGCAGCAAGCAGGCCAGTTTTTAAGTTGCGGGTTGAGAATGTACTCGAGGCACCATATTTCGAGTCCACAACAGACAGACAGACAGAGAGGCAGATAGAGAGACAGAGACAGAGAGAGAGACAGACAGACAGAGAGGCAGATAGAGAGACAGAGAGAGAGAGAGACAGACAGAGACAGACAGACAGACAGACAGAGACAGAGAGACAGACACAGCCAGACAACCCAACGTATAAAAAAAAAAGCAAATGAAAAATATCACTGCCCCACCTGAGTATTCAATCCCCGACCCCTGCCTAATCAGCATGGCATTCTAATCAAATGAGCTATCGGGGACACAGTTTGCACAACCAGGCAACAGTAACGAAGAATAAAAATATGTGTGAACCATGTATGCGTATCCAGGAAAGCTGGAGGAAAAGAGAACACCAGGTAGACCCAGGAAGAAAATAGTGAACGGACTTGCAAGAGTGGCTGAGGACACAGAGGGTGAGAGACGTACTCGCAGCGACAAGGGATATATTCGTATGGAGGGCCATGATCGCCAACGCCAAGCGGCAGGGCACATGATGATGACTTAGTGTATCAAGTTAGCTTACTGTGCATCACGTAGTCTCAACAGATCGCAGCTTAAATGCTTCAAACAACCAGATAACTTCCTCGCAGTGTTTTCTTGTTCAAACGCCAGGAGCAAACTACGCCTCAAGTGACATGGAAATGTATATATGGAGGTAAATACTGTGCTCTGAAAGCACTTAAAGCAAAACAACACTAAACGGAATATACTTGAACTTCTTGTCTGTTTCTGCACAGTGGACATGTGAGAAAGGCTCGTATATCTTCTGTATCGATAAAATAACTTCTTGTCTGTTCTGTACAGTGGACATATTGAGAAAGGCTCGGTATATCTTCTGTATCGATAAAATAACTTCTTGTCTTTCTGTACAGTGGACATATTGAGACAGGCTCAGTATGTCTTCTGTATCGATAAAATAACTTCTTGTCTTTCTGTACAGTGGACATATTGAGACAGGCTCAGTATGTCTTCTGTATCGATACTATAACTTCTTGTCTTTCTGCACAGTGGGCATATTGAGACAGGCCCAGTATGTCTTCTGTATCGATACTATAACTTCTTGTCTTTCTGCACAGTGGGCATATTGAGACAGGCTCAGTATGTCTTCTGTATCGATACTAAAACTTCTTGTCTCTTTCTGAACAATGGGCATATTGAGACAGGCTCAATATGTCTTCTGTATCGATACTGATGTTGAGCAATTTCTCAAATACGAGAAGAGACAGACAGACAGACGGACAGACAGAGAGGGAGAAAAAGACAGAGAGACAAGAAGACAGAGACAAAGAGGGAGACAGACGGAAAGACAGGCAGAGAGACAGTGACAGACAGACAGACAGAAACGAAATGGATATTTAATCAGTTCAGGCCTCAAACTTTTCTGAAGGGTGACATAATTCAACAAAAATGGTAACTGATAATTAATACAAAACAACAAACTTCAAACAATGCGATGACAGACAGACAGACAGACAGACAGTCAGAGAGAGGAGAGAGAGAGAGAGAGAGAGAGAGAGAGAGAGAGAGAGAGAGAGAGAGAAACAATACGAAGGACAATGGCAAAGACATTTTACTTTCCAGCGACACAAGTTTACAACCAAAGCCCATTTTCCAAACTTGTTGATAATCAGCATTCTTCTTGATATTCCTCCTCCTCTACCTCTTCTTCTTCCACTTTTTCCTCTTCTGTTCTCCTCGTCCTCCTCTTTCTTCTTTTTCTTTTTCTTCTCCTTCTTCTTCTTCTTATTACTATCAATATTGTTCTTATCATCACCCTGTCCAAGAACCAATCGATACAAACCACCTTTCAATCTGCTGTACGACAAGAGAAGAAGAAGAACAGCCCCAGACCAATATATTATTATAACCCCAACCAGTTTCCCACTATCCTTTCGCGTGACAAGTAGCTGTTTATCACGTCTCCAAAAATACCTTGGTCGTCCAACTGAGACCGTCACAAGACGATAAGCAGGCAAATGGCCGCCTTGATAAAAACCTACGCTCAGTAATAATGGTTCCTGCGATATCTTATCACAGTCTTATGTAGTCTGCCGTGTGCAAGGCACCAGATCTATATTCTCTGTGTAATAATGGTCTTGTGAGAATTAAGCTTTTTGGCGAAAGTCTCTGTACTCTTTGTAGCGTAGTTTATTTGCACTCTACCGTATAGGGTCTTGATCAAGTATAACGGTTCCTACGTTCTCATGTATTATGTCGTCTATCATGCGCAGAATCGGCCAAGCCAAAACAGCATTCAAGAAGATGACAAGCATTCTTACCAACAAATGCCTGTCAATTAACATCAGAAGAAGTTCTTGAATGTTATATAGAACCAATACTGTTGTACGGGATGCCAGGCGTAGACAGTCAACAAACAAAGCCAGAACAAGATTGAGGCAGCCGAGATGTGGTTTTACTAAGAAGAATGTTGAGAGTTCCATGGACAGCAAAGAAAACAAACGAGACAGTCTTGATGGAGGCAGACACAAGTAGATCACTCAAAAGGGAAAAGATTAGGAAAAGACAGGCAACATTTATAGGCCTTTTATGAGGAAGGGGGATTTGGAGCACCTGGTCACAACGGGAAAGCTGGAGGGAAAGAGAGCACCGGGTAGACCCAGGGAGAAAATGCTGGACGGACTTACAGAGTGGCTGGGGACGAGGAAGGTGGGGGAGATGCTAGGGGCAACGAGAGATAGAGACGGATGGAAGTCCATGATCGCCAACGCCATGCGGCAGGGCACTGATAATGATGATGATCATGCGCAAGGCAACTGACCAATATTTTCTGTATAAATGGCTTGTGATGAATAATTTACCGGCTAAAAACGTATGTCTCCTGCCATAGTGTCGTTTGCTATACTCCACTGTGCGTCCACGTTCACTAACAAAGGTTGTGTTACGCTGACGTTTATGTAGAGTGCAATGTGCAAGGCAGCAGACCTATCTATATTATCTGTCTAATGCTCGCTCTCTCTCTGTCTCTCTCTCTCTCTTCTCTACACTCACTCTCTCTCTCTCGCAATGTGCAAGGCAGCAGACCTATCTATATTATCGTCAATGCTCGCTCTCTCTCTCTCTCTCTCTCTCTCTCTCTCTCGCAATGTGCAAGGCAGCAGACCTATCTATATTATCTGTCTAATGCTCGCTCTCTCTGTGTCTCTCTCTCTCTCTCACTCACTCTCTCTCTCTCGCAATGTGCAAGGCAGCAGACCTATCTATATTATCTGTCTAATGCTCGCTCTCTCTCTCTCTCTCACTCTCTCTCTCGCTAGTGCAAGGCAGCACCTACTTATTATCTGTCTAATGCTCGCTCTCTCGTGTCTCTCTCTCTCTCTCATTCTTTCTCGCATGTGCAGGCGCAGACTATCTTATATCTGTCTATGCTTCTCCTTTCTTCTCTCTTGTGCTGTGTGTGTGTGTGTGTGTGTGTGTGTGTGTGTGTGTGTGTGTGTGTGTGTGTGTGTGTGTGTGTGTGTGTGTGTGCCTCATAGAATGTATTCCTCACAGTGTGTGTCAGCCTGACGATCTCTCTCTCTCTGTCTATGCGTTTTTGTCTGTCTGTCTGTCTGTCTGTCTCTGTTTGTCTGTCTGTCTGTATGTCTGTCTTTCTCTCTCCCTCCCTCCCTCCTCTCTCTCTCTCTCTCTCTCTCTCTTCTCTGTCTGTCTGTCTGTCCGTCTCTTTCTCTGTCTCTCTGTCTCTGTCTCTCTCTCTCTCTCTCTCTCTCTCTCCTCTCTGTCTGTCTGTCTGTCCGTCTCTCTCTCTCTTCTTCTTCTGTCGTCTCTCTCTCTCCTCTCTCTCTCTCTCTCTCTCTCTCTCTCTCTCTCTCTCTCTCTCTCTGCTAAAAGAAATGTCTGTCGAGCGGCATCGGATGCTTGGGATGTGATTGTCCGGAGAGCGGCGAGGTATTGCTGTTCCGGGTCCCATCCTCACCCTCGTGGTGTTTCTTGTTAACATCTCTGTACAATGGTCTTGTGAGAATGTTGTTGCTGAGTAAAAAGCCTGTGTCTTCTGTTGTGGCGAAGTTTATTATATTCCACGGTACATCCATGTTCAGTCATAAATATTCATGTTTATAGGAGCTTGTGAGAATATTGTTGCTGAGTAAAAGCCTGTGTCTTCTGTTGTGGCGAAGTTTATTATATTCCACGGTACATCCACGTTCAGTCATAAATATTTATGATTATTGGAGCGATGTCTTACGTAGTGTACAGGCGTCAGACTTAATGGCCGTTCGACGGACGAAAGCCTACATTATAATCTTGTAGTGTAGTTTATGTGTGGTACCTTACTGTACAATCTACACCCAGTCATAACGTTATCTGAGTAATGTTCTCATGCCTTCTGTTGTAAGTCTACCGCCTGTAAGGTACCAGACCAATATTCTCTCTATAATGGTCTTGGGGGGGAATACGTTACAAGGTAAAAGCCTATGTCTTACGCCGTAGTGTCGTTTACTATAACCCACTGTACGTCCACGTTCAATAATAACGGTTTACGTACAATACACTGATGCATTAAGCTGATGGCCAGTCACACCACCACCATCACTGCCGACATAACTGTCCATAGACTGAGGTGGTACGGGCACGTCACACGATCATCTGGACTGGCCAAGACCGTCTTGCAGGGAACAGTTCAGGGAGGGAGACGAAGAGGCAGACAGAGAAAAAGATGGGAAGACAATATCAGAGAGTGGACTGGCCTTGAATGGAATATCATTCTGAGGAAAGCTGAGGACCGTGAGGAGTGGAGGAAGTTGGTTGCAAAATCTTCAGTGGTGACCCAACGGTCAACCAGACTACGGGACTGATGATGACGATGATGATGAGACTGAAGCTAGGAACTGTTCAACGCTTCGCTCACGTAAGGTCCATCATGAGCAATGAGGGATCAAAACCTGAAATCCTCTCGAGGGCAATAAAGACAACATCAGCACTGTCCAGGCTGAAACGTGTATGGAAGGACAAGAACATCTCCATGAAACACAAGATCAGGTTCACACGTGCACTGGTATACTCCATCTCTCTTTATATATGCGAGACAAGGACCCTCACAGAGGATTTCCAAAGATGATTCAAGAAGTGGAAAATGAGGTGTCACGCAAGATACTAAACATCAGATTACATGA
This sequence comes from Monoplex corrugatus, assembly GCA_030674185.1. Taxonomy (NCBI): domain Eukaryota; kingdom Metazoa; phylum Mollusca; class Gastropoda; order Littorinimorpha; family Ranellidae; genus Monoplex; species Monoplex corrugatus. The sequence continues at coordinate 87,347,136 of CM060314.1, forward strand.
TCACGTATCACCAATGAACAAGTGCACCAAACCCTAAACAGCACATTGGATCATATTAAGATCTGCTGATCCCAGTTAAGAAAACAAAATCATGTTGGTATGGCCATGCAACAAGATGCAGTGTCCTTGCCAAACCAGTCCTCCAGGGAACTGTTGAGAGAGGGAAGACGGAGGAGAAAGAGAGAGAAAAAAAAAAACGATGGACTTTACAACATTGCCGAACGGACAGAAAAATCATCTGCAGATACCCAGGCTTCGGCACGCAAGCAACAGAGCTGGATGAGTCTGGTGTAGTGCAGTTTATTATATTCCATTGCACGTCCACATTCCAGAATAATGGTTTACATATTATGCACTGATATCTGTAATGTAGTCTACCATGTGAAAGGCACTTGAAATAAATTCTCTGTGTAATGGCTGCTTGCGAATCACGTTGCTGGGCAAAGCCTAATTTTTTGGCTAGTGTACTTCGTCTGTACTATGCTGTAAGGCCAAGGTCAATCATAACGGTCTCTATGAAATCGAGGGTTGACAGCAAGAACCCGGTATCTCACTTTTTTGTCAATTTTCACTTTTTTATACTGAACTGTTGATTTTGATGTGGTCTTTCACTTGGTGGACTTTGTTTTTGCCATGATATCGATTTTTGATTGGATATCGATAAAACCCAAAACCAGTATCTCAAAATGTAGATATATCCTCTCCCCGAAAACCCAATTAAAATCGTCTCCTGTAAACTATCAGAAAATCGAGATACTTGGTTCTGGTTGTCAACCCTCGAAATGTTCTTGTGTCTCCTGTAGTCTACCTTACACAAGGCACCAGACCAATATTCTCTGTATAATGGTCTTGTAAGAAATACGTCACTGGGTGAAACAGTATGTCTTCTGCTAGAGTTAAGCTTATCATTCTCCACTGTAGGTACTCGCTCAATAACAACGGTTCTGTATGATATGCTGGTGTCTGATGTAGTCTGCCATATACAGTACAAGGTACCAGACCTAGATCTTATAAATGATAGTACGTTATTTGGTCGGTAAAAATCCTACGTTTTCTGTTGTCTTTTGCTCTCTTGTGCTGTTTTGTACAGTTGTACAGTATTGTGTTGTTGTGCTGTACTGTATTGTGTTGTTGTGTTGTACTGTATTGTGTTGTTGTGTTCTACTGTATTGTGTTGTTGTGTTGTACTGTATTGTGTTGTGTGTTGTGCTGTATTGTTGTTGTGCTGTACTGTGTTGTGTTGTTGTGCTGTACTGTGTTGTGTTGTGTTGTTGTACTGTACTGTATTGTGTTGTTGTGTTGTACTGTATTGTGTTGTTGTGTTGTACTGTGTTGTGTTGTTGTGTTGTACTGTATTGTGTTGTTGTGCTGTACTGTATTGTGTTGTTGTGTTGTACTGTGTTGTGTTGTTGTGCTGTACTGTATTGTGTTGTTGTGTTGTACTGTATTGTGTTGTTGTGTTGTACTGTATTGTGTTGTTGTGTTGTACTGTGTTGTGTTGTTGTGCTGTACTGTGTTGTTGTGCTGTACTGTGTTGTGTTGTTGTGCTGTACTGTATTGTGTTGTTGTGCTGTACTGTATTGTGTTGTTGTGCTGTACTGTGTTGTGTTGTTGTGCTGTACTGTGTTGTGTTGTTGTGCTGTACTGTAGTGTGTTGTTGTGCTGTACTGTGTTGTGTTGTTGTGCTGTACTGTGTTGTGTTGTTGTGCTGTACTGTGTTGTGTTGTTGTGCTGTACTGTGTTGTGTTGTTGTGCTGTGCTGTACTGTGTTGTGTTGTTGTGCTGTACTGTAGTGTGTTGTTGTGCTGTACTGTATTGTGTTGTTGTGCTGTACTGTATTGTGTTGTTGTGCTGTACTGCATGTGTTGTTGTGCTGTACTGTATTGTGTTGTTGTGTTGTACTGTATTGTGTTGTTGTGCTGTGCTGTATTGTGTTTTGTGCTGTACTGTATTGTGTTGTTGTACTGTACTGTACTGTGTTGTTGTGCTGTACTGTACTGTGTTGTTGTGTTGTACTGTATTGTGTTGTTGTGCTGTACTGTACTGTGTTGTTGTACTGTACTGTACTGTGTTGTTGTACTGTACTGTACTGTATTGTTGTGCTGTACTGTGTTGTGTTGTTGTGTTGTACTGTATGTGTTGTTGTGCTGTACTGTATTGTGTTGTTGTACTGTATTGTGTTGTACTGTATTGTGTTGTACTGTATTGTGTTGTTGTGCTGTACTGTATTGTGTTGTTGTGCTCTACTGTATTGTGTTGTTGTGTTGTACTGTATTGTTTGTTGTGCTGTACTGTATTGTGTTGTTGTGCTGTGCTGTATTGTGTTGTTGTGCTGTACTGTATTGTGTTGTTGTGCTGTACTGTATTGTGTTGTTGTGCTCTACTGTATTGTGTTGTTGTGCTGTACTGTATTGTGTTGTTGTGCTGTACTGTATTGTGTTGTTGTGCTGTACTGTATTGTGTTGTTGTGTTCTACTGTATTGTGTTGTTGTGCTGTACTGTATTCTGTTGTTGTGCTGTACTGTATTGTGTTGTTGTGCTGTACTGTGTTGTGTTGTTGTGCTGTATTGTGTTGTTGTGCTGTACTGTATTGTGTTGTTGTGCTGTACTGTGTTGTGTTGTTGTGCTGTATTGTGTTGTTGTGCTGTACTGTATTGTGTTGTTGTGCTGTACTGTATTGTGTTGTTGTGCTGTACTGTATTGTGTTGTTGTGCTGTACTGTATTGTGTTGTTGTGCTGTACTGTATTGTGTTGTTGTGCTGTGCTGTATTGTGTTTGTTGTGCTGTGCTGTATTGTGTTTGTTGTGCTGTACTGTATTGTGTTGTTGTGCTGTACTGTATTGTGTTGTTGTGTTGTACTTTATTGTGTTGTTGTGCTGTACTGTATTGTGTTGTTGTGCTGTACTGTGTTGTGTTGTTGTGCTGTACTTCATAAGGATTAAATTCCCTACAGATGATGTGTGCCCCGTTAGCACATTGGTAAAACCGCGTACCGCAGTTCTGAAGCGCAGAATCGCCCAGGTTCGATCCCCGGCGTGGGAAAAAAAAAAAAAAATAGACAACAGCAGAAGGGCATCCAGGAGTCATGACCTGGATGTGGCCCGGCCCCCCGAGAGTGTAAGGAATTCAGGGCCGAAACACTTGTCTAAAGGGGGTTACTTCTCTGAAGACCTTCTGTTGTCTAGCTCTCCCTAGAGTTTCTTTCTACCTGCACATGGTCAGTCCATTGACTTCCGGGAATAGTTCGGAGGACATTCGGGAAAGACCGAAGGACACTGGGAAAGACTAGATCTGCGGGCTTTGTGGGTTGGCTTCCCACCTTGCCTTTGATAACATGCCACGAGTTTTCCAAATGAAAGATGCTCCCAGGATTCACCGAAAGGGGAGAGAATGATGAATCCATCGGCACTGACTCCATCACGACTGGAAACGCACAACGGACCATGATTAATGACCAGTTGGAATTTCCGTGTGCGTGTGGAAGGAGATTCACCACCAAACGCGGCATGAAGATCCACAGGACAAAAATGGGCTGTTTGAAGACACATACGAACCAGCAGCAGCGCACTGCGATAGCAGGTGAGACGTTGGATGACCAAGGCCAGGAATTAAACCATAGTGCCAAGGACATCCACGCTGACGGTTCTGATGCGGATTTTGCACAAGCTCTTAACGCCAAACGTGGAAAACTCAATTTGCCGCCTGCCGGTGCAAAAGAACAATGGGAGAAATTAGATGAGGAACTTGTCCTTAAGCTGAATGCGCTAATAGGGAACAGTACGCTGGAACACAAACTTGACACATACGGAGACATCATATACTCTATCTGCAGGGACACTTATGGAGTGAAGCAGCCAAAGACAAAAACGCCTCCCCAGAAATCCAGAAGACAGCAACAGATGGAGAGCATCCGGAGGGAGAAAAGGAAGCTTAAAAAGCGAATGAAAACTGCCTCAGAATTCGAGAAGCAAGGGCTCCTGGAACTCTGGAAAGATCTGAAGGCCAAACACAATGCTCTCAGCAAAGTGGAATCAGCAAGGCGAAGAAAGAGCAAAAAGAAGAAGACTCAAGATCGTGTCTTCAAAGATCCCTTTGACTTTTCAAGAAAGCTGTTTGAACAACCCAAATCAGGGACTCTCACAGTGGGCAAGGAAACCCTAGAGCAGCATCTCAGGGAAACATATTCCGATTCTCAGCGCGAGGCACCACTTGAAATCCAGAATCTGGTTTGGCCTGCAGCGCCAGAAGGAAAATTCAATAACAAACCACCAACACTGGATGAAGTGAAGAACGTAGTAAAGAAAGCCAGAGCCAAGTCAGCACCTGGACCAAACGGAATACCATACCTGCTCTACAAGAAATGCCCAAAAGTGCTCGAGTGGCTCCACAAGATGATTCGATCAGCATGGAGGAACCAGAAGATCAGCGACCAATGGATGAGAGCTGAAGGAGTGTACATTCCGAAGGAGCAGAACTCCAGCAGCATCAATCAGTTCAGGCCAATATCACTTCTGAACGTCGAGGGGAAAATCTTCTTCTCTGTTATGGCAGCAAGATTGACAAAATACCTGACTGAAAACAAGTATCTGGATATGTCAGTCCAAAAGGGAGGCATACCAGGAATGCCTGGATGCTTGGAACATGCCACGTTGATTTGGGATGCCATCCAAAAAGCAAGAACAGAGAAGAGAGACATTGACGTAGTTTGGCTTGATCTGGCGAATGCATATGGATCAGTTCCACACGATATGATCCAGCTGGCTCTTGAAATGTATCACATCCCAGAAAACATCCGAACAATGCTGAGGAAGTATTTCCAAGGGTTCTCAATGCGGTTCTCTACCAAAGAATACACCACGGACTGGATAGACCTAGAGGTGGGCATTGCAATGGGCTGTGCAATCTCTCCCATACTGTTCGTGTTGGCAATGGAAGTCATCTTGAAAGCTGCAATGAAGAGTTCAGGTCCAGTGAATCTGGGAGATGGATACCAGATGCCTCCTCTGAAAGCTTTCATGGATGACACAACAGTCTTGTCCACGGATGAGGAAGAGACACACCAAATCTTAAAGCAGCTGGATGAGCTGGTGGCCTCTTCAAGAATGAGGTTCAAACCTAAGAAATCCCGAAGTCTCTCACTGCGAAAAGGAAAAGTGGCAGATTCAGTCAAATTCATGGTAGCCAACCAAGCCATCCCCACTGTCACAGAAGAGCCAGTAAAAAGTCTCGGAAGATGGTATGATGACTCCCTGAAAGACACACAAAGGGGATGTGAAACCAAGCAAACAGCAGAAGAAGGCCTGAAGAAAATAGATAACTGCGGACTGCCAGGCAAATACAAAGTCTGGTGTCTACAGTTCATGCTGATACCAAAGCTGCTGTGGCCGCTGCTAATCTATGACATTTGCACCAGCACAGTCGAAGCAATGGAAGCCAAAATCAACAAATACACAAGAAAATGGCTCGGTGTCCCACCTGGTCTCACTGATGTTGCATTCTACTGTCGTCAAGCAATGCTGAAGCTACCTCTGAAATCCATAGTGGAGGAATACAAAGTTGGAAAAGCAAGACTGTTGAGCATGCTGGAGGAATCGGAGGACAATATCGTGAGAGCAGTTCATCCAAAGCTGAGAACTGGCAGAAAGTGGAAAGTCCAAGAGGCTGTAAACAATGCCAAGAGAAACCTCAGCATCAAAGAAATAATTGGACACACGCAAACCAACAGACAGGGACTGGGAGCAACAAAAATGCAGTGGTGGTCCAAAGCCAAAGGGAAGGAAAAAAGAGACATGATCATACAGGAGTTGAAGGAAGAAGAAGATGTCAAAAGAGTGCAGAAGGCAGTCCAGCAAGGTCAACAGGGGCAATGGACAACATGGGACAGTGCACTCCAAAGAAGTCTCAGCTGGAACGATATGTGGCACATGGCTCCTCTAAGGATAAGCTTCCTCCTCAGATCTGTATATGACCTGCTCCCCTCGAATGCAAACTTAGTGAAATGGGGGAAAGCAGACGACCCAGCATGTCCGCTCTGTCAGAAGAAACAAACAGTGGAACATGTCCTAAGCTCTTGCAAAGTAGCGCTAGCCCAAGGAAGGTATACATGGAGGCACAACCAAGTTCTGAAAGTGATCACAGATGTGGTTAGCGAAAAAACCATGACCCCAAACGCACCAATTGCTATGACAACGTTCTACAAAGCAGGAGGGAAACAGGTCTGGCCCGAAAGGGCTATGACAACCAGCACATTGCCAAAGGGTCTTCTGGATGGAGCAGTCGACTGGGAGTGTACAGCAGACCTCCCAGAGTGGAGAAATTACCCAGATGTCATCAGCAAGACAGGCATGAGACCAGACATCGCTCTCCACTCTGACTCCTCGAAACAAGTGATTCTGATAGAACTCACTGTGCCATACGAAAGCAGAATGGAAGAAGCACATATCTACAAGACCGAAAAATACGCCGGTCTTGCCAGCACCCTGAAGAAAGCAGGTCTGCGGGTCAAAATCTTCGCCATAGAGGTCGGGGCAAGAGGGTTTGTGGGCACCTCCGCTTATGATCTCATGAAACAACTCGCCATTTCTGGGAAGAAGAGGACTAGAGCCCTTAAAGCGATGGCAGAGGCAGCAGAAAGGAGCTCAAGCTGGATCTGGGCAAGGAGGAACCAAAAAAGTGAACTTCATAAGGATTAAATTCCCTACAGATGATGTGTGCCCCGTTAGCACATTGGTAAAACCGCGTACCGCAGTTCTGAAGCGCAGAATCGCCCAGGTTCGATCCCCGGCGTGGGAAAAAAAAAAAAAAATAGACAACAGCAGAAGGGCATCCAGGAGTCATGACCTGGATGTGGCCCGGCCCCCCGAGAGTGTAAGGAATTCAGGGCCGAAACACTTGTCTAAAGGGGGTTACTTCTCTGAAGACCTTCTGTTGTCTAGCTCTCCCTAGAGTTTCTTTCTACCTATTGTGTTGTTGTGCTGTACTGTGTTGCGTTGTTGTGTTGTACTGTATTGTGTTGTTGTGCTGTACTGTGTTGTGTTGTTGTGATGTACTGTATTGTGTTGTTGTGTTGTACTGTATTGTGTTGTTGTGTTGTACTGTAGTGTGTTGTTATGCTGTACTGTATTGTGTTGTTGTGATGTACTGTGTTGTGTTGTTGTGTTGTACTGTATTGTGTTGTTATGCTGTACTGTGTTGTGTTGTTGTGCTGTACTGTATTGTTGTGCTGTACTGTATTGTGTTGTTGTGTTGTACTGTATTGTGTTGTTGTGCTGTACTGTATTGTGTTGTTATGTTGTACTGTATTGTGTTGTTGTGTTGTACTGTATTGTGTTGTTGTGCTGTACTGTATTGTGTTGTTGTGCTGTACTGTATTGTGTTGTTGTGCTGTACTGCATTGTGTTGTTGTGCTGTACTGTATTGTGTTGTTGTGCTGTATTGTGTTGTTGTGCTGTATTGTGTTGTTGTGCTGTACTGTATTGTGTTGTTGTGCTGTATTGTGTTGTTGTGCTGTATTGTGTTGTTGTGCTGTACTGTAGTGTATTGTTGTGCTGTACTGTATTGTGTTGTTGTGCTGTACTGTATTGTGTTGTTGTACTGTACTGTATTGTGTTGATGTGCTGTACTGTATTGTTGTTGTGCTGTACTGTATTGTGTTGTTGTGCTGTATTGTGTTGTTGTGCTGTATTGTGTTGTTGTGCTGTGCTGTATTGTGTTGTTGTGCTGTACTGTATTGTGTTGTTGTGTTGTACTGTATTGTGTTGTTGTGCTGTACTGTGTTGTGTTGTTGTGTTGTACTGTGTTGTGTTGTTGTGTTTACTGTGTTGTGTTGTTGTGTTGTACTGTGTTGTGTTGTTGTGCTGTACTGTATTGTGTTGTTGTGCTGTACTGTATTGTGTTGTTGTGTTGTACTGTGTTGTGTTGTTGTGTTTACTGTGTTGTGTTGTTGTGTTGTACTGTGTTGTGTTGTACTGTGTTGTGTTGTTGTGTTGTACTGTATTGTGTTGTTGTGTTGTACTGTGTTGTGTTGTTGTGTTGTACTGTGTTGTGTTGTTGTGTTGTACTGTGTTGTGTTGTTGTGTTGTACTGTATTGTGTTGTTGTGCTGTACTGTGTTGTGTTGTTGTGCTGTACTGTATTGTGTTGTTGTGCTGTACTGTGTTGTGTTGGTGTGTTGTACTGTATTGTGTTGTTGTGCTGTACTGTATTGTGTTGTTGTGCTGTACTGTATTGTGTTGGTGTGTTGTACTGTATTGTGTTGTTGTGATGTACTGTATTGTGTTGTTGTGCTGTACTGTATTGTGTTGTTGTGTTGTACTGTATTGTGTTGTTGTGCTGTACTGTGTTGTGTTGTTGTGCTTTACTGTATTTGTGTGTTGTGTTGTACTGTTTGTGTTGTTGTGTTGTACTGTACTGTGTTGTTGTGCTGTACTGTATTGTTGTTGTGCTGTACTGTATTGTTGTTGTGTGTGTACTGTATTGTGTTGTTGTGTGTACTGTATTGTGTTGTTGTGCTGTACTGTATTGTGTTGTTGTGTGTACTGTTTGTGTTGTTGTGCTGTACTGTATTGTGTTGTTGTGCTGTAC
>CM060314.1:87363217-87378217 GCA_030674185.1 Monoplex corrugatus
CTCCAGCAATTTAGCTTAATCCTACAGATTTCCTTTCTGCTCCTGAAATGTTTTAATGTTCATGTTTTGCGTTTGTATGCTGGACCCACGCACACGAACACGCGCATACATATATGCATATATACACATGAACGCATACACACATATACGCATAGTTATATACGTACCCACACATCCACAGAGCCGATATAGAGAATCCGATGAAAACACACACATACACACACATGCGCGCGTACACACACACGCACACACATACTGAGAGAGAGGGGGGGAGAGGAGGGGAGAGAGAGAGAGAAAGAGAGAGAGAAAACACGCAAACGAACATCCGTCTAAAAGCGTATATGTGGATAGACGTTAAAAGAACAAACGAACACACAGAGAGAGAGGAGAGAGAGAGAGAGAGAGAGAGAGAGAGAGAGAGAGAGACAGAGAGAGACAGAGAGAGAAAGAGAGAGAGAGAATCAAATTTTCGACGTTAAACTTTCGACATTAGATGATCTATCTTTTTAGACCATAGCCCTTCACGTTGGAAGTTTCACACACTCACACCAAAAATAACATTGAGGTAAGTTACAAATAAAAGACCGCACAAATGTGTAGATATCTACGAAATTTGGTTTATTTTTCCGACAGTGGTCTAGTGTTGTCTGTACTGGTCAGCTTTGGCCAGTAGAGAGGGCGAGAGAGCGAGAGGGGATAGAGAGAAAGAGACAGAGACAAAGAGAGACAAAGAGAGACAAAGATATAGAGAGAGCAATGTAAACAGACAGACAGTGCACGTTATTACGCAAAGGAAAATAATCAACAGAGAGAGAGAGAGTGAATGAGAGAGAGAGAGATACACGCATATGCACACACACACAACACACACACACACACACACCACACACACACACACACACACACACACACACACACACACACACACACACACACACACACACACACAGACTGAACGAGAAAGACAGTGAAAGAGAGAGATAGTTATTGGGCAAACAAAAACAATTAGTACATAAAGTGTACGAGTCATTAATCTGCACCACATTTATTTTACACGTAATCTTGCAACCCAACCACTGTGAGAACGTAACCCTGCAACCGAACCATTGTGTGTACGTAACCCTGCAAACCAACCACTGTGCGTATGTAACCTTGAAACCCAACCACTGTGTGTACGTAATCCTGCAAACCAACCACTGTATGTACGTAATCCTGCAACCCAACCACTGTATGTACGTAATCCTGAAACCCAACCACTGTGCGTATGTAATCCTGCAACCCAATCACTGTGTGTACGTAATCCTGCAACCCAACCACTGTACACATGCAATTTTGAAACCCAATCACTCTGCGTACGTAATCCTCAAACCAATCACTGTGTGTACGTAATCCTGCAACCCAACCACTGTGCGTACGTAATCCTGCAAACCAACCATTGTGTGTACGTAATCCTGCAAATCAACCACTGTGTGTACGTAATCCTGCAACCCAATCACTGTGCGTACGTAATCCTGCAAACCAACCACTGTGCGTACGTAATCCTGCAAATCAACCACTGTGTGTACGTAATCCTGCAACCCAATCACTTTGCGTACGTAATCCTGCAAACCAACCACTGTGTGTACGTAATCCTGCAACCCAACTACTGTGCGTAACGTAATCCTGCAAACCAACCATTGTGCGTACGTAATCCTGCAAACCAACCACTGTGCGTACGTAATCCTGCAAACCAACCACTGTGCGTACGTAATCCTGCAAACCAACCACTGTGCGTACGTAATCCTGCAAACCAACCACTGTGCGTACGTAATCCTGCAAACCAACCACTGTGCGTAAGTAATCCTGCAAACCAACCACTGTGCGTACGTAATCCTGCAAACCAACCACTGTGCGTACGTAATCCTGCAACCAACCACTGTGCGTACTCATACGCAAGCCTGAAACACAACCACAACCGTACGCAATCCTGCAAGCCAACGACTGTGCCTACTAACCTTGAAATCCAACCACTGTGCACAGGTAACCCTGCAACCCAACCACTGTGCACAGGAAACCCTGCAACCCAACCACTGTGCACAGGTAACCCTGCAACCCAACCACTGTGCACAGGTAGTCCTGCAACCCAACCACTGTGCACAGGTAACCCTGCAACCCAACCACTGTGCACAGGTAATTCTGCAACCCAACCACTGTGCACAGGTAATTCTGCAACCCAACCACTGTACACGGGTAACCCTCCAACCCAACCACTGTGCACAGGTAATCCTGCAACCCAACCACTGTACACGGGTAACCCTCCAACCCAACCACTGTACACAGGTAACCCTGCAACCTAAACATTATGTGTACATAATCTTGCAATCCAACCATTATCTCTACATAATCCTGCGGTCCAACCATTATATGTACATAATCCTGCGGTCCAATCATTATCTCTACATAATCCTGCAGTCCAACCATTATATGTACATAATCTTGCGGTCCAATCATTATCTCTACATAATCCTGCAGTCCAACCATTATATGTACATAATCCTGCGGTCCAACCATTATATGTACATAATCCTGCGGTCCAACCATTATATGTACATAATCCTGCGGTCCAACCATTATCTCTACATAATCCTGTGGTCCAACCATTATATGTACATAATCCTGCGGTCCAACCATTATTTGTACATAATCCTGCGGTCCAACCATTATATGTACATAATCCTGCGACCCAATCAGATGGGCACTTTACCATACGAACGGAGCACGAAAGAAGAAGTAGTCATCCAACTCTTTTTCCTCCCTACTGAGCAGATCCTGTAATCAGTCAATTTGTCTGTCAGTCTCACGTGATCTTTCAGGCTACGTCACCCAAGGCCAAGGGGACTAGGACGATGACGGCCGCTGCTAACCATTACGTGTGTGTGTGCGTGTGTGTGTGTGTGTGTGTGTGTGTGTGTGTGTGTGTGTGTGTGTGCGCGCGCGCGCGCGCGTGTGTATATATATATGTGTGTGTGTGTGTGTGTGTGTGTGTGTGTGTGTGTGTGTGTGTGTGCTTGTGTTTCTTCCTTAAGGTAATTGGTTGAGGTTTTGTTTCTTTCTTTCTTTCTTTCTTTCTTTCTTTCTTTTCTTTCTTTGTCTGTCTGTCTGTCTGTTCGTCTGTCTGTTTGTCTGTCTGTTTCTGTGTTTGTATGCTTTCTTGTTCAGTTGATTTGCTGAGTTTCCGTTTGTTCAACTGTTTGTTTCTTTGTTGTTTAGCTGACTGATTGAATCTTCGTTCATTTGTTTGTTTGTTTCTTCGTTTGTTTGCTCGTTCGTTCGTTCTTTCGCTCGTTCCTTTGTTTTTGGTTTGTTTGTCCGTTCGTTTATTTAGCTGATTGACTGAATCTTTGTTTGTTTGCTTACTTGTTTGTTTGTTTGTTTGTTGTTCGTTCGTTCGTTCTTTCGCTCGTTCGTTTGTTTGTTTTTGGTTTGTTTGTCCGTTCGTTTATTTAGCTAATTGACTGAATCTTTGTTCGTTTGTTTGTATGTTTGTTTGTCCTCATAGTTTGTTTAAAAATTTCGAACCTACTGGCAGTGAAAAACAGTGCGACCAAATAATTTTTCCTTCATAGTGTATGCTTTGACAAAAATTAAACATGAATGAATAAATCATGAAATAAATATACACCTTTATATATGAAAAGATGGTTGAGGAAATGTCACCCTCTTTCCTTTCTCTTCCTATTTTCTTTCTTCTTCTTTCCAGCTTTCTTTCAAGTCAGCTTTGTCATATCTACTATAAATGCTTTTAAGAGAATTAAAGGAATGAAGAGAAAAGAAAGGAAAGAAGAAAGGAAAAAATGTCAAAATGTTGTTAACATACATTTTTCCCACAATATATTGTGCTTTTTGGTGTAGACAAAATGTAAAATCTGACAGAATAGTTAATCTTATCATAATGTTCGCAAAATCATTTTTCTAAAAATGCAAGGTTGACAGATGTCTTCCAAACATCATCATCATCATCATCATAGGTGCCCTACCGCATGGCATTGGCGACCATGGACTTCCAACCATCTCTATCTCTCGTTGCACCCAGCATCTCCACCACCCTCTTCATCCCCAGCCACTCTGCAAGTCCGTCCAGCATTCTCTCCCTGGGTCTACCTGGTGCTCTCTTTCCCTCCAGCTTTCCCATTGTGACCAGGTGCTCCAAATCCCCCTTCCTCATACAATGGCCTATAAATGTTGCTTGTCTTTTCCTAATCTTCCTTATCAGTGATCGACTTGTGTCTTCCAAACGTGCGCTTTAAAAATAATTGAATATGAGGTTCAGATTCGAAAAATATAATCCTATGACCTTCTTTGCACCAGTTTTGAACAGAATGACACACTAAACGCCAGTCTTTCTCCAACAGAAAATAAATACATTATACTCATTACCTGCGCTCAATGTTCATTTCTCAATCATTTTTATAACTGTTTTCATTTTGCAATTAATTCATATCTGACCGGCCGACACAACCTGCCATCGTGTACTCCTCTTATTCACGTGATTCGCACGCGTGCGCACTGAACCTCTCACCACTTGCGTGAAGACGCCGATCGCCGATGAAGCTACGCAGTAGTCTTTTTTGTCACTGAGAGACGGTTAGCCTAGTCATTATTCATATTGTTAAAGCTTACACGTAAGTGTTATAATGTTTTCTGCATTGTTGATAGTATTTTCACACTTTTTGAGTGTTTTTTTTTTTTTTTTAATTCTTTAATTCTTAATCTCCGCAGAGATGTTCATAGTGGTTGAAGGTTCTGACCAGTTGCCTTAGTCAAGATTTCTTTTGGTTTCCAAGTTTTCAGAGCTGCCAGTCGTTTTCTGTTTGTTTTTTTTTTTGTTTTTTGTTGTTGTTTTGTTTGTTTTTTCTCCAGTGCGACACTGTGCAGGCGGTCATGTTGCTGCACAGTCTGCATACTCCGTCTTGGTGGGCGTGCTTACTGGACGTTTTCATGTTTCCATAAGCCACCGGTCACTGACACAACTTGCAGGATCTTTGAAGTGCATACTTGATGTTCTGCGTGCGTATGCACTTGAGGAGGGCTTAGGCACTGACAGGTTTACACACATGTTGACTCAGGACACTAGGAAAGTCATTACCCATTGCCCTGTACCCATTAGGCGGGAGGTGACTTAGCGGGACTGAACCTATACCTTCTGATTGGAAGTCAGACGTTTACCCACTTGACTTCTGTGCAAATTATGTTTAATGTTTATTATTATTATTATATTATTTGTTGTTATTATTATTATATCATTATTATATTATTATTCATATTATTATTATATCATTATATTACTATCTTTATTATTGTTTGTTGTAATTACTGTCATTATCATTGTTATTATTGTTGTTGTTGTTATTATATATTATTATTATCATCATTATTGGAACGATTATGGAACTGTTCGAGAGCGATGAATCCCTTATGGACAAACTGTAAAATCCAATGGATGGGTAGGTAGGTTGACACAGAGGTACATCTCCTGTCTTCAATTGTTCGGACTGTACGGTTTTGCACTGATTCAAATTATGCTCATCTATCCCCATCCTCTCTCCATTTCCATGTTTGTGTCTGTGACTGGAGAGAGCTATGCTGCTGACAAGAGCCTTGAACTCCTGACAGATAGATAGTGGTCCACCTACTGAAAATGTACTCCTGACAGATAGATAGTGGTCCACCTACTGAAAATGTACTCCTGACAGATAGATAGTGGTCCACCTACTGAAAATGTACTCCTGACAGACAGATAGTGGTCCACCTACTGAAAATGTACTCCTGACAATAGATAGTGGTCCACCTACTGAAAATGTACTCCTGACAGATAGTGGTCCACCTACTGAAAATGTACTCCTGACAGATAGTGGTCCACCTACTGAAAATGTACTCCTGACAGATAGTAGTCCCACCTACTGAAAACGTACTCCTGACAGATAGTGGTCCACCTACTGAAAACGGAGTACACAGACCACGCAACTGCAAGAATATTGTTGCCTGCACAATGCGGGACATAAAGATGTGTGCATGCACGCACCACTGAGAAAACATGACAATGCCTCAAAACATGACAATGCTCAAAAACAAGACAACGCCTCATGCCTCAAAAACTGACAACGCTCAAACAAGACAATGTCCATGCCAAAACAAACATGCCTCAAACAAGACAATGCCTCATGCCTCAAAAACAAGACAATGCCTCAAAAACATGACAATGCCTCAAAAACATGACAATGCCTCAAAAACAGACAATGCCTCATGCCTCAAAACAAGACAATGCCTCATGCCTCAAAAACAAGACAATGCCTCATGCCTCAAAAACAAGACAATGCCTCAAAAACAAGACAATGCCTCATGCCTCAAAAACAAGACAATGCCACAAAAACATGACCATGCCTCAAAAACAAGACAATGCCTCAAAAACATGACAATGCCTTAAAAACAAGACAATGCCTCAAAAACATGACAATGCCTCAAAACATGACAATGCCTCAAAAACAAGACAATGCCTCAAAAACATGACAATGCCTCAAAAACAAGACAATGCCTCAAAAACAAGACAATGCCTCATGACTCAAAAACAAGACAATGCCTCATGCCGCAAAAAAGACAATGCCTCAAAAAAAGACAATGCCTCATGCCTCAAAATAAGACAATGCCTCATGCCTCAAAAATAAGACAATGCCTCATGCTCAAAAATAAGACAATGCCTCATGCCTCAAAAACAAGACAATGCCTCAAAACAAGACAATGCCTCATGCCTCAAAAACAAGACAATGCTCAGCCTCAAAAACAAGACAATGCCTCAAAAACAAGACAATGCCTCAAAAACATGACAATGCCTCAAACGAATATTTTGATGTGACGTCATCCTCAAGGACCACGCCAGGTGAGGGCGGCACCATGCCCTCATCTTCAAAAGGGCCCACCAAGACACTGTTATTGTTATTGTTGTTTAACGCCCAGCCGACTGCGTAAAGCCATATCAGGGCTATAACCGCGTCAAAACATACAAACTTTAACAGGAAAAAAAAAACAGACAGGAAAATTAAGTACACATATCAGCGCATTTGCGCACATAATCTAAGGACATGTGCCCGGTGTCGACCACTCCGTCCAAATCATCGCACAGGGGATTTAAAAAAACGCACATAAATATACAAATCTAAGCATACATAAGGACACCAAACCATATATAAAAACGGGCGTAAATTACCTAAAACTGCTTCTGCATATCTCACCTCCTCTAGAGCCAAAAATGTACTTAATACACGTACCCAGTTATCAGTCCTGAGAAAAAGTATACATACAGGTGAATGAACCAGCAAGGCAGAAAATGACAGGAAGAAATGACAGAAAGCAAAGGAACAAGGCAGAAACTAAAGAGTACAGAAAAGAGAAACAGCCATAATAAGAAGTGGGATACTATTTACAAAGGACAGAAAAGAATATCAGCATATACAAGGTGGAGATACTATTTACACTGAAAGAGCCCCCGGCATCCCCACTCCCCACGGGGGGACCCAAGCAAATGACGGCTCTGATAACGTCTTGAAACCAGAAAAAGTCTCGAGTAAAGCAACTGATCAAAAACCTTCAACCATATGAACATCTCTGCGGAGAGTACAAGAGTACAATGGAATGCTGAAGAATTACACTGCCGCCTGCCTACTCCAACACATGGACGAGACTCCATGCCAAAGAGGACCGCAGCCCCCAGAGCACGCCCTACAGGTCTACCCACTGTCCATAAATAACTGAAATGAGCGGTGCAAATGGAACAATCCTGTCCCATCCCTGTCATCATTCACAGAATCCGACAACAGCATCAGTATCTCACAGTGCCACCAAAATGTTTCCAAGGCTTCTTTGAGCAACATTCTTATAGCTAGTCTTCATATACTCTAAGAATGGCAGGACTTTTAACCCTTTGGATCCGCACCCTGTCCAACAGCTTACTTTATTGTCAACCATGCTAACAATGCAAAAACTTAACCCTTTGACTTTCTCACCCTGTCCACCAACTTCCTGCAGAAAGCTGGTGGATAGGGTGAGGGAGTCAAGGGGTTAAGTTTTTGCAGTTGGTGGACAGGGTGCGGGAGTCAAAGGGTTAATTAAACTCAACAAAACGGAACGGAAATAGGAGTTTCCTGAAAGAACTGCTTTGGGGCAACAAAGGGATTCTATGAAAACCACATCCTTCATCCAGACCATCAGACTGACTATATGAGGCATAACCAAGCTCGAACATTAACGCTTTGACTCCCGCACTCTGTCCACCTACATCTTTCCCCCGTGGGGACGCCCGGGGCTCTTTCGGTATAAACAGTACCTCCCCCCCCCCCCCCCCCTTCTGGAAATTCTGTGCTAGAAATTTCCTCTTTTCTGTCACTCTCTTCGTTTCTGCCTTGTTCCTTTACTTTCTATCATTTCTTACTATCATTTTCTGCCTTGCTGGTCCATTCACCTGAATGTGTTCGATAAAGTCTTTTATACTTTATCTTAGGTTTGATAACTGGATACATGTATTAAGTGCATTTTTGGCTCTAGGGAGGTGATATGCGAAATCAATCTTAGGTAATTTATGCCCGTGGGAGGGAGTCAAAGGGTAAGGTGTTGCAGTTGGTGAATAGGGAGCGGAAGTCAAAGGGTTAATTCAATAAAGCTGGATCCGTTCCTCCTTTATCCACTCTCTGCTTGGCGTTAGAAGGTTTTGCAGTTGGTGGATAGGGAGCGGAAGTCAAAGGGTTAATTCAATAACGCTGGATCCGTTCCTCCTTTATCCACTCTCTGCTTGGCGTTAGAAGGTTTTGCAGTTGGTGGATAGGGAGCGGGGGTCAAAGGGTTAAAACAAACCACGCTCTAGGAAAACCTCTTGTATTTGGGGCCCTCCAGTTCAGCACACTGTGAATGGGTACCTGGCCATAGTCGGGATTAGGGACGGTAAAGCAGCGTGAGATTAGAAATGGGCACCGTCCTCATAATACTGGTCTAAAACAGAAGCGGTCCAGGGCAGGGCTCTACCCGCGGCGTTGTTCAGAAGATTTAAAGCAATACCGTCAATGACACTTCCGTGAAGAGGATGAGACTCGACTGTGTAGGTCCCAATTTCTCCACAAGCCTAAATCACCCTCCGGTTTTCTCAACGATACATACCACGCTCCACAACTCCAGATAGAAGCTGGTTGAGGCCCGGAAAAAAAAACCCACCCTCACACAATGATTTTGACAGGACCGATGAGATTCTAACCCACAACCTTCCACTCCAGATAGGAGCTGGTTGGAGCCCGAAAAAAAAACTCCTCACACAATGAAGGTAAAACAAAATGTGACAGCTGGATCTTGAGGGTAAAATCAAAATATTAAAAAATACCTTGTTTGTAAAAGATCCTTGGGAGTATAAAACACAATGTTTCGAGCCCAGGCCCTTTGTCAAGTCTTGTCGAAACGTTGTGTTTTATACTCCCAAGGATCTTTTACCGTCTTGACAAAGGGCCTGGGCTCGAAACGTTGTGATTTATACTCCCAAGGATCTTTGTCTTAACAGAGCGTGCCTTCTCTCCTGTGCTACGTACTGAGTGTGTGAATAAATATGTCACAGTCAGCAAATATTCCCAGCTGGCTTCCATTTATCGTTATCATTTTCAAAGGGCCTGGCTCGAAACGTTGTTTTTTACTCCCAAGGATCTTTTACAAACAAGGTATTTTTTAATATTTTGTTCTCACACAATGATTTCAACAAGACGATGAGTTTCTAACCCACAACCTTTCAATCGGCTAACCATTGCGCCACGGCGACTGGCTTGGGTCAACATTACTGGATATTACCGTAGTGAAAGGCAAAAAGCTCCGGACAACCAGCGCCACCACCACCAGTCAGTCAAGTCGTGTGGAAAGGAAAGTGTGCTCACAGCTCAGGTGATCGACCCGCCATGTCACTTCTTAAACGTATCGCGTCAAAGAACAGAGAACGGGGAAATCGATAAACGAACCACCTCACCCACCCACCTGTCTCCCTCCCTCCCTCCCTCCTTCCTTCTTCTCTTCCCTTCTCTTCTTCTTCTTCTTCTTCTTCGGTGGTATTAACGTCCCAGCGTGCCTTCTCTCCTGGCGTCTTATGTATACCGCTCTCAACCGTCACGTGGTTACAGCGTAGAGTGCTTGTATCGCGTTGTGTACCACATTCTGAGTAGAACTTTTTTCTTCCCCCCCCCCCCCCCCCCCATCTTTTTTTCTTAACGAAAGGAAGAATGTTTCATGTTGACTAGAGAGAGGTATATGTGGGTGTGTCTGTGACTGTGTGTGTGAGGGGTTGAGGGTGGGGGTGGCTCTGTGTGTGTGTGTGTTGTGCACGCGCTGTGTGTGTGTGTGTGTGTGGTGTGAGAGTGAGTGGTGTGTGTGTGTGTGTGTGTGTGTGTGTGTGTGTGTGTGGTGTGTGTGGTGTGTGTGTGTGTGGTGTGTGTGTGGTGTGTGTGGTGTGTGTGTGTGTGTGTGTGTTGTGGTGTGTGTATATGTGTGTGTGTGTGGTATGAGTGTGTGTGTTTGTGTGTGCGTGGCGCGCGCGCGCGTATGTGTGTGTGTGTGTGTGTGTCTGTCTGTCTGTTGTCTGTTGTCTGGCTGGCTGCTGGCTGTATAAGAGATATCGAAGATCTTCAGCTGTCTATGTGTCTATGGAAAACCTTCACAAAATTTCGGTCAAAGCTTTATCAAGAGTCGCGAAAGTCTAAGTTTTGGAAAGTAAATCTCCAAGGTCAAAGTCATACGGGCCAACCAACAAACAATAAAAAAAAAGATAGTACCAAAAATCAGCACCTTTTCAAGGCGCGTAAACAGTACTTTCTAATGAACTCCTGACAACACTTTTGAAAATCTGATTTTACCACTGTAACAAGTCTACGATTATTCGGAATGCACGTCAAGTTTTATTTTCTCCGACAAGTTCACGGTGACCTTGAGAAGTGCAAAAATCTGGATTTTATGTAATCATTTTGGTCTAAAATCAGATATTCTTAGAATGGCCCTGTACTCTTCTAGTGACCTTGAGAAGTGCAAAAATCTAGATTTTATGTAATCATTTTGGTCTAAAATCAGATATTATTAGAATGGCCCGTACGCTCTTCTATCACACCTTGTCTCATTAAACCTATTTCATATCGATTGGTGGGTGTGTCTCTGTGCTACGTACGTGAGTGTGTGAATAAAATATGTCACCGTCAGCAAATATTCCCAGCTGGCTTCCACTTATCGTTATCATTTTCAAACATATCAATGTTTCTCGGATGCGTGTACGCATACTGTTTTGCCCACACTGTGCAGGCGGTATGTCGCTGCACAGTCTGCATACTCCGGTCTTTGATAGACCTTACATGCTATGGGTTTTTGTACTTCCCAAAGCCACTGAACACTGACTGTGACTTACAGGATCCTTAACTTGCATAGTTGATCTTCTGCACGCGTATACACACGAAGGGGTTTTAGCTACTGACAGGTCTGCGCGTAACTGACCTGCGAGATCGGAAAAAATCTCTACCCTTTACTCACCAAGCGCGAGGTAACCAGGCAGAATCGAACCCAGGAATTCCGACTGGAAAAATAGAGGCCTGACTGATATAGAAAAGAGTTCCTGCCTTCTAACAGGACTGCGTTGGCTGGAATTTAACTCGAGGAAAAAAAATTTATTTTTAAGGCCTCGAGTCCACACTGCTGTGCTGGGCTGGAAATTTGACCAACCCCGTCAATGATGCATCTATGATGTGGCAGAGACTCGACTATATGCTCCCAGTCTTCCCAATGACCCATAGCACACTTAACCCTTTGACTCCTGCACCCTGTCCACCAGCATCCTGCATTGTCAACCATGCTAGCAAAGCAAAAACTTAAGCCTTTGACTCTTTCACCCTATCCACCAGGAGTCAAAGGGTTAAGTTTTTGGAGTTGGTAGATAGGATGCAGGAGTCAAAGGGTTAACTCTGAGTAAGAGCCGGCTGAGACCCCAAAAATCCCAACATTAGTCTGACAGAACTCATGGGATCCCAGCCCACAATCTTCCTGTCGGTAGTCAGTTGCGCTAACCACTGCATCACGGCGCCTAGTCTGTCCTGGGTATTTTTCCCACAAGATGTAGAGACATTTACAGTAAGTCGATAATCACCTGGAAGATGCAATCGACCACATGAATGTAAAACTGTCAGGCCCAATTATATACTTTCTGCCCATTATACCACTGGCATGAAGGGTAACAACGAAGGTTCTCCACTCCCATCTGTCCTGGACCAGCCTCTTTATCCCTTTGAGTCCCGCACCCTGTCCACCAGCATCCTGCATGGTGGATGGGGTGAGGGAGTCAAAGAGTCAAGTTTTTGCAGTTGGTGGATAGGGGTACGGGACTCAAAGGGTTAAAGTACCTTAGTGCGGGATTCAAAGGTTAAAGTACCTTAGTGCGGGACTCAAAGGGTTAAAGTACCTTAGTGCGGGACTCAAAGGGTTAAAGTACCTTAGTGCGGGACTCAAAGGGTTAAAGTACCTTAGTGCGGGACTCAAAGGGTTAAAGTACCTTAGTGCGGGACTCAAAGGGTTAAAGTACCTTAGTGCGGGACTCAAGGGTTAAAGTACCTTAGTGCGGGACTCAAAGAGGTTAAAGTACCTTAGTGCGGGACTCAAAGGGTTAAAGTACCTTAGTGCGGGACTCAAAGGGTTAAAGTACCTTAGTGCGGGACTCAAAGGGTTAAAGTACCTTAGTGCGGGACTCAAAGGGTTAAAGTACTTTAGATGGGTTTTTGGGCCTCGAGGTCTCCTGTTATTCATCACCATCACCAGGTGTGTTCTTGGTTGTCTCTCTATCAGACGTCTTGTGTCCAGTGGAGGGCAGTCCGGGTGATGGTATCCTGCTCTATTCGGATGCTGTAACCAATCTATCTCTGTCGTCTTTTCATGGTGATGGTGTCCATATTTCTCGATTTCTGGTCCATTTTGTGTGCGAACCTACAAGTGCCTAAATCTCTTTTGCGTGTACACGCACGCAGAACATCAAACATGCACACTGAGAATCTTGCATATCATCTCAGTGGTTAGTTAATGGAAACATGAAAACACCCAGCTTGCACGCCCACTAAAAGACCCGAGTGTGCAGACTGTGCAGAAATATACCACCTGCAGTGAGGGCAAAATAACATTCATACACACATCCGACAAAAAATCCACAACAAAAACAGCAACGCTTAAACAACAACAACAACAATTAACAACAACGACAATAACAACAACTAACAACAACAAAAACAACTAACAACAACAAAAACAACAACAAAAACAACAACTAACATCAACAACAAAAACAACTAACAACAACAAAAACAACAACTAACAACAACAAAAACAACAACAACAACAACTAACAACAACAAAAATAACAACAGCGACAATAACAAGTGCAGATGTTTATCATAAAAAGGGAGGTCACTGGTTTTACCTGCCATTCACATTAAATTCGATCTCAATCAACCAGTCAAGCGTGCAAAACAGCACAGTTGTCTACCCTCGCAAGGCACAAACGTAGAACGCAGGGCTTCGACACGCGACTATGACGTG
Source organism: Monoplex corrugatus (assembly GCA_030674185.1). Classification (NCBI taxonomy): domain Eukaryota; kingdom Metazoa; phylum Mollusca; class Gastropoda; order Littorinimorpha; family Ranellidae; genus Monoplex; species Monoplex corrugatus. The sequence continues at coordinate 87,376,829 of CM060314.1, forward strand.
ATTGTCTACGTATATATAATTATACTAATCGAACTGAACTCCTGTTGACCCACCCTTCTGCGTTCTATTGTAATTTTTTTTTTCTGTCTCTTATTTCTTTTTCAGCTCTCTCTCTCTCTCTCTCTCTCTCTCTCTCTCTCTCTCTCTCTCTCTCTCTCTCTCTCTCTTAGCGGGCCCCAGTAGCTCAGTTTGTTTGAGCTTCGGATTCACATGCTAATGGTTGTGGGTTCGAATCCCGGGGTGCGCTATATTAAAACTGGCCTTCTCACTGTCCCATCTTAACATCATTGTTGTTCTGGTGGTGTCAATATAGGATTAGATAAGTCCCCCCTTCCCCCACTCCCCTGGGATGGTTATCCTCCCAATCCCTGGTGGTGCGCTAAAAACTGCAAACCTGCTCTCCTCTTCTCTTCTTTCTCTTCTCTCTCTTTTTCCTCCTCTCCTCCTTGATCCTACGAATGAACACAGCGTCCTGTCTGCTAGTATTTACGAAACCCTGTATACCTAAACGAAATGTCTAGATTCCCTGACTGTGCAAATCATTACAATTCTCTCTCTCTCTCTCTCTCTCTCTCTCCTCTCTCTCTCTTCTCTCTCTCTCTCTCTCTCTCTCTCTTGATCCTACGAACTTGAAACAACAGCCGTCCTTTTCTGCATTAGTAGTTTACGAATATTCCCATGTATATACACTAAAGGGTGTTAATTAATTGTATGTTGAACGAAAATGTGTGCTTATGATTTCCCCCTATGAAAGGACTGTTGGTCTAAATTCATTACAATTCTCTCTCTCCTCTCTCTCTCTCTCTCTCTCTCTCTCTCTCTCTCTCTCTCTCTCTCTCCTCCTCCCCTTCCATCTCTCTCTCTCTCTGTCCTTCTTCTTCTTCTGTTTCTTCTAATTCTTTCTTTCTTTCTTTCTCCCTTTCTGTTTCTTACTTCCTACGCCACATTAACCCTTTGACACCCTCACCCTATCTGCCAGCATCATGCATTGTCAGCTCAGCCATGACAGCAAGGTAAAAACTTAACCCTTTCACTCCCTCACCCTATCAGGAAGCTGGTGGGTAGGATGAGGGAGTGAGCTGAAAGGATTACGTTTTTTCAAGCTTATGGACGGGCTGCGGGAGTGAAAGGGTTAACTAAATAGCCACAGACTCTGGGGACAATTTTTCATGATACTATGACGATAATGTCTCGAATTGACTATTGCAATTCACTCCTGTTTGGTCTTCCTGCCTCCACCATTCACATCCTACAGCGCATTCAAAACAATGCTGCACGCCTTGTACTCAAAAAGAAAAAAGCTGACCACATATCTCCTCTCCTGGCACAACTTCACTGGCTCCCTGTATCAAAGCGCATACAGTACAAACTAGACACCATGTGCTACAA
>CM060314.1:87385717-87388217 GCA_030674185.1 Monoplex corrugatus
CTAAACACCAAACTCCAGATGTGGATACCAATCTTGAGATCATGATGTCATGGTCACTAGTGTCAAATGCTGCTGAAAGATCTAGCAGTGATAGAATAGGCACGTTTCTATTAGAGGAAGCCTGCAGAAGATCATAAAATGACTTTCAATCAAGCACTTTCTGCACTATGGGCTTCATGATAGGCTTAATTTAACTAAAAAAGTTCAAGGGGATTATTGAGCTTCTAGGCGACTCACCCAGGCCATAAAAACAAGATGTTATCCCAAGATACTAAACATCAAATACACTGATTATAACACCACTGAGCAAGCATAATGGACCATATGAAGATCTGCTAACATCAGTTAAGAAAAGAAGACCACGTCGGTATGGCCATGTAACAAGATCCAATGGACCTTGCCAAATCAGTCCTACAGGGAACAGCTGAGGTCGGGGGAGGGGTGGTGGCGGTGGAAGAGAAAACAGAAAAAAAAAACCGGTCTGACAACACTGCGGAATGAATAGAGAAACCATCTGTAGTGACCCAGGCTTTGGCAAACAACCAACATGGCTGGAAGAATCTGGTGAACAGTCTCTTGTGCGGCGCCCCAATAGTTCATCAAGGAGTTAATGGAGAAGAAGATGGTGACTCATCAGGTGTGATAAGACTATATACGCTAATAGACCCTGTACAACAGTGGAAGTTTGGAAACAGGCCGACAGTAAGCCCTGTGACACGACACCTGTGTTCAAAGACATATACATAATTTCAATTACAACTGGAGAAATTTCTTTAACACACAATCAAGAAGAAGGGAGAGGAGAATGAGGTTAAAAATTGTAGGATTTTCAAGCGTTGTAAGGAAAAGTTCTGCCACATACACATGTTGATAAAAGTGGCAGACATTGAAGGATCAGAGTTTACTGAAGGATCAGAGTTGGAGCTGAAAATTTTCCTTTTATTTGTTCCGTTTCTTTCTTTCTTTCTTTCTTTCTTTCTTTATCTATCTATCTATTTATTTATCTTTAGTCCCCCCCCCCTCTTCTCTCTCTCAGAACTCTCTGTTTTAGGGAGGCATTTGAATGGAACATTGTTTGGAAGGACCATTTTAGTTTTTGCACCCATCACCTGGCCTTTCAATTAGTAAAGTTCCATGGAAGAATTCGAGTTAGTGGTTTTATCGTCTATGTGTTGCCTTTTAGCCTTAACAATCAATCTAGTGACCAAGTTTATACGTTGGGCGTATGTTTGTATAGTTTTTATATTGGATACGCAATTTGCAGGTTTCAAATGATTTCAAATCAAAGCTGTTGGTGGATATTCTGATATATGAGGCAAAATTGTCTCTATGTATTACAGAAACACCACCACCAGTGCCACTTTCTCTGGGTATTTAAGTCATGAAAAGCGAGTGGGTGTTGTACCTGCAATATAACTTTTATCCTTCCTGCATTATTTGGTCATTAGTATTTTAAATCCTCTTTCTGACAGAAAAAAAACTAGGTCGAAATTGTCTTGCCTCCATCGGCAAAAGTCAGAAAAGACTGAAACTTCCCTGCTGCTGGGTCCAGTGTGAGAAAAGGAATCAGCAGGGAAGTTTCAGTCTTTGTCTCAAAATTTTTATATCTGGTGTTTGTTCGTTTGTAATCTTACGCTTGACAAAGGCCAGTTGGCCGAACATTTGCGCCCGTCTTGTCTTGTTGTACTGAATACGCGTTCTTATTCTTCTTTCGTGTTTTTTTCTGGTTCTTGAAAAATTTTGATTCGTCCTGTATATTAAAACAGCAGCTATCAAGTTCAAAAAGCAGTGTTTGGATCGGTTCTTGGTCTGATCTGACGTTGGAGTAAAATGGATGGCAGTTGGCAGGGTGTTTCTAACAGATGTAATGACTGGGATTTGTTTGTGATTGCCCCTGCTGTCACAAGTGCACTTATGTGATAAGCAATACCCAATTCTGAATTCCCTCAGGCGAGCTGCTTGCACTGCGGGATAAACTACATGGGTTCGAGCGGAACGACATGCCGTAAACCTGTCATTATTGATATCTTATAACGCACATCTTCTTTGCATCTTGCGCGCCTTGGGAGCTCAGCCCGTCAGCGAAGGGGCCACAATGTTTTAAAGATTCTTTTAGCAATATTTTTACGGTGTAGGACTAAAAAACACTACAGAACAGAACGGAACTATGACGCACAAAACTCACACATTCTGAGTAGGTGGACATTGAATAAACTTTTATTTGACTGTTCAAATCACATCAAACAAGGCAAATATTCAAAAATCATAGCAACAAAAGCAATAGTTGGGGTTATAGAATTGGGGAATAAAAATGGTGAGCGCCGTACAAGCCACGCACTGTTTACATTGTTAAGAAGACCAACTTCCATTGAAAATACCACAGCAAACCGTTCTCATCAATGGCACTTACTCTCAACCTGCATACCTGACCTGTGGTGTTCCACAAGGATCTGTCCTTGGCCCTGTTCTTTTCACTCTTTACACCTCCCCCCTGTCCACC
>CM060314.1:87403217-87510717 GCA_030674185.1 Monoplex corrugatus
TGACACACAGTCGACGTAAGAACCATCACAGACCTTCACTTCATAGTTGACATATAATGATATATGGTCTGGCAGGCTGTGAGCAAGAACACACTAAGCTTATTAATATTATATATAAAAAGAGATGAAATATGAATAAAATATAGCTTTGAAATTAGCATCAAGAATGTCGTCTTGATGGCCAGCCATAACACCACCGTCACTACTGACTACCCATGGACTAAAGCTAGGAACTGTTCAAACATAAGCAATGAGGGATCCAAACTGGAAATCCTCACAAGATAAACTTATCATAATTCCAGTGAACAGGTGCGCCAAATCAGTATATTGGACTGTATAAAGATCTCCTGACTCCAGTTAAGAAAGTTGTTGGTAAGGCCATGTAGCAAGATCTTCCGGGGAACTGTTGAAGAGGGAGACGGAAAGAAAAACAGAAAAACAAAAAAGGGCTGACACTGTTGCTGAAACCATTTGCAGAAATCCTGGTATTGGCACACAAGCGACAGAGTGGAAGGAATCAGGGGAGCAGTTCTTTAGTGCAGCACCCAGTGATTCTTCACAAAGAGTTAAAGGAGAAGAAGAAGATCTCAGTTCTTTCCTGTGTGATTTATGTCTCAGTTTATGTGAACAGGTCACAAGTGTTCCCCTTTGATTTACATACAAATTGTAGCCTTGTAACTGAATCTTCCTTTTATTCAATGTTTGTTATTGTTTTATTTTTGTTACAGGAAATCAGTCATCACTAGAACAAGAAAACACCAAGAACATGCCATTCAGTATGGGAAACTCAAGTGAGTGTACATAGAATTTCTGTGTGTACATGTATGCATCTTCATCTCTATGTGAGAGGACTGTCCACCACCACCACCACCACCACCACCACCTCTCTTTATTTCTATCTGCTTGTCTGACTGTCTCAGTCTCAGGTGTTGATTATGCCATTGGCATATAGGGCAGCAACAAAGGTCCTCCACTTCTGTCTGTTCTAGGCCAGCCTGTGTGTAGTAGCTCAAGTGTGTTTCAGGGCCTTAAGGCTTCCTTCTGTTGTTTGTTGCCAGGTGGTCTCGAGTCTTTTGTTTCTTGAGTCTTCTTTCTGCCGTCCATTGAAGGGCAGTCTGTGTGAAGTTATCCTGCTATATTTGGATGATGTCTGTCTGTTACTAGTGTTAGTCTCTTATAAATCTTACTGAGTGATAGTTCTCACATTATTCTTGTAATTTGGATGGAGTGCATATTGTGAGTTTCCAACCAGAATGGTGTATTTACCTTTTTGTTTCTTTTGAGACACGCTGTTCTTGATATGGAACTGTTCAAGTGCAGTGAATCCTCCTCGAACAAACTTCAAACTCGACTTTGGTATACACTTTTTGATACATATTGATATGTTGGATTGACTACTCTGTGATACATATGATATATTGAAGTATTGGACTGTGGGATAGAGACTCCAGACTGGCATAGAGTAATGTATATTATCCACATGTATACAGATACACAAATAGATATGTATTACTTTCACTCCAGATGTGCTGTTCATGGGTAAAGGGAGAAGACCAAGAAGAGGCTAGTGCAAAGGAAATGAATATTGTGATACTGAGTATAGACTGATGATAATTGTGACAAGCAGAGCAGCTACAGCAAGCAGGTTATGCTCTATATCATCAGAAGGCTTCAGCAGCTAAAAATTGCTGCCTGTGTAAATTAGTTCAGATCCATATATAGGTAGAATGTTGTCAAATCTGCCGTCAGTGGACCCTGTACTGAGCAGACACCTGTGTACGGACACTTTTGCATAGCATAGAATGTTTTTCTACGGTAATCAAACCGCCCTCATTCGATACCCTTTTGTAGTTTTTGCATTATTCTTTGTCATTAATGAACAGTTAGGGATCATTTACAGCCTTATCAGTCAAATTGTTCATATGAAACAGCATGACAGTATGTGGTTGCTCTTTTTAACATCTCTAAGTTTGAAAGTTCATCCAACAAACTGGAAGTGTAAGTGTTGTTTATGATTTGAGTTCCATATGCGACTTTTATTTCAGGTCTGAATGGGTTTAAAGTATTTTCATGCTCAATTGTTAATGATACAACATGGGTCATTGTAGCTTTGTCAAAATGATTCTCACTTGTACCTTAACTTGGAGAGTGTATATTTTGTTGAAAGATGTAAGAGATTCATTTTCATTACTTTCTGTGCCATGCAGCATCACAGGATCTGTGAAATCACTTGAGACTAGTGGGAGGGAATTTTCTGTTGTGGGGGTAGATAATATTGAGGTAATGGCAGTGACATTTAGAGGTACATTTATATAATGTTTACTTGCAGGTTCTGGTGATACTGATGGTTTCAGTTACTGTTTGTACATATCTCATGGGTTGATGAGAGTGATTGCTCATGGGCATGAAAGAGAAAGGATATTAAGTTCCTGTAAAGAGGAGTTATTTAGAAGACAAAATAAGAAAACCAAGCAAGCCTATGGGCCTAGTTTGTAGGTCCAGAAAGGATACATGACTCAAAGGGAGGTCACTGTGTTTGAGTTCAGCCAAAGTGATGAGCTATGATCATGACATTTCCTTAATCTGGTGCAGGCCTACTTTTCAGCTTCCAGAAAATGCCTACAAACATTAGCAAAATACATTGAGTGGTATTTGTTTCTGGCATAGGACAGTGAATCTAGACTTTCAGAAGTTGTATCATTTAAACTTTCCATTTCAGTGACTGTGTTCTGTTCATAAATGCACACCAGTTATGATTTAGATATCAGCTTCTCATTTGCTGTTGTGTGCACCATATGTTAAGAAATAGTCATTTCCAGAATTGAAGGTTGGAAAGGGTCCATACATAAAAAATATGCTGTTATTTTGCTGTTGAAGTACAGTGAAGAACATGTATGAAGTGAGTAACTATAGCAGTTCACCAGTGTGTGTATGTTTGATGTCACAGGTCTTGATGCTGACAACAACCTGGATGATGATGAAGAGACACAGAGATTGATTTCCCAGGTGCTGGAGCTGCAGAACACATTGAATGGTGAGTAAGTGTCAGAAAAAAAACGAGTTTATGATGAGCAATCCTTTTTCATCCTGGTTATTATTAATATAAGAAATCGAGCCATTTTGTACAGTCCTAGTCCAAAATGGAACTTGATGGCAACATTACCAACATTTCTGTTCTCATATACTGTCAAAGCATTGGAAAAGTTACTCAAATGTCATGGTGACCTACCACAACTGAATAGTTCACCAACGTAGACAGCACTGTCATACACGATAAAGGAGCAGGTACCGGTAGTGACATCAAGCCAGAAACACCTTCAGAATGCTGAACAACATGTGGAGGTCCTCCCAGTACTGCTCCAATACCTAGCTAGACTGTATCAAGCTGTGTCTTTTCCACGCTTGTTTACAGTTCAGAATACTGGAGATTAATAGAAAGTGATCTTAACAAACTATCAATTTTCCATGCAAAAAAACAAACCTTCAACGAATGATACGAATCTTCAGGCCCAGCACCATCTCTGGCCAACAGCTTCTGGCCCAATGCAATCAAAGGAATATGGACACAATCATTATGAAAACATGGCAGAAATGACTTGGGCACATCATCCAAAGGAAGCAGGATAACATTACCCAGGCAGTGCTTTATTTGACACCAGAAGAAAGACATAAGAGAGAAATACCCAAGAGGAGCTGGCAACAAACATTAGGAGACCATAATGCTGATAAACATACACAGTTAGTATACAGAGGCTGGCCATGAACAGAGAAGCCCTCTATGCCAGTGGCAGAATAGTAAGCTGATCTCATGGTGACTACAGTTGTGGATTCTACCTGCAGTAACTTCATGTCAAGGTCTTGCTCAGTTCATAATTAATATACTCCTTCCATTATTGGTATCATAGTTCCTCGCACTTCCATTTCTGGCCACTGATCATATGACATGATGTAATCATTCATGTATGTATATGTTTATGATCACAGATATATGTGTATGTACAGGCAGACATTTTCGTAGTGTATGTATGTTTGTGCACATGTATTAAGTTGTGAATTCTGATGTGTGTGAATATATGTGATATATTATTTTATTAGTGTTGCTGTACATATTAGCAGTGCTGTTGTATTATTAGAGCTGCTATATGTAGGCTTACTACACTGTGTTCTGTTCATTTCATTCTGATTCAGAACCAGTATATATATATATATGTATGTGTGTGTCTGTTGGTCAGATCTGTCGGTACGTGTGGACTCTGTGAAGGTGGAGAACCTGAAACTCAAGTCAGAAAACCAAGTGCTGAGCCAGTACATAGAGAATTTGATGGCTGCTAGCAGTGTCTTTCAGCCTGCCATACCCAAGACCCTGAAAAAATGAATTGCTCAGGAAGTCATAATAGCTGAGGTAATTCTTCTATCAGTATTGTTTTCTATTTGTGGTGGGGTTTGTTTGTTTGTTTGTTTGTTTGTGTTTGTTTGTTGGTTGATGTGATCTGTTTACACGTCTGTTTTTGACGAGTTTGTCTGCTGCAGTTTTCACATAATGTGAGGTAGTCAAGTTGTATTTGTAATTTTGCATTTCAAAATAGAACTCTGTGACAGAAACTTGCCTCCAGTACAGAGACAGGCTAGAAATCAGTTTTGTTTAATGGAGTTGAATTTGATTCTTTAGATTTCCCTCTGCCCGAGATACTTTTTTTTTAATGAATGACTTTTTTTTTAATGGCTAAATGGAGGAAAGTTAATATTCGAGAAAAAAATCATGAAAAGCTATGTAAGTAAAAGGATTGCTTGGTTATCATTTCATAGAAAAAATGCATGAAAATAAAAAGGAAATGTTCCAGAAATGTATTCCATACAAGGGGAATCATCAAAAATTTGTTCACATACCTAGCTGAGGATAGTGCAGTAGACCAGGGTAAAGAAATAACTGTGCCCAAAAATTCCTTTTTGCATTTCACTCGATTTATTAAAATTTGTTAGAAATGTTTTTATTTTCACCATTGGCACATGTGTATTTCTCTATTTTATTGCAGAAACAAGTGAAGAAACTTGGTAAAAATCACATCGTGCTGTTCCATCAAAGAGAAGACAAGAGTTCAAGCCTGGGTATGAAAAATGCAGTTGTACATTTCTTCAGCCAGGACTCTGCTGCTTGCCACTGCCATTGTTCTAGTCACATCCAGCCAGTTGTATGTTGTCTGTAGATTTCGAGCTAATTGTTTTGTCATTTAGCTGGTTGTCTTGTTGTGTCCAAATGTCAGGTTGACTGTTTTCTTGTGTTCAGAAGTCAAGCTGATTGTTTTGTTGTCTTCATGTGTCAAGCTGATAATGTTGTATTTGTAAGTCAAGGCGCTTTTTTTTTCCTTGGTGAAATTTAGGTGTTTTTTTTCCATTTGTTGTTTTTTGGGGTGGTGGTGGTGTTCAAACGTCTATCAGTTTTTTTTTTATAGAGCTCAGATGTCAAGCTGATGTGTTCAAATGTTGAGCTGATTGTTTTGTCATTTTGTTGCCTTCAAATGTCAAAGCAGTATTTTATTTTGTTGTGTTCACATGTCAAGTGATTAATTTGTTGTTTAGTAATGTCCAGAAGTCAAACCTGTTGTTTTGTCATTTAGTTATTGTGTTCAAATACCAGGCTGTAATGTCATTTAGACATGTTCAGATGTACAGCTGATTGTCATTTTGTTCTGTTGTGTTCAAATATCAAGCTGACTCTTTTGTCATTTTAGCCATTGTGTTCAAATGTCAAGGCTGATTGTTTTGTCATGTCATTGACGAGCTGATTTGTCCGTCTGTTTTTTGTTTGTTTGTTGTTTTCTTTTGTTGTTGTTATGTTCTTGTCTTGTCGTTTTGTTGTTAAAATGTCAAGCTGTCATTTTGTTGTGCTCAAATGTCAAGCTGATTATTTTGTCATTTTGTGGTTTTGTTGTGCTCAAATGTCAAGCTGTTTTGTTTTGTTGATTGTTCTGCTGTGGTCAGATGTCTTTTGATAGAACCATAGACTCGCGATAATGTCAAGCTCATTGTTATTTTGTTTGTTGTCACAAAATGTCAATCTATTTTATTTTGTAGATTATTACGCTGTATTCAGGTACCTTTTGATAGAACTAAAAGACTTGAAATTTGATGTCTCTAGTTCATTTCCAGCCTGCAACACAAAAAATGGCCTGCTCACTGTAAGGCTTCAACCTTTCTGGTGGTGATAGTGTTTTGTAGATCCTGTTATCCCACTTCCTCCCCATTTCAGGACCTTGCTGGCACATGTATATATTGTATGGTTTTGCACAGGCCTGAAGAATCTGCCAGATAATTACTGGCAAGTTTGGGTGGAGCGCTTATGGAATTATCCAAATGCGATGAATCCCTCTTGAACAAACTCCATATGTCAAGTTGACTGTTCTTAGTCGACATTTCTGTTTTCAAATGTCAAGCTGATTGTTTTCATGTTGTAAGCTGATGTTTCTGTTCTATTTAAAACGTTACTTGCCTGATATAAACAATGAATGTGTTTGGCAAGTGTTTATTTATTACTTTCTGTATTTGTCTGTCAAATTTTTGTACAGATCTGACGGGTCTCCTATTCATGTTTCACTTGTTCCACAAAGATATGCGTAGAGAATTTCCTACCAGAATGGTGCATCACCATGTTATTTAGAAGGAAGATACCCAACTTGCACATGTCTCCCTTAATTTACACTATAAGCTACACAAAGTCCACTTGTAGTCCTTGGTTGCTGGTAACCCTTGAATTATTCATTTATTTATTTAAAAGAAATCCTGCTTTACAATTCTGTTTCAGCTGTGATAACCCAAAACCTGGATTATATCCATGTTATGGTTTCTGGCACGATTTACAGACCTTTTTGTCTCCTCATTCTTTGTGTCTACCCCCCCCCCCCCTCCCTTAAAATTTTCATTCCCGGCTTACATAATACTCCTATTCCCTGTTTTGTCATGCAACTGTTTATAACTGTGCACATTCTTAGTGATATCACTGTTAGCCTTATTGCAAAAGCGCATTTTGTTTCAGATGCATTCCTTGCTTTATGAGACCAGACCACAGTATCTTTTTGTTTTCAAAAAATGTTTGCACAAACACCTCAGTTTTTGTATAATACTCATTCTGCTTTTTTTTTCTTCTCCAAGTTGGAGCTTACTTTGAACATACTCAGTGACAAATTAACATGGGTAAGTGAAGATGGTGGCAGACTTCAGTCAGTTTATTGAATAAAGGAAATGTCCAAACAGGTATTTTAAAATATGCTGACTAGCTAAAGCATTACTGGTCAGTTTAGTTACACAGCTCATTTTGGCACCAGCTTATGTGGGAACGGGACAAGTGTCAACTGCACCTACTGGGTAGAAGAATCAGAATAGTTGTTTTTTTCTCAATTCTGTTTTTACAAGCTTCAATTTTTTTTTTAACAAAGCGTTCCAATTTTCTTTGATATGCGTGTGCTCTTTCTGTTCCCCACACTGTGCATGTGATATATTCAGGCAATCCATTCAAGCAACAATGTGTTTCAAGGAAAAAAAAATGCCAGGGGTCTTGTGGCCCTGGCGGGGTCAGGGGCAGAGCCCCTGGTGGGGGTCTAGGAGCATTGCTCCCAGAAACTGAAGCATTTTGGTCTAGTAATTGGAAATTTAACCCCCTCTGGTGGAAGATAAATCAAGTATTTCAATAAAGAAAAAAAGGGCACAAACATTGTTATAATGAACAACACATGCAAATACTTCCCTTTCGCGGATATCCGTGAACATTTGGATTGCCTGTATATTGCTGCACAAGTCTGTTTACTCGTCTTTAGCGGGCATGCATGCTGAATCCATATGCCACCAGATATTACCTGACTGCGCTGAATCTTTGGCATACTTATTTTATGTTCCACGTGCGTATACACACAAAGGGAATTTAGGCACTATCAGGTCTGCACACATTGACCTGGACGATCAGAAAAATCTCGACCCTTTACACAGCAGGTAGGAGGTACTCATACAGGATCAAACCACTCGGGAGATTGGAAAATCTCCACCGTGTACCCAGCAAATGGAAGGCACCCAGACAGAATTAAACCCAGACCTTTGGATTGGAAATCCGGCCTCTTACCCACTTGACTATTGTGCCCATCTGACTACAGTGCCCATCAAAGAAAAGCGTAACATCATTGATGGCTGAAACTAGAAATGTTTGTGAACAGCTGGCATCACGTTAATAATAAATAAAATGAAACATTACATAAGCAGGGCCATGCTTTTTTTTTTTGGTCAGATGTTGATGGCAGAGAACTTTTTTCTAGTGACGGGAATATGTGATACAGCATGAGAAAACCTGGCTAAAGATGTTTTAGCACTAGGAATGTGGTACAGCATGGGAAAATCTGGCTGAGATGTGTACAGGCAATCGTAGCTATAGCCCAAAAAAATTTGACAAAGTCAAAATAATGACAACTGACATTTTTTGAAATTTGAGTTTCCATCTATCTTCAGTTTTCCAAACTGTTATGACTGAAAGCACCCTGAAAAAATTTCTTACTTCCGTTGTCATAAATATATTTACAACTTTTAAACATATCTTAAACAAAAAGTACAATAAACAATTTTTTTGTTTGTTACTTTTCAAAATTTTCTAAAAACTTTGATATTTTAGAAATGAAAAAATTATGCTCTTTAACCTTGATTTCCTATGCTGCATCCCATGTTTCATTTTATCAAGAAATTCTAAACAACTGAAGTCAGAATGCTAGGCGGAATTCAAGTTGCTTTTTTCTTCTTCTTTTTATTCCCTTTCTTTTCTTTCATTATGTGTGTACAATCAAGTACAAGTGTTTCTTCATAAATGCTTTTGAATCACAAGTCATACGTTTATTATTACTTTTATTTTCATTCTTTCCCCATGTTTGACCTACATACCATTTGACTTGCAGTAACTGACATTTCAATAATGCATGGCTTTTGTAAGTGGTGATAAATGTAAATATTTATTTGCATACCAATAAACTGCTTTATTATTTCTAAACTGTTTTCGTGGCTGCCTGTTGAATGTTCAGGGTTTGTGGATGTGTGTGTGTGTGTGTTTTTTGTTTGGTGGTTGGTTGTTAGACTGGTGTTTCTGCATTTTCTTTCATTTGTCTCTCTCTCAGTCTCACTCAGTGACTTACATACATAGACTCACTCTCAAATGCGTTTTGATTTACAAAAAAAAAAGAAAGAAAAAAAAAACCTACACATTTTAATTCCACATACAGTATGCATACAAATCACGTATTTCCATGAAAATATATACAGCACAATTGGCATAAATCATGTACGACATGCAATCTTCATAACAAATGAAATAAATGGTTTCTTTTAAGAATAACTGGACAAATGAGAAAATGAATTTAGTGAGCACTTCCACACTTTCAGGCTTATTTACAGACTTGTGTGTAAGAATCTGTGTTAAAATGAAATGAACAGACTGAAACAGTTTAGTGGACAAATAAGAAAACATGGGAGACAAAACATGACATCTTGATAAATGCTATGGAACATGATCTGTGAACTGAATGCTATCAGTGTGTTTAAACCATTAATCTGTGAACTGAATGCTATCAGTGTGTTTAAACCATTAAGAGTTCAACCAACTACAAAGGCCATCTATGGCTAAAAACATTTCAAAACAAAATAGTTATTAGAACATATATATCAAATCAAAGAAAAACAAGTTGGCCAAGCCATTCTACCAAATTCCCTTTTCTGTACACAAATTTCTTGCTTCCTGCCAGAAATTCATGTTCTGTACTTTTGAGGTTAATTGAGCTTGAAGAAGTACCAGCTGAAACACAATGTGAGGTGAGGACAATGGTAGCCGTAGTGAAAACAGACTTGAAATATTGTCTCAAGTTACTGGGGATATGCAGTTCATGCATCTTCCTAACAAAAAAAGAAGTGGAGTTACTGATTTTAAGCACTTTTAAGTCAGCGTGACAGTGGCTTTGGTGCCAACGATTTCCAAACTTACGAATATATGACTCCCAAACTTATGAATTCATGATTCTTCACTGGTCTACATGTTTGATTCAAATTTAATTTAGGTTCTTCCAGAAATAGCAGAGAAAATCTTGCAAACATATTCTTGTCACAGACACACACCTCTCCTCAGTCCATGTCAAACAGTTAATGAGAAAAAAAACAACAATTAAAAAATACCTTCCAGCAATATGGAAACTTACAGAATACTGAAACCAAGCACAAACAAAAGTGAATTGGTCCTGTTGCATCAAACGTTCAATCAGTGAATTATAGAATTTAGTGAATGACACCATTAAACTCAACAGAATACCTAGGCCATGCTCAAGACACCAGCTTATCCTCCAGATTATAAGAAAAGAAGAGTAAAAATAATCAGTAAAATATGCATCCTGAACACTACATCACTAAAAAGAAGAAAGCCATACTACGGGCAAAGAACACTGCAGATGCCAGGATTAACAGTCTCACTGCTCAGGCAGCAGTTCACACCAATTAAGCAGACACATCTCAAGGGATGCTTGGGAGACTGGGGAATTACATGAATCAACCAGCTGGCAATAAGTGGGAAAAAAAAGATACACACACACACACACACACACACCACCACCCAACACACACACACACACACACACACACACACACACAACACACACACCAGCAGTGAGAAAAGGAGGCTGTTTGTAAAAGGTCATTCTGAGTAGTACCGATTAAATAAATCTGCCATTCAATTCAGAGAAAAAATCTTGAAACAAGATTGGCTTTACGTTTTTTTGTGAGTGTGGCCATAACCCATATAAAATCCACAGCTTCCAAGTAAGCTAGACATCTCTTCCTGTCCAAAGAAGACCCACCCAGAAACCATGGCCGACACATTTTTGTGACCAGGTTCAATCTAAACCAATCATGACTCTTCTCACTTGCCAATTTGAAAACAAATGTCTCAAAAATCAATCACTACCATCACCTACACTTACTTATTTGCAAATGATAATGACAATCTTTTATCGTAATGATGACACTTCCAATTTGAAAACAAATATACTCCATACATGAAAACCACATGTATCTCATGGTTACAGCCCTGCGGATCTCCAGCTCTGTTTAACCCTATCCCATTCACTCCGGCTGCATCTGGCCAAACATAGCTCTCCCGCATCTGTTCACTCCGGCCGCGAATGGCCGCATGTTTGCACACATGGCCAGTACTTTTCCATCACGCTGTAACCATAAGCTAGCTCACTCTGAATGGATGAAATTTGGCGGGTAGGTCCACGAAGGACAAATGAACTGTTAACACTAAATTAAGACACCACCACTGCATTATTGACAAGAGAGAAGAAGGAAATGACGCATTCCATCTTGTCTTTGTGTGAACGCAAGAAAGATGGCGAATACTAGGGGAAGTTTCACTGCAAGCTATGCAAATGGGAGAGGGTTAAAGAATTCAAATTATCTGAAATCATAACCAAATTATACAACTTGATAATCTGTAACTGAACAGAAAAAGAAAATGGAAACAAGTATGACGCAGGGGAGGGAACTAACCCTCGTCCGGTGCCTTGATATAAATACACCAGCTGAAATATTATCTCAGCCAGCTTTCAACCAAACCTTTCTGACCAGTTTACCATTACAAAAAAATGTAATTCTCTAAACATACAGGCCAATTTTTCATCACAAAACATGTAACTGTAAACATACGGTCTACCAAGAGAATCTTTGCAGAAAGTTAACACATTTTTGCATATACTTCTAACCGACATGGAATCTTATGTGTCACAAGATACAAGTATTCCTCAGTTTCAGTTTCTCAAGATGACAGACATCTCCACACTCGGAATGAGTTCCATATGTATGCATAAATGTCACAGGTGCCATGTGATGGCGATGATCAAGAATGATCATGGCACAAGTCTAAAGCCTGCACATAAACCCATGAACTGGTCAGGTCCTGAGGCCCTACCTGACCTATAGGTTTTGCATCTTATCCTAGTATTGTATCACTAACAGTCGATCACTGGAACAATCTTTGTTACAGCGGAATGATGTGTGGATCTGTGTATCTTCAAAGAAAAGAATAAACAAACTAAATAGATAATAAACAAATCAAAAAGAAATGAAAAAAAAAGACTGAATTCAAAGCACAACCACTAAGTATAAACTGGCCTCATATCACAGAAAGCCCCCAATCAATACACAAAGCCTCCGCTGCCTATCAACACGATGAAAAAATACTTCCTTAATCATAGCCCATCTAGTCTGTCTTTCAATTCCGAGGGGGAAAAAATAGAAATAGATACATAAGTATGTAAGTATGTCCATAAATAAGGAAACAATACATGAAATAAAAAAAGTGTGCAACAGAAATAACAAACTGCATAAACACACACACGCACACACACACACACACGTACAGTATACACACTCACATAGCATGATGGCCAACAGTAACAACAAAGGAAACACATATCATATACACATACACCAACCGACACTGATGCAACAGATAAAACAAAAAGTAGACAAACATGACAAACTTAAAGACATACAATGATCAACAGACCACAGAAACAAACAAGTGGCCCCCATTAGCTCAGTTGGTTCAGTGCTGCTCAACAGATGGCTAATTCATACCTGCCTTCATGTGCAAAGATGGACTTTCCTGAATAATTACAAATTAAACTATAAATCACTTTGTGTAGCATAATTCTCTTAACTTATTTGGACTCTGTGTATTACACGTAATCAGACTTTTTAGTGAAGCAAGAAGTCAAGCTGTTACGTTAGCTGACAACATTCCACTATATTGTTGCACAGTTTACATCAATGGTGGGTGTGCATGCCGGATGTTTTCACCTTTCCATATGCCAGCCACCGACATGACTTGAAGGCTTTTCAACACGCTCATTTGATCATGCAGACGGCGCTTTGGCATAGGCACTGGCAGGTCTATACTTGATCCAGGAGATCAGAAAAACCTCAACCCTTTACCCAAACCTCCCAACACAAAGTCCAATGTTTAACCACTTGATTATCACATCAGTCATGATGTTCGAAGCATCACTAACTTTTCTCTTGTTACAAAGAAGAACACTTGCATTAGTTGCAAAAGAAAAATCAGGAAAGGCTTGGAAACCGCAGAGAAAAGTCCATCTTCAAACAGGAAAGTCGGATGTGAATTACCCAAAATAAATCATCAAGTAACACATGATACAGAACACAAGGACTACTTTTGGCTGCATAAAAGAGCACTAATTCCACTTGATGAAAGTCAGTCTGCAAACTCACCTTTCCCATGCCAACATATATATCAGCACATAATTTCTGGGCATAGTGAATTAAATGATGGATGACGTGTATTCCAAACTTCAGCACTGATGGCAATGGCTTATAACTGGAGAAAATCTGTCACTTAAGTTTGATAGAAATCCCTCCATTAACCGCCAAGAAATCTTTGCTGACATTTTTCAGTGGGTCAGTGTACGCATAGGTGCCACAAATTCATTTAAATCTTCTCGTTAGGGAGCCTGAAAATCAATTGTGGTACAAAAATGTTTTTTTAACTATCCCCTGCAAACCAAATTGTGTGTGTGTGTGTGTGTGTGTGTGTGTGTGTGTGTGTGTGTGTGTGTGTGTTGTGTGTGTGTGTGTGTGTGTGTGTGTGTGTGTGTGTGTGTGTGTGTGTGTGTGTGTGTGTGGTGTGTGTGTGGTGTGTGTGTTGTTGTGTGTGTGTGTGTGTGTGTGTGTGTGTGTGTGTGTGTGTGTGGTTGTGATGTGTTATGTCTGTGTGTGTTGTGGTGTGTGGTGTGTGTGTGTATGTGTGTGTGTTGTGTGTGTGTGTGTTGTGTGTGTGTGTTGGTGTGTGTTGTGTCTGTGTGTGTGTGTGTGTGTGTGTTGTGTGTGTGTGTGTGTGTGTGTGTGGTGTGGTGTGTGTGTGTGTGTGTGGTGTGTTGTGTGTGTGTGGTGTTGGGTGTGTGTGTGTGTGTGTGTGTGTGTGTGTGTGTGTGTGTGTGTGTGTGTGTGTGTGTGTGTGTGTGTGTTTGTGTGGTGTGTGTGTGTGTGTGGTGTGTGGTGTGTGTGGTGTGTGTTGGTGTGTGTTGTGTTGTGTGGGTGTGGTGTGTGTGTGGAGTGGTGTGAGTGTGTGTGTGTGTGATGTGTGTGTGTGTGGTGTGTGTGTGAGTGTGTGTGTGTGGTGTGTGTGTGTGTGTGTGTGTGTGTGTGTGTGTGTGCGTTGTGTGTGCATATGTGCATGCAACATTATCCTCACTGAAAAATATTTCTGACACATGAGAAAGGACATACAGTTTTCAAGGACTATCAGTTGTTAAATGTCAACATTAAAATATGCAAATATTTCTTCACATCATGACAGCAGGTGCTACGCAAGAAACCAACTACAGATGTACCAAACGAAAAAGCATGTAGAATTTTCTAATTCAGAAATCAGGGATAAAACAATCATAATACACAATAAAAAAGACACGTTCAGGAATAAAAACTACCAAAGCATGAAAACCTAACCTTTCTTGATGTTGTTCACAGTATAATATATTTGGCTCAACAATCAATAAAACCCAACCCTTGACCAACAAAATATTGCCACTGTTAATCAGTGACAGAGTACTACTAATACAACAAAAACTTATAAAGCATTGAAATAAAACATGCAATATTGAAATGAAATATACATAGGTTACTCAAGTCATGCTTGCTGCAGGATTCAAAAACAATATAAAAACTTGTGTAGATTGAAGTAAACAAAAACACACCGGATTTTACAAAATACGAGAACATGAACAAATGGTGCCATGGCCAAACCACTCTATAAGAGCAATAAATGATTTTCTCTCCCAGTACCATACTTTTTGACATGTTCCCCCTTCTTTCCTCCAATCCTAGCTTTCATGTACACGACGAAGTCAAGGCTGGTTCACAGTGACTGAAACAGTGACTGACTAGTCATTTTGGTGAAGTGATTAGTGCAAAGGACTGGCTACTGGTAAGCTGTACAGTCAAATCCCCTCAATCCTGTCAAAATCACTGAGAGACTGTATGGCCCCAACCATCTCTTACCCAGAGCCGAGTTTGCTACATGATTATTGAAAAGACAAGGACCATGCAGTCGAGGCTCATCAACTTCACGGATGCATCCATGATTTTCAAAATTTTGACCAACACCACAGGTATAGATCTGTATCTTTTATTCTAGCTTGACATCAGGATATATCACGAAAGGAAGCGTAAACTACAGCTCTTTCACTCAGTGTTTTAATAGGAATTGGAACTCCCATTCCTACTTGACATCAGGACATGTATATCATGAAAGGAAGCATTTATAAACAAACTGGTCTCAATCAAAAGTGGAACTCCATAGCACTGTCATTATCACCCCCATTCTCATTAGCACATGCATTATGAACATCCAAGACACTGCGACTTCTAAAGCAAATAAAAAGTCAAGCAAGATGTATTTCCAATTCGCTGACACAATGGTTCAGTGACATTAAACGCTTTGTCACATGCTCATCATTTCAAACAACAATTACGATTATCAATACATTTACTCTTGTCACACAGTGACACACATGCGCATAGGCCCGCATGCACACACACAAACATATTCTAACGAAAAAATTTTTAACAAAAATTTCGTATCCCCTGAGAATAATAGTGAAATCCTAAAGAATGAATTGAAACAATGAAGGAATGTAAGAAGAATCTCTTAGTCTTACAGTTCTTTCCACATGTTAACACATGCCACACATCACAACGCACACATACATACACACACACGCACGCACCACACACACACACACGCACGCACACACACACATACAAGAGATCAATGAACTGTAAACAAGCATCAGAAAAAAACTTGTTCTAATTTGCCCAGAATCCCATTTTAGGCATCTCAACTGTATGAACATTCTTAATACACTTTAAATATTAAAGCAACCAATGGCAACAAAAACTACTCATTAAAAATATCAGTAAAATCATAGTACAGGTCCATCCAAAGCCCTGTTCCAACAAGAACTCCCTTTCTAGTTCTATGGTAGCTCACCGACACTTCAAGTTCTAAAACACCAAAAAAGATAATACAAGTAGAACAAACACAAATAAAGTGCCCAAATACATGAAAATCACACAGAAACTTGTTCGTCATGAAGCAACAATGTGACACATGAAAGCATTGAATAACTCATGTCCACAAGAGGACACATCACTATCAGTATCTTTTTCTATCCATGCACAACCTGAGTTGAAGAATGCCCCAACAATGAACAAAGCGTTGTCCTCTCCCTCACTCTTCCTTTGAAATACCTGGTGATGAGTAAGCTGAATGAATCAAAAGTTACAGGGCAAATTACAAGGGAATGCAGTTTTTTAACATGTCAAACACAATAAGCATCATTCCCTCACCATATTCACAAGTTTCTTGAAAGGAAATGACGAAAATGAAGAGGAAATGAAAGAGTTGAAACAAAAGCTGGTCTAAGGTAGCACTTTTTCACATTTTAAAGCAACACAATGTTGGTAAAATCCAGGGTCTCAGGGTAATACTTCAAGGAAATAAACACTTGTTCAAAATCCTTAACCCTTACGAACAATAACATTGAAAGACACTGTCAAGCTCGAGTTTTTCTTTTATTCAAACTTTTCTTTTAAGCAGAAATTCTGAATTCAGATATACAATAAACAGGGCTGGGCTTAAGTTTTACTAAAACAAATGAAAACAAAATAGTCCAGCTATGGTCATGTCGAAGCATTTGCTGCCTTCGACCTGTGACCTCTTAACTTCGTCCGGCTGCCAATTGTGCCATAACGTTCCTTTGAGCACAGGGAGTTCTCCATAGCACCATCCACCATCTGGCTGCGAGTGAAGCGGCGAGGGGTGCTTTCCCTGGAATCAGCACACAGTCCTGTGTTGGTACTGGCATCACTAGACGGGGACTGAGAGCGTAATGCACGCATGCTGTCCATGCTGAATTTATCAGCCTCACACTGACCTTTGGTGAACACTGAAACAGCATCAAGCTCCTTGTTACTACCACCGGAAGAAGACTCTGGAGATTCATATTCTATCCTGCCCTCCCCTCGTTGGTTTGGACATGGAGATTCAGATCCAGGGATATGAAGCTGTTCACTGTTGTAGTTTTCTACGTTATCTCGCGTCCCCACAATACTGTTCTGAAAGTTGCCTCTCTTATCTGGAGAGATCTCATGCAAAACTCGATGTCTGGACGCTGACCTACTTGCAGATCTCTTATCCTCCTCAGAGTCTATGCTTTGATTTCGCTCCCTGCTGAAAAAAACATCAATCTTACGCTGTTTGCTGTCTAAAAATCCATTGGCTAGCACCCCACGCCTTCCTCGTTTGGAGAATCGTCTTTGAGAACCATTTCTGACACTTTTGTTCAACACATCTTTAGAAGTCAATGGCAAACTCTGTCTGGAAACATCCTTCTTCAAATCCTTTGAAAATAGTTTGAAAGCTTTTTCTGGAAAATCGTCTTCCTGATTACGAGTGTCACTATTTCCTGCAAGTTTATCTGCATCTCTCTCCTGTTTTATATGTAGCTTGGCTACGCTCTTGTCTACAGGTTGATTAGCAACATCTTTCTCCTGTTTAACAGACACTTTACCAACACTCTTGTCAATGGGATTATTCTTTGAAGGTTCAATGACCAGTTTACTGTTACATCTGCCTGTTCCGGACACGGATTTGGCCAGAGCAGGTTGGCCGGACTTGGTCCTGTTGTTTGATGAACTGCCAGGCGGTTTCAACAGTGTATTCCACAAAAGCCTTGCCTGATGGCTGCTTTTTCGTCCTGGTCTCACTGAAGACTGGGATGGGTTACTTTCTCCACTCCTTGCCTGGTGGCTACTGTTTTGTCCTGGTCTCACTGGAGACTGAGATGGGTTACTTTCTCCACTCCTTGTCTGGTGGCTGCTTTTTCGTCCTAGTCTCAGCGGAGAGTGGGGTGTGTTACTCTCTCCACTCTTTGCCTGGTGGATGCTTTTCTGTCCGTGTCTCGTTGGAGACTGGGGTGGGTTACTCTCTCCACACCCCACACCGGACCCCTCCCTGCCGTCTGTCAGACAATTTCACAAAATCATAAATATCAAACGATATTTCACTGTGAGTTCTGCCTTTCCCATGATTCACTACAGACAGACAGTGAGACTGTTTTTCTGTCTTTATAATTTGAGGCCCAGATGACTGTAAACATTTACTTTGCTGATGAAAATCAAACTGTTCTGCAGATGTTCCCCTCTTTCCTTTTTTCATTTCTTTGGCCTCTATGGCTTCTGTAGAGCTCTCTTTCTTCACTTTTATCTCATCTTCTCCGGTACAATTTCGACCCAACCTCCTCACTTTAGAAGGGGAAGGTGAGCAAGTTCTATCGACATCTGCCACTTTCTCTGTGACTTTCTTAGCATAGACTTTCTGATCCTTATTAGCGTGGGTTATTTCAGAGCCAGACACAAGTTTTTCTGATTTTCTACGTTTTCTGCTGCTAGTTCTTGTTGGTAATAATGATGATACCTGACTTTTACTTACTGTCTTCTCTTTGCCACAGTTCACTTCATTATCACTTTCACCTTTACCAGAATCACATTCCTTGTTGGGTGTGACACCTGACTTAGTCCTGGTTTTATCCAAGCAAATAACACTGTCCGACTTTATTCGTCTTCCTCGATTAGATTTTGTTCTGACCCTTCTTCTTGAATTTGTTTTTTGACAAGTATCAGGAGTCCTGCTGCTGCTTGCTTGGGATTCTATACTAGGAGAATATAGTGTTCCCTCCCCTTCTTCTCCCTCTCCCCTACATCCACCAACAGAATCTCTTCTGATGTGTCCCTGCTTTCTACACCCAAATGCCCACTGCCTGTTTCACTGCTGCCACCTTTAGAGTCATCATCATCGTCTGTGCTGAGGCCTAACGTCGGGGTCAGCTCAAAGCGCTGGTTCTGTTTCTCGTACCAGGGCTTGCGTCCCCGCCGAGGTTTCTTTTGTCTTGTCCTTCTTGACATTAGCGATTGTGCCACAACCCTAGACCATGAAGTTTCATCATGTTTAAAATCGTTAAATCCTGAGTCACTCAAAGCCTTTATTCCCGGCAGCCGGCTCACTGCTTCATCCTCCGATTCGTCAGCACTCAAAATCATGACATTATCATCAGAATCCACAACATCATCTTTGCCTCCTGAAGTAGACGCAGAAGCTTCAGAGAACAAGGCTTTATTTTCTAATTCTTTTGCTTTTTTCCCTCTGCCACCTTTCCGTCTTCCTTTTTGATGATTCCCTCTAGAACGCCCAGAAGACGATGTCTGTGACAGCGTTTCATTCTCTGCTTTCCTGACCACTTTTTCTTTTCTGCCAACACTCACACTGACGTCAGAAACACTGCCTTCAGCTTCAGTGGATTCACTGTCATCTTCATTCAACTCCCCGGGAAGGTTCTGGACGGAACGACCGTAGTCATCGTAGACAGAGTCGAAGTGGTAGTTCTGCACGATGTCACGCACATTGGTCTTAGAGAGGCGCAGTGACTTGTTCTTGAGCACACGCACCATGTTCTTGAAAACGTGTTCCTTGTTGTTAAACAGTTGTCGTTTCATCTTCTCGCGGCGGCTGATCATGTAGCACAAGTTGCGAGCCTGCAATCAAATCAGACACTTTTCCCAGTCAAAACAAAACAAAAAAAACGCACACACAAAAAAACAAGACAATATGAGTAACAGACATTCTCTACACAAAACAACTTACATATCTACAACATAGCTGTGCAACTACAAATTGGAATACTGTCAGATGGCCCAACGGCTAAAGTTTTCCATGTTACATTAAAAAGTCTGATTATGTGTACTGCACAGTGAGTCCAACTGAGTTTGGAGACTAGTGCTATATACAAACAATTTATATCATAATATATCCTGTTTTTCTTCTTCCTCTTCTTTTCACATGGGTCATTTGACTCATTTCCTATTTTACTGATATAAAACTGAAAACCACATTCAAAAGAATGGAAGTAACTGAAATGCTCAGAATAACTGTCTTTAATGTTTTTGTGTTTTTTTTTCCTTACTTTCTTTCTTTTGGAAGAGGGCAGTATTAAAAAAAAAGTTATATTCTTGAAGTTTTCTTGATTTCCATGTCAGGGATTTTCAGCACAAAACTGGTATAAGTGAGAGAATGACATCTAATCCCTCAAAACTAAACATTTACGGAAAAGAACAAAACAGCAAAATCTTAACAAAATAATTCAGCAAGAAGAAATCTTTAAACAATTCTGCAGCAAACTAGTTAATAATAGGCATTTCACTCCTGGAGATACAATTCCCAAACAATATCACGAAATCTGTGTACAATTTGCAATACAGATCCTGGAATAATCTGGAATCCATAAGCTGATGTCTTACATACAACCGGCCCAGTAATGAAGAGGGTAGATGTTGGATTTCTGATCAGAACATCCTGGGTTCGATTCACCAAGACACCTCCGCCTGGTATCTGAAGGGTGGAAATTTTTCCGATCTCCAAGATCAAGATGAGTACGAACCTGCTAGTGCTTAAGTCCCCTTTGTGAGTACCCATTCAGAGTACCAAATATGCATGAAAAAAATCCTGTTAGTCATGGCAGCTACTGGCTTACAGAGACAAGAAAATACCCAGCATGCACGCCCACCATAATGCAGGCTGTGCAACAACATAGTGGAATGTGATCAGCTTGCTTCACAATTTGAGTTCTCCATGCTCCACCAAAATGTCTGATTATGTATCATCACAGCGAGTCAAACTGACTATGGATATCAATGGTATAAAAGAACTATTCCTAACATACCCCAAATCAAGTAAACTTTTGTTCACCTGGTACACTTACACATATCCAACTAATACAGAGTGACATACAGATCACTCTACAAGCCCAAGAGGCTAATGCCTCCTCTAGGTCCTTAAATCAGGGCTTAAAACAGGAGGAGGAAAAAACCACTGAAACTAGGGGGGGGGGGGTCCAGGGGCAAATCAGGGGCCATAACTTGCCCGCCGTTGCTATGAAAGCTTGCAAGCCGATCATGGATGCCTTGCTCCTTTCGGTTTTTAAAAAAAAATTTGGGGGGGGGGACAAACCGAAATTGCGGAATTCCGCCCAGACACGGAACGTTTTAAGCCCTGTTAAATGGACTTGGCACTCATCAGTGTCTTCCACTCAAGCCACTACGCAGAAATGCAAATTATAATACCAAAATCATTCTCTTTAACCTCTTCACTGCTTATGCTTATGATTTCAGTGTATGCTGAGAATATTTCCAGAAAAACTTAAAAATTACACCTATGATTTTAGTAAATTCATATGGCCAAAACAAATATATAAAAAATGAATCAGAAATGAACAAAATCTGTTTCTTGTAACAATGCAATTTTCAATTATTGAGTCAGATTGTCATACAATCTTTCTGAAAAACCACACACTCTCTCTCTCTCTCTCCCCCCCCCCCCCCCCCCCCACCACAATGCATGCACACACATGTGCCTGCAAGGAGAGGATACAGGAAAAGAAAACTAGGTAAAAAAATTCCTCGTCCCTTTTATTTATTCCCCAATCCCCTTGCAAAACACACCATACCAGAGCCCCCCTCTACCCCCCTCCCATACACACATACACACACTATTGATCATGCCATACCTAAGCATTGAAAAATCTATCAGGGGAGCTAAACCCAGAAACATAGCGTTGGTGATCATGGCCCTCCATACAAATATATCTTTTGTCACTTCAAGTAAATCTCCTACCTCTATTGTCCTTACTCTGGAAAAAACAGTCTAGTATTTTCTCCCTGGGTCTACCTGGTGCTCTTTTTCCCTCCAGCTTTCCTGTTGTGACTAAGTGCTCAAATTTCTCTTACCTCATAAAATGTTCTATAAATCCTGCTTGACTTTTCCTACTACTTTTCACTACTTTATCTGACCTTAACACCATGTCAACAATGCATCAGAAATAATGAAATCATGAAACAGTCCTACATCAACAGCACAGTCAAGAGATTATGAACTATATAATTTCAATTCGTTTTAACATTTTTTGAGAGAAAATACATTCCACAGATCTATGAGTCAATTTTCTCATGACCTCAGTGGTCAATGGGGCCGGGAGCAAAGTGTCTGAGATCAACTCATTTCAGGGCTAGCACTGCCAGGGCAATGCCCTTCTCCTCTCCCTTGTGGCTTTATCTTCCCCATCCCTGAAGAAACTTGAAACTTGAGATCACTTTATCACACTCAAGGACACTATAATTACATCCTGGTGGATCTGTCTTACACCTAGACTCTGCTATTCTGCATATACAATGTAAGCACAGAAATATATAATATCTCATACACATATCCAGAAAATACATCCCATTCATCTAATCTTCTAAATCATTGCACATCACATCCCGTTTACTCAACTTTCTAAGCATCACAATCTACTAGACACTACATTAACTACAATTCTTAACTCCCCAGAAAAAGGTACCTATTTACAGCTAGATAGATTGGGATTCAATCCTACACATAAAGACCAAGGTGATGCATTCAAGCCTACACACATCAACTGAGGTGGTGCATTCAAGCCTAGGCTCAGACTGGGGTGGTGTATCCAAACCTGACACACTGACTGGGGTAATGCATTTAAACCTGACACATAGGCCAGGATGGTGCATTCAAGTCTAGATACATAAGCTGGGGTGGTGTATGCAAGCCAAAAGCTGTACACAGGTGTGGTGTATTCAAACCTAGACACCTAGACTGGGGTTGTGCATTCAAACAAAGACATAGACTGGGTGGTGCACTGACCAAGATACACAGAATGGGAGGTACACTCAATTGTAGACACAAACCCAGCCATCTGTCCATGTGACATCTACAATACAACCCTTTTTTTGGGACCCCCCCGTCTTGCATTGAAGGTTCCTTTTCATCCCATTTACTTAATCTTGTATACATCTAAAGACAATCTAGTTTAAGCCATAGTCCCAACTTTCTAGAAACCCTGTCAAATGTCACTACAATTACAGTGGGATATTACTTTTACTACTACTACTATAAAAAATAATAACAGTAACAATAATAATAATTTACACTAGTCTAAATGAGTTTGGAGAAAAGCACCTCAAAAGAACGATTTATAATCAATTATAACTATTATAATTAATAGTAATGATTACAATATTTATATAGCGCAAAATCTTGATAGAATCAAATCTAAGTGCTGAAACAGACACACACGCACGCACGCACACGCACACACACACACACACGCATGGCTATAAATGGGGAGAAAGAATAAAAGCAATGGAAAATTATAGAGAGCATATTATATACAATTATATATTACAATGTGATTCCCCTCTGAGTGGAGACAGGCTGCAGAGGGGGTTGAGTGAGGTCAGGATTTTATGCAGAGGAGAAAAGGTGAGTTTTGAGAGCGGATTTGAAGGAGACAAAAGTAGGTTGCTGACGGACTGAGAGAGGAAGTTTGTTCCAGGAGAGTGGACCACAAACAGAGAAGGCTCGTGGACCATAGGTATTGAGCTTAGTGCGTGGAAAGCGAAAAGTCAGAGGATCGGAGGCAGAGCGGAGGGTACGTGAGGGAGCATAGATCTCAAGTAGGCTTGACAGGTAATCAGGGGCTGCATTATTGAGGCTTTTGTAGCACATGGTGTCTAGTTTGTACTCTATACGCTTTGATACAGGGAGCCAGTGAAGTTGTGCCAGGAGAGGAGATATGTGGTCAGCTTTTTTCTTTTTGAGTACAAGGCGTGCAGCATTGTTTTGAATGCGCTGTAGGATGTGAATGGTGGAGGCAGGAAGACCAGACAGGAGTGAATTGCAATAGTCAATGCGAGACATTATGAAGGAGAGAACAAGTTTTGCAGTTGTTTCGACAGAGAGATACTTCCTGATCAGGCTTATACGATGGAGGTGATAGTAGCAAGATCTGGCAGTTTGAGAAACAAAGTTGTTCATGGAGAGGGTAGAGTCAATGCAGACACCAAGGTTTTTAGCTGAATCAGAAATTGGGACTGATGTGTTACATAATGGGAGAGAAAGAGGAGGCAGCTGAGAAAGTTTCTATTACTATCATCATCATCATCATCATCATTAGTAGCAGTATAAATTATCATCATTATCATTATTATTATTACTACTACTATTATTATCAACAACACATTTTTCATTTTTGTATACCTCCAACATATATTTTTCTCACAAGCCAAAACAAAAAACACTGACCCTCTCCAAATCATGGCGAAGATGAACGAACATCTTCATGCGGGCCAGTCGACTGTCTTCCTCCTGTTTCTCTAGAATGTCTGCCTCTTCCTTTTTAGGAGTCAACAGCGGCTTGTCCCAGTTGCACTGCCAGAACACACACACACACACAATAAATGTAGTTGTGAACAAAACAGAGATGCACAGGTGCGGTAGTCAAATGGGTAACTGTCCGACTTCCAATCAGAAGGTTCCATGTTAGATCCACCTGGACAGACACCTCTGCCTAGTAGGTAAAAAGTGGAAATTTTCTCTGATCTCGAGGGTAACATGTGTGCAGACCTGCCAGTCTCAACCCTGTTTGTATACGCACAATGAATATCTAACATGCATTTAAAAGATCATCAATCACCACATGAAAACTATCAAAGATTCTGCTGGGGTTAATTATTTTCATGTCTGGAATTACGTGTTGCCAAGGACTCTTGGAATCGAAGATTCACGAAAATGACACAGTGGCGTCTCCACTTTGGTCAGTCTGGACCTGGATCTGAAGCTATATTTTCTTCATCATAAAAGGACTTGCTAGGTGGTATTTCAAGCACTGATTCAAACAAACATTTCTGAACTCCATACAACTGTTTGGCAACAGTACAATTTCAGCCTGGTCAGTATTACTGTGGGTACTTAACAATAGTTGACTTCCCGGTCCCGGAGCTGCAATGGAATAAACCAAAATAATCCTCAGTTAGGATACTGTACGCAAGTGGTGTGGGGGATCACCTCTTATCTGCACGCATGTACCACTATACGTATCATGCCGAAAAAAAGTTGACAACAACAAGCTGGAAAGCCTGAAGTGGAGAAAAGCTATGTAATGTCAATGTCTTTCTCATGTCATCAAATCAGGTCCTCTTTGGTTTGTCTTTGGCTTTAAATCCAGGCATCTTTTTATTACATACTTGATGAGCCAGCTGATGAGGGTGCATTCTGGTCAGATGACCAAACTACTCAATTCTCTGTTGAAGAATATGATGACAATCTATATAGTTCCCACCATTTCTCTAACCTTGCTGTTTTTTGAGATCTACAAGAAGAAAATCAAGCGTATCGAGGTATTCAAATCAACAAGACTGCATTCAAAAATGTGAATAAATTTAAATATTAAGACTCAAAGCTCATGATGGCATCTGTACTAAACACATCACAATAAGAGTAGGAATGGCAAAAAATGTTTGGAAAGACAGAAGCATACCAACAGCCCATATAAAATAAAAATTTTGCAATGTCTGAACTGGCCAGTAATGTTATATGGCTGTGAAGCTTGGACATGAAGAAAAGCAGATCAAAATAAGACTGAAGCATCAGAGATGTGGTTCTAATGGCCGCTTCTTAAATCAGATGGATCGATAAGAGAACAAGTGAAAACATTCTGAACAAACTCACAAACCAACGTTGACAGCTGGCAAAAATCAACAAAAGAAAAATGAAACACACCTACCACACAACCTGCAACACCAACACAAGCCAAATGATAACAGTTTTACTAGGAAAACTTGAGGCCAAAAGAAGTGCTGGTTGATCACCCACCTCTACTAAGAACAACTTCACCAACACAAGCAGTCGAAGGTCTACAAAGCGGCACAGAAAAATAAGGATCAGAGTAAACAGAGAAGATTTGCTGTGATGTCTGCAGCTGCAGTGCTCTCATCGAACTTGATGATGCTGACAGAAGGGTGTGTGTGTGCGTGTGTGTGTGTGTGTGTGGGTGTGTGTGCGTGTGCGTGTGCGTGTGCGTGTGCGTGTGTGTTTCTGATCATTATGTTACGTTAGGTCTTGATAGCTCTTCTAAAACCAAGCATCTCACAGGTGGTAATTTTCTGCTCTCAGGGCTCAGTCAGTGTCCAAGTCTGGCTATGGCATGTCAGAATGGGGGTGAATATAAAACTGATGAACTTGGCTGGCTTTTGTTTCGTAAGAACGTTGGGGTGTTTCAGGAGCAGAAGAAGGCACAGAGAAAAAGAACACAGCACTGAACAGTACTCTAATAAATCACAGTTCAAACGGAGATGATTTTACACACACACACACGCACACACACACACACACACACACACACACACACACATACACAACACAGAGAAGGCTAACCTTGCGCTTCAGTTTCCAGTAGA
The DNA here is from genome assembly GCA_030674185.1 of Monoplex corrugatus. Classification (NCBI taxonomy): domain Eukaryota; kingdom Metazoa; phylum Mollusca; class Gastropoda; order Littorinimorpha; family Ranellidae; genus Monoplex; species Monoplex corrugatus. The sequence goes on from CM060314.1 coordinate 87,429,666, forward strand.
AGAAAATGATGCTGACCATGTCCTCATCAAGCATTAAAGATTTGGACACTTTCGACACATCCACCACTCTGTAAAATTCAGCTTCCAGGTTCTTCAACCTGACAACATCAGATAAATCATCTGAATTATTCTTTCACACATATGCACAAAGCTGCTATCTTACATGATCTCTCTGGTGTTATCCTGTAAAATGACAAAGCTCACCTACTATTACAGGTTTAATTCCAAACATAAAATAATACAACTGAAAATGGTAGAATGCAAAATGTTCAAATTAAATTTAAATTTAATAAAAGCCAATACGTAAAAGTAGTCCCATAACCCAGAGATTGTAGAGAGTGAGGTGGCAAAGAGCTCAAACTTTTTAATGGCCAAAATTATGAGGATGGTGCTCCTCTCCTATCCCTTGCAGCTTTATCTTCGCAAATCCTAAAGAGAGTCAGGCATCCCTACTGGTGTACTGAAGGCTACAAACTTGTCTTTCTTCTCAAGAGCTCAAACCTGTACAGTAGACCAGACGGGAGAAGCTCAATCTCTCTGCCAGACAGGCCTCAAAAATGCTACAACAGTCTACCCAGGAATCTTAGCAGTCTTAGTCTTTGGTCTGTTCAACAACACTGACTCTTACCCTAAGGCTTCACAGCATGATTTTAATCCAATCCAAATCAACAGCCACTGTTCAACAGCACTCATATGTACAGATTGATATTGTTTATATGTGCAGCTCCACAATACTGAAAACACTGGGCCAAGCAAAGGGTTCCTCATCCTCTAACAGATTTGTAAAATATTTGTGATGCACTGTTCTGTCTTGTATGTTTCATAATATTTGTTAATCATTTGTTAAATGAAATAGTCATTTTGTTCTATATAGGAGTTTCTCTTAACTTTTGTGAACATTTTGGTGTTGAAACTCATGCCAAAATGGCAGCCTAATTGAAGACATGCCACTATGTGCTACATCAGACACGAACTGCACTAGTAGAAACGCTTGGGGTTCAATGGTTAATCCTGTCAGTACCACTACAATAATGCAACAAATCCTGCTTCATTACGGAGTAGGAACACTTGCGACTTGCTATTCTCACCATCTAACCCCTCCCATGTGAATAAACTGACATGCCAAAAGAAGAGGATATGTCTCTTCTGATCAACTGAAGAGTGTGGCAACAATGAACACAACAAATCTACATTCACAGTAATGAATGATTCCCAGTATATGACACAGTTTAATGTTACTGTTAGATTGGAGGACCAGACTATACAAGAATAATGACTTATTACAATTATCACTGAATACAAGCAAGTATTTCTTTACTCACTTTTTACTTCGCAGGTTTGCTTTCTCTTGCTGTGACAGTTCTTTTCTAGGAGTTGGTGGGCTGTCTTTTCGTGGGCTGCCTTTGCGTGGAGTACCTTTGCATGGGCTATTTTTGCATGGGGTGCTGTGCAGACTCTTTTTCCGTGGTGTGTCCAGTTCCGACTCAGAATGGCTGTGTTCTTGTTTCCTTGAGTGCTTCGGGCAGAATGACTAGAGGACAAGAAATTTTTATGACAAATGTTATTTCCATAACACGGTTGTGTCTTGGTTAGGGTTGATTTTTTATAACATTTCGAAATCATGCAAGAAATTCCACTTTAATATTCAGAGAATCTGGATGACATGATGAACATCATTACATGACAGTCAGGCTGGTAAAAGTTGGACTTCCAACTGTAAAGTCCTTGGTTCAATCATTCCTGGATACTTTGGCCTGATGAATAAAGGACGGAGAATTTTCCCATCTCCCTGGTCAACTATGCAGACCCACCCGTGCTTAAATCCACTGCGAGTGTACACACATGCAGAATACCAAAATATACACGTTAAAGATCCTGTGAGTCATGTCAGTGGCTGGCTTATGGAAACATAAAAACACCCAGCATGCATGCATACTAAAGATGCAGACTGATGAGCAACAAGATAGTGGAGTGTGGTCAGCTTGCCTAACAGCTTAAGTTCTACCTGCTCCATTTAAAGTCTGGTTTTGTGTAATGCATAGTGAGTCCAAAATGAGCATGGAGAATGGTTTATACTAATATGAACTACTATAAGCCTTCAGCTAAGTTCAGGCTGGGGAACAGGTGATCCCCAAAATCTCTGAAAAATAGGCTGGGGTCCAGGGGCCGCCTAGGCCCTGGTGGGGTCCAGGGGCAATGCCCTTGGTGGGGGGCCCAGGGGGGCGAAGCCCCCCGGCCGAAATTGAATTCGAGCATTTTTGAAGACCCTTTCGTGGCCTCTCGTGATAGGCAAATTACCATGTGGCATGCAAAGAAACCAAACTAAAAACATCTTATTTACCATGCAGCATGCAAAGAAATCATACCAAAAAAAAAAAAAAAGAAAAAAAAAACCAACTTATTTTTCTACATTTTCTTGATGTACAGTGCCTTGCTTCAAAAGTTCAATGATTCAATCTTCACGAACTGAGTCCCCGCAATGTTCTACTAAATGATGCATCACCCACAGATTTATTCAAAGTCAAATACTGGCATCAGTCTACTGAGTCTAGTATTGTATATAGTCAACACTCACTCCACTTTCTTGTATGTGTACTGCAGCCTTGGTCAACTGTTCAGTCTTCACAAACTGAGCCCCATAAACAGGTAGTTCCTCTACTAATGATGCATCACCCTCAAACTTATTCAAAGTCAAATTAATGGAAACAGTTTATAGGCCTACTTATCATAGTCAATACTCACTATCTCTTCACACAGCATGGTAAGACAACAGGGGACAAAGAAGGTTATAAGTACACTATTTAAAAAAACTGGCAAGAGAAGCCTGTTTTGTCTTGGTAGGGGGGGGGGGGGGGGGGTGGCAGCCACAGATCCACTTGCATATCTTGGCCTCTCTTGTGGTCCTTTGCTGATTGTTTCCATACTGACTGATGGCCTCTCCAGCCTTATTCACTTTGCGAATGCAAGTTGTAACTCGCTGATCGTAACCTGCCACTTTTGCTGACTTTTCAGTCCAGTCCCATCTCCATTTGCTGCTAATTGATCCTTCGTCAAATGTCTCGCCACGATTTACGATGCGTGATACGCACGACATTTTGCTGATCGTAGACTCTAATGAAGCGTTAGACTCTTGTGAAACATGCAGAAAATTGCTGCGAAAATTGTGTTCACAAATTGATGCGCCCACCTCGGCAACAGTTTCATAAAACACGCGGAAATACCCTCACAACCGCGGGCGGCAGTGCCTTGAAAAATGGTCTGATGAAAATCTGGACTGGAAATACTGGATACGGAACGGTAATGAACTCAGGAGTGATCAAGTCCTTCACGATTTTTTTTTCCTCGGCGGTTTTTTTTCCCTCGGACCCGTTTTCTTTTTCTCGGAAGTCGCTTTGAAAAATCTCGGAAATCCTCGGATCCGAGGAGAGTTCCCCAGCCTGTAAGTTACATGACATGAGACGTAATTCTTAGTCTGTGATGGCTCATGCAAGTGACCAACACAAACCTTACCCGCTTGAAGTAGTCTCTCCTGACATGCACATATCCTAATGCATATGTCATTAAGCTGATTTTAATAAATATAACTGTTTTCTTATTTTCAACTGGTAGACTTTAATAACAAAAACATCACATACATAGATATTCATAGCGCACTAGATAAATAAATACAAACTTTTGAAAACTCATTGCTTTGAAAACAGGATCAAATATCAAAGTGATCAAAATAATAACACACACGCACACACACACACACACACACACACATGCACGCAAACACACACGCATACAACACACACGCGCACACACACACACAGACATATCCACACACACCCTCAGCACTTGGATTTAACAATTTTGTACCTTGAATTTGACTTGCTCAGTTTCTTCTCTGTTGTCTAGGAAAGTCTTCATCTGGAGCCCTTCATTGAAGGCACAGGTGACGTGGAAGGCCGTTTTACAAGACTTGACGCAGCACTGCACGCACGCTCCCACACGCTCCTTACACAGGCAGCACACTAACGACCAGCGACTGGGCTAAAGAATATGTCACAGGCAATAAGACCGATTATTTAAAATCTGATGATGTGTAATATGCAGTGAGTTCAAATAAGTTTGTAGAATAACACTACACAACAACAATTCATAATTCATGTTACAACCAGGCTATGTTTCATGGCAAAATGTTGGAAACAGGCTTTTAAAATATGCTACTGATAATGTTAACAGATTTCCTTTCTTTTATTATCTCCCTTGCAATAAATGCTCTTTTTGTTTTTTAAAACATGAGAAAATAGACACATTTAACAATTATTCGATGCAAAAACATGACAACAATGAGACATATACCAAGCTTTTTCCCAACATCAACAAACTTGTATCTAAAACAAAAATAATCAGCAGCAAACCTACGACACCAGCGAATACCTACCTTTCATCATTTTCTTGCTGTTATGGAGTGGGTTTTTTTCTCTCCACCATTTTCTGCATTTCTGATCTGCCCGTTTTCATTTTGACAAAAATAACCCACAGAAAAATATGTTCAAAATAATATCAGTCTTATCAACGTTCATTTTTTCAAGGAAATAATGAGTGTCCCTCTCAGCAAAAGATTCTCACTTACAAATGCCCATGGATGTATGTCCGACATTATGAACATTTTGTATGATAAACATTTTTTCAATATCAACCTTTTCTTTGTGCTGAGACTACTTATGCCTAAATCTATTATTCCAGACACAAAAGCTCCCCCAACTAACGTCAAGGTTGTGATCAATAAGGGGCATCATTAGTAATTTGTGTACATAACAATAGACTAGTCCGACTCTTATTTTGAGGTAATAACAGTCTCTATCTTTTTCTTTTGGGGGGGTTTTGTTGTGCAAAAGAACACAGACTTTGACATGTGGACTGTTTGTGCTATACGAGTGGAATCATCATCATCATCATCATCATCATCATCATCATCTTCATTAAAATCATCATCATTATTATTGTTGTAAGATTATTATTATTATTATTATCTTAATTATTATTATTATTATCATTATTACTACTATCATAATCATCATCATTACTATAATTATAATTACTATTATCAATACTACTACTATCATTGCTATTATTATTTTCATTACTATCATCATCATAAATTTGTTCAGTGCAGTTCATTACATTCATGATCCAACAACTATGAAACATAACGCACACAATGTTTCATACTATTAATTACTCAGTATCAGTCTCTACACCTGGAATTAATTCCATATACTCTACCTGTTGTTTTCTAAATTAAAACAGGGCCCTACCCCATTTACACCAATTCAGTGTTTCTCTGTGACTCTGATCTGTGAACTAAATATGCCAATATCCATCCACAGAAGCAAAGAAATCTAAACAGCATACACACACACACACACACACACACACACAATCCATCCACAGAAACAAAGAAATCTAAACAGCACAACACACACACACACACACACACACACACACACACACACACACACACACATGCAGAGCTTTCCTCTCGCCTATCTGATTGACTGAATTCTCTTTCAGTAAATATGAACGAGAGTAAACCAGTGCTTTTCATCTTCAGCACTTCCACAACACACACATGCACATGCACATGCACGTGCGCGCATACACACACACACACACACACACACACACACACACACACACACACACACACACACACACACTACAAACTTATTCAACTATGCAAAAACTGTCTAAACACTCACAGGTATATGTGAAATCTTGGTGACAGGCTCTATCTTATCCAGGTCCCCAAAGCTGACCTCAGGGATCCACAATGCACAGCTTACATGGACCCACTTTGTCCCACTCCTGAACAGCAAAACAAAATACAATGTTATACATGGTACAATGAAATAAAATACAAATCAATACATACTAAAGTAAAATATAATGCAATACTTCAAAACAATAAAGTAAGATACAATTCAATACTTCACCATAGAACAGTAACATAAAATTCAATTAGCTGAGCTCATGCACATGTAACATATGGTTAAAGTTATGTGCTATCAAAAATGCAATACTTTACTATAGAACAATAACATAACAATGACACATAGTACAATAAACATAAAATACATACAAACATAACATGACACATAGTACATAAACATAAAATACATCAGTCAATACTTCCCCATGTGCAATAAAAATAATACATGAGCATAACATTGATAAACACTTCTGTCATGTGCATGGTACTTTTGACTCATTTTCCTTTCTGAACTACACCACGACCATGAACTTTGTGTTCGTCACACTCCCAGTCGCCTGAAACAGTGACGACAATGGTGTGTTCAGAATCAGCTGATTGATCGCTCCTCTCGCTAGAAAACCATCAGTTACTTCAACTGTCTCTTGAATGTCTAAATCTGCAATCTGTAGCATTTTCAGTACTTCAGCGGTGGTAAAAAGCTTCTGTCATCGATTCCATTTTGAATGTCGGAACTGCCAAGTACTGCGAGAGACACCATCTCTATCCAAGTCAAGTCAGTGGGTGGGGTCAAACATAATGAGGTCCACATGCATAGTCAAATAAAATCAGTGTTGTAAACATCGTGGCGGGACTCCAAAAATTCGAACGAGCCAAATCCCCTATAACGGAACATTTGGACAAAACATTTGTAAACTGAGCATCCCCTACAGGGGACATCCGGAGGGAGAGAGTTAAGGTAGGTCTCCCTAGATCCTTGATGCCCTGCTCTCCTGGTGACCTCAATTTCAGTGGTTTGGATATGTAGTAACTCACTACGTACGATTATGCCCCTTGCCGTTCCCTAGGTCATGAGAAAAATTCTCATACAAACAAATGAAAACTTGGCAGGTCATATATTAAAAGATTGGTTTACAAAACGCTGAAATTTCAACTGTCTAACCCTCGTGGTTGCTGACGAATATTACAAGTAAAATAAGAAAATTTTCAGGTGAAAAATGTCTTACAAAATACACAGTCAGGTCAATAAATCAGTTCCTAGTCACATTCTGAATGAAATTTCATAAAATCCAGCACACACACACACTCCACGTGCACTGAAGAAAGAGATCATGTTGAACAGTGCTGAGTTGTTGAGCACTGCTCAGCCATTTGCTTTTCCGTAATCTGCTTCGCTGAGGAGATAGTGGGTCATGAACTTTGCACTGTCCACACACCAACTGCGTAGTAAAGTGACCTAATGGCCTGAAACGAGGCTAAGAACAACCAAAGAATCTATTTCTGGCTATTAGTTTTGGTTAACGGAAATACGAAAGCCACGATTTTCAAAACAAGTCGGATTTCTCCGACACTCATAGACAAGCATTGCTGGGACATGATCGGGAAATCCCGACGCTCGTAGGAGAGAGTTAGGTCAAGACAAGCAGTGTGGGGTCGTGACATTGAAGCATTGCAGAAGATGGGATGAAAAAAAAAAGTATTTGCTGATTTCTATGGAGGGCAGCTTATGACGACCTGTGAATGGCTTTGTTAAGATTCCTGATGCTGCGATTACAAAGAAGTGAACCCAGGTCAGATAGTGTTGAGAAGGCCAGTGACATGAGAGTAATGCCATCAAGTAGCTGAGAACATGGGAAAGGAAGAAAGTATGCAGAATGGCATTTACAGTTCATACACTGTTTACAGACCGCATTACTATGGTAGTAAGATTGGCACAGAATGTGTAGAATACCTGGTACATTTCATCGCCCCTCCCACATTGGGACAGAGCATACAGGTCGGTTTTACTCCCACAGCGCACGTTCGACACAGCCAGTTGCCCTGTGGGATGTTCTGAATTCCATAGCATGCCTGCAACAATCCCGACAGATGCTGTGAATGTAGCCAGTTCCTGATCTGTTAGTGTTTTATCTGTTAACATTTGTTTGCTTCCTTGCATCTCTGTTCACCCTTTTAATGCCATGTGATACTGTTCACAGTTTCCATCATTTACCTTCTAACATGTCAACAAAATTCTGTCAACTTTTCAGAATCTTTCCTTCTGTTTTCTTAAAAAGGGGTGCAAAAGACTGACGGAATTCAAAATGGACATTCTGCACAATTTACTTGCTAATCATAATCCAGCATATCACCCATAACAAAGCGCAAAAATGTTCTGATGAACCTGCGCTTTCACAACTGACTCTAAGGAACTCTCTCATTCTGAACTCACATCAACTAGCTTCATATTTGACATCTCTAAAATGTGCGTATTTAATATATTACCCACTTGACTATCACACCCGGCACTGCTTTTATCATGCTTACTCAAGCACAGTTGACGTGTCTATCACCTCTCTCCCCTTTGACCTCAGGCTTATAGGAAAACTTGCACCAATAGCTTTTTTGGTCTAACTTACGTAATATACACCAGTAGATGTCTGCCTTGACCAGGCAGCTCAATGAATCATTTCATAGTAGCCCAAAACGAAAGTGTATGTCTGAAATCTTTGACTGAAATGAGATAGATCTACTACTTAGACATGATATATATTTGTTGTGTCTTCATTTAGTGATATTTTTTGTGAGTGCGTGAAGTAGCATCTAGATAAATTTCCTGCTTAGTTTTTGTTTTGTTTTTCAAATAAGACTATTGCTGTATCAACAAAAAAGGCAAACACATATACCAATCTTTTTGTGAGAAGCAGCATCCAAAAAGAAAGGCTCAAATATTCATAATATAAACACTAAAGATTCACAATCAGAGTTTGTTCTACAATGCTTCCTTGCACTAAGACAATCCCATACACACTCCATCCAAACCGCCAATGATGATCTGGCACACACACCTGACCCTACAAAAACCCTGAGCACAGCTACCAAAATGACTGGAACAAAAAACGGGCAGCAAACAGGCCACATTTTATGCTGTGGGCTGGGATTGAACAAGATATTAGATCTTGAGTATACAGACTATCAACTGGGCTAGCCAAGCTGCTAACCACTGTGAGCCATTTGAGGGTCAAACCCACAACCCTTCATTCTCAGCATGGTGCTTATCCATCTGAGCTAATGGGCCCACATGAGGGTTGAATCCACAACACTGCACCATCAACATGGATGGTATTCTGACCATGATCCCTATATCATCAACACGGATGGTATTCTAACCCACGATCCATGCATCATCAACATAGATGGCATTCTAACTCACAATCCCTGCATCATCAACAAGGACGGTATTCTAACCCACAATCCCTGCACCATCAAGATGGATGGAATTCTGACCCACGATCCCTGCATCATCAACATGGATGGTATTCTAACCCACGATCCCTGCATCATCAACATGGATGGTATTCTGACCCACGATCCCTGCATCATCAACATGGATGGTATTCTGACCCATGATCCCTGCATCATCAACATGGATGGTATTCTAACCCATGATCCCTGCATCATCAACATGGATGGTATTCTGACCCACAATCCCTGCATCATCAACATGGATGGTATTCTGACCCACAATCCCTGCATCATCAACATGGATGGTATTCTGACCCATGATCCCTGCATCATCAACATGGATGGTATTCTAACCCACAATCCCTGCATCATCAACATAGATGGTATTCTAACCCACAATCCCTGCATCATCAACATGGATGGTATTCTAACCACAATCCCTGCATCATCAACATAGATGGTATTCTAACCCACAATCCCTGCATCATCAACATGGATGGTATTCTAACCCACAATCCCTGCATCATCAACATGGATGGTATTCTAACCCACAATCCCTGCATCATCAACATGGATGGTATTCTGACCCACATTCCCTGCATCATCAACATGGATGGTATTCTGACCCACAATCCCTGCATCATCAACATGGATGGTATTCTACCCACAATCCCTGCATCATCAACATGGATGGTATTCTAACCCACAATCCCTGCATCATCAACATGGATGGTATTCTAACCCATGATCCCTGCACCATCAACATGGATGGTATTCTGACCCACATTCCCTGCATCATCAACATGGATGGTATTCTGACCCACAATCTCTGCATCATCAACATGGATGGTATTCTAACCCACGATCCTTGCACCATCAACATGGATGGTATTCTGACCCACAATCCCTGCATCATCAACATGGATGGTATTCTAACCCACAATCCCTGCATCATCAACATGGATGGTATCTAACCATGATCCCTGCATCATCAACATGGATGGTATTCTAACCACAATTCCTGCATCATCAACATGGATGGTATTCTAACCCACAATCCCTGCATCATCAACATGGATGGTATTCTAACCCACAATCCCTGCATCATCAACATGGATGGTATTCTAACCCATGATCCCTGCATCATCAACATGGATGGTATTCTGACCCATGATCCCTGCATCATCAACATGGATGGTATTCTGACCCACAATCCCTGCATCATCAACATGGATGGTATTCTGACCCACAATCCCTGCATCATCAACATGGATGGTATTCTGACCCACAATCCCTGCATCATCAACATGGATGTATTCTGACCCACAATCCCTGCATCATCAACATGGATGGTATTCTGACCCACAATCCCTGCATCATCAACATGGATGGTATTCTGACCCACAATCCCTGCATCATCAACATGGATGGTATTCTAACCCACAATCCCTGCATCATCAACATGGATGGTATTCTAACCCACAATCCCTGCATCATCAACATGGATGGTATTCTACCCACATCCTGCATCATCAACATGGATGGTATTCTGACCCACAATCCCTGCATCATCAACATGGATGGTATTCTGACCCACAATCCCTGCATCATCACATGGATGGTATTCTGACCCACAATCCCTGCATCATCAACATGGATGGTATTCTGACCCACAATCCTGCATCATCAACATGGATGGTATTCTGACCCAGATCCCTGCATCATCAACATGGATGGTATTCTGACCCATGATCCCTGCATCATCAACATGGATGGTATTCTGACCCACAATCCCTGCATCATCAACATGGATGGTATTCTAACCCACAATCCTGCATCATCAACATGGACTGTATTCTGACCCACAATCCTTGCATCATCAACATGGATGGTATTCTGACCCACGATCCCTGCATCATTAACATGGATGGTATTCTGACCCACAATCCCTGCATCATCAACATGGATGGTATTCTAACCCACAATCCCTGCATCATCAACATGGATGGTATTCTGACCCACAATCCCTGCACTATAAACATGGATGGTATTCTAACCCACGATCCCTGCATCATCAACATGGACTGTATTCTGACCCACAATCCTTGCATCATCAACATGGATGGGATTCTGACCCACAATCCCTGCATCATCAACATGGATGGTATTCTGACCACAATCCTGCACACGGCTGTGCAAAACTGGCCAAATCGTTCTCTTTAGTTTACCTGCAGCGGCAGCTGTAGGCCTGCAAAGCTTGGCATTCCAGAGTGGGGGAAGGGGGTGGGATGCAGGGTCGAGACGGGGTCACGACAGTAGCTGCGGACGAATCCCTTCTTCGTCTGTATTAAAACTTAATCATTTTACCCAATCTTCTCCTGTCTGTAGACACGGAACCTAAAATATCTGGATGTTGATTTTTTGTGATTTACAAGTTTGTTCTAAGTGCCCACGTTACGTCTAAGAATTAGAATTTGTACCGTTGGCTGAAGTTTTTAATCTACAAACATTTGCAGTGACTATGTGTTCAGCTGCTGTGCTTTTTTGTTAAAACGTGTATTGTTCACGTGTTAAAACTTCTAATTCCACTGATGCTGATTTTTTGTTCCCCCCCCCCCCCTTTTTTTTTTTAATCGTTTTCTCATCCTTTTGTTCTCGTTTTATTTCATCCATTTATTTTTTTTTTTTTTTTTTTGTCGTTGACTTGGAGACTGGTTTCCAAATATATATATGTGATGCTGAAGTATTGATGTATATGAAGTTAAGTGAAAGTCTAAGGATAAGTTACTCACTATAATCTGCTTTGAACATCACATCATTCAGTCTTGTACTCAGAGCACTGTTGTGAGAGAACTGAACAGTTTTGTTGTTTTGATTGTAGTTCTTTCCTTACGTATTAGTGTTAAGTGTTGTGTGTATAATTGAACAATGGCTGTTGTTTATGAACACACTGCAATTTTGCACAATGAGAGACTTCAGTCTTTGTGTCGAGCATGTGGTGGGCGTTCCAGCAAAAAAAAACAAAAAAACAAACAAAGCCCAGGGCTCCCATTCTCTGTCAGTATGTGCTCAAAGTGCTATGCATGGCTGAGAAAACTGAAGATGTCGTCTGTTCCATCGAAAACAATGATGAAAACCAGTCTGTCTGTTGTGGAGAAGGCGGCACCAATGTGGGTTAACTTTGATGCAGTTCAGTGTACACTATTCATTACTGTTAAAACTTCAACCTGCATTCAACACGCACCCGGCAGTGTGTGATGACCAACCTCTTGACCCCAATTCAGTGGAGTAATTAAAACGCGCACCTCTCCCCTCAGGTTCAGGTCGAAAACTTTCAAGTAAGTGGAGGTGCACGCTGGCATGCTGTAGTTTGTGTGGCATGTTGTTCTGTGTGCATGAAAACTGTCAGGACTGCATTAACGGCGGTTTAAAACAGCAAAATTTTGTGAAATCGGAAATTATCCGTCTCCGTACTTGTGGTTGTGCATGTATTTGAACTAACACTGCAGTCTGCTTTGCCAGTCAAACACATTCGTGTTTGGTATCATTTTAAAGCTCGTGGTTCTGGCCATCCAGCTATCTACAATTAGATAGGTCCGCTTCTGCAGTGGCAGCAGTCAGCATCGGCTTGCTGTGAGCATTTTGAGTGTATTTTTGATCCTCTTTATATTGCTTAAAATGTTGAGTAAATGGTTTAAAAAATATACTGAAATAAAGCTTGTTTTCTGCTCTACAACACTGTGTTGTTTGTTTTACAATAAAATATAAAACTTTGAAGCGCTTCATGGTTAAACAATGCGGGTGCTGTTGTCTTTGCTCCGACCCGAGCCGCCATGACTAACACTGCGTCAGCGCGTTCAAAACGAGTGTGGTCAGAAACACGGCGATCGCTTCGCAGTGTTGCTGTGTCTATTTTTAGAACTAGCGTCCTTGGAAACTCCAATTTCCAGCGATTCCATTGGTCTATTTATTGTGCAGACAGCCTTGTAAGAACCATTTGATATCGCGAGTTGAAAACAAGGAACTTTTCTGAGAGCCGATATCTTCGGAACTGTTTATCAAGATGCTTCAATTTTTATATCAAATTGAAGCTTAGACTTTGAAGTTTTTAATAAGTGCACTGTTGAAATCGCAGACGACTGCACTTTGACGCGCTTTTGTTTGGAACAATGTGAATCGAAGCCGAGTGCCGCTCTCGAGTGCATGATGGCGGCTGCGTCAGGCAGCCTGAGCGAGCGCTGCTCTTCGCCTGGATTATCGTCTTGTGATTCGAGAATTCGCCAATTAGTCGGTAAGTAAATATCATATTTAAATAATTTTATATGTTTACGCTGCCTTTGCAAACTTTTCGCTTTTGTTTCTTGAGAGGAAATGAATGAAATGAATGTTTCTAGGGCACCTGCATACGAGTAGCGCTAAAAAAGCGAACTTTGTGTTGAGTGACTTGAGTTGGCTGGAAAATACTGAAATATCTCAACGTATTTTGTACTGTTGATGAAATGGATTGAAAGAAATGTGTTTCAAAGACTCAATTATTTTTTATATTGGCTCGATGTTTGTTTTTTTATTATGATCTTGAGATTTATTCTTCGGCAATGAGATCGCGAAAGTTGTTATGGAAAGACAACTCTTCACTTCCGGTTTCCTAGATTGTGTAGTTTCGCTTTCTTTAACGTGTTTTCTTCTCGATTCTAAGCGCAAGTTTGATGTTTTTATCAGATGATGACCAGCTGACAGCGTTGCTAGCTCGTTTTGACCAGAAAGGGCCGGGTAGACCACCCAAATTGCCCGAGATCCAGTTCAACAACAGGTTTCTCCTGCAGCTGCTGGTGTTGAAGGAAAAGAACCCAAATCCGGTATCGGAAGGAATTCTTTGTGGCCAAGCATTTAAAGGTAACGGGCAAGCTCCAAGATCTTGTTGACAGTCTCTTGTCTGACCTAGGAGAGCAAGTGAGGTCCCAGGGGGATGTAGAGTTTATGGCGGCCCTCCAGCTACATCGCCAACCAAGACAACAATACGAGTCTGAAGAGGAGGAAGAAGAAGGACAAGATCAGAATGAAGGACAAGATCAGGATGAAGAAGAACAGGATGAAGCACTTGTGGAAGAGCATCAGGACGAAGAAGACGAGGAAGAGCAACAGGATGGCATGGACTTCAAGTTCAATGGGCCTGGACAGACTGTTGCTGCGTTTTACAGTGATGAGCGAGGAGAGCCTTGCTACTACATTGGCCAAGTGCTAAGCATCAAAGACGGAAATACAGCTGCAGTGACTTTCCTCAGTCAGAGAGGTTCTGCAAATGTATTTAAGTGGCCTGAGTCTGGTGACATTGAAAATAACCTGAGCTCACGGTACATTTTTTTCAGTGATTTCCATATGAAATCTGTAGGCCGGACGTGGTGTCTGACCAGCGATGACTGGAAGAAGCTGCAGCTCTCCTGGTCCAAATACACTAGAAAACACTGTTAGTTTTTTTCTGTGGTGTATTTCAAGCTACTGTTAGTTTTTTCTGTGGTGTATTTCAAGCTTGGGGGCTTAGGTGTACTGTATGAGCCATTTGCGAACATTACTTGCCATTATTTCCATATGTAAAAACTGGTTGTGTTTCAGGATAGTTTTGACTACTTTAGAACTTCTTTTGAAGCCTGTGGATGTGAAATTCAAGTTCTACTCTTTATTCTGAGCAAAAGGGTACTTGAAATTAGTCTGTAGCATCAGTAGTTGTTGAGATATGGCTTGTTTACTATTTGGTGTTATTTCTCTCTCATGTCATCTTTTTCCGCCTGCGAGAAATGTGTTTTTCCTCATTTTTGAAGTGATCTGGATGAAAAACTATGGCTTGCCTACCCCTGGAAAAAATTATTCTTACAGTAAGTAGTATATAGTTTTGGTTTTATCATTTTCAGCTGTGTCTGTGTATTCATTCTCCATTTATCAAGCCAGAAAAATGGTGTTTCGTTAAAATCGCTAAATTGTGCCATTTTCTTGCATTTTTAAATGCTCATAACTCTTGAACTATCATTGATAGGAAGATAAAATTTGGCAGAGATATTCAGTGTTGTGTTGTCTTTCAAATGCTATTAAGTTTTTCTCTTTATGTGAACAAACAAAAATTTTGAATTTTTGGGGTGGACCTACCTACTACAATACACCCTAGTTTGGCCAAAGCGCTTTAAAAAAATGTAGCATTTAAAGTCATACCCATTTCCCCCAGTTAAACGCCAGATGTCAGCTATGGCTGCTGACAGGCGATATATAAACAATCTGCCCAGGGAAGGCAGGCATCATGGTCGGGTCACGCATAGATCAGCGCGCTCGGCTCAGCAACTAAAGGGAAGGGTTGGAACAGCAGTGTGCATCATCAACATGGATGGTATTCTGACCCACAATCCCTGCATCATCAACATGGATGGTATTCTAACCCATGATCCCTGCACCATCAACATGGATGGTATTCTAACCCACGATCCCTGCATCATCAACATGGACTGTATTCTAACCCACAACCCTGCATATCAACATGGACTGTATTCTAACCCACAACCCTGCATATCAACATAAATGGTATTCTAACCCACGATCCCTGCATCATCAACATGGATGGTATTCTAACCCACAATCCCTGCACTATTAACATAATGGTATTCTAACCCACGATCCCTGCATCATCAACATGGACTATATTCTAACCCACAATCCCTGCACTATCAACATATATGGTATTCTAACCCACAATCCCTGCATCATCAACATGGATGGTATTCTAACCCACAATCCCTGCATCATCAACATGGATGGTATTCTAACCCACAATCCCTGCATCATCAACATGGATGGTATTCTGACCCATGATCCCTGCACCATGAACTTGGCATTTTAACCAACTGAACTAATGGGTGAACTACAAAAATAAATAAATGCAAGTGCTATTCTGACACACTCACCTGATGTACACAGATGTCACAACCATCACAGAACACCATTTCGTTTGACTCTTCACTCTCAGGCTGCAAAATGAACAAAACATTATCAAAGAATTTACAATCACACAAAACACATTATGAAAGAATTACAATCAGAATTTTGTTCAAGGAGTGAATTTGCTTAAGGAATCACTGCACTTGGGCAATTCCGTAAGCGCTCCACCAAAATCTGCCAACCATTCTAGTGGTGTCTCTATTGTGTTTCATAGGTCCCCCTTCCATTTCAAGACTCTGTCCATGCACAGATTTTGCGCAGGGTTAAGATGTCTGCCAGATTACCACTGGCATATGGTAACGCATATCACAAAACTTTTAGCTCATAACTATTTAAGAACATTTGAGTGAAGATGGTAGTATCCATGTTTACTGAATCAAAACTGCATAAAAGCAAAATTTTGGAAATTTCTTTTTGTTCTCCATTACTCTTTTCCGTGTAAACTCAAGATGGCATCAAGATATGACCTTTGTGAGTTATATTCAATGTGTAGGGAATCAGAGGCAACAGCAAAGAAGATAACATGTCCATCAGATTAACTTGGCAACACCAACTTGACAAATGATGACTCCTATAATAATTCGATTTTCTTCTTTTAAGTGTGAAAGTAAAAAGTGTCCAATGATTTGAACGAAACTTTACTATCAACAAGTGCACCGACAACAGATTGAAGAGGGAAAATGATGGCAGAAGGGGTAAAACATGAAACGAATCACAGTTGTTGTAGTTTGTTAGTTAGTTGAGTGAGTTTTAAAGTCCTACCACTCATTAGAATATACGAGGACTAGCGAAAAAATATTTTTGAAGAAGCCTTAAATGATTTTAAAGCATTGTGAGAAACCGATGCTTTATTCGGTTATCTGATCCACCCTGGATGGCAATCGAATGGGTGAATGAGTTGTTGTAGATTACAGTAAAGCCCATTTATCTCACTGTAGAAGACTTGGCCACAATGTAAACAAAATTTACTCAAACTATCAAAAGCATGGGCCAACAAGAATGTTCCCTGTTAATGTTGGCAATGCCACATCGCCTCAAATGAGCATCATCCCTAATGACACTAATAATTTCTTATATGCACTTGGTTTCATACTTTTAATTTTTACCTTCTAGAACTACAGAAACACTAAACATGCATCTCGCATACAAAAAATATCCGCATTACCACATTTGCTTCTTTCATTCATCACATTCATTTATTTCTACATACATTTCATATATTATCGCCTTAGAATCACTTTTCTTGAACCAACCGACTCAAAAAATAAGCATCATTCAGTTATCAGTCAGAATACATACGTTTCTACATAATCAGCTGGTCTAGACCAATTATCAAGACATTTTTTAAACAAGTACCCCAAACTTTGGATTTTTCTGTCCAGACACTGTTAATAAAAGGGTCAAATGAGACTAATCACTTTTTTTTGTTTTAATACGTCACCCATTTTTTTTTTGGATACAAGAATGCACTGTTTTGCCAACACTGCAGGCAGCATGTTGCTTTGCTGCACAGTCTATGTACTCCATCTTCAAAGAGTGTGTATATGGGTATTTTAGGTTTCCATAACCAGCCACAGACATGACTTGATCACTCTTTAACGTGCACATTTGACATTTTGCATGTGCTTACAGATCAGAAAAATATTCACTCTTTACTGACCTATCAGATCAGAAAAATATTCACCCTTTACTGACGGATAGGCGCTCAAATGAAAGCATACTAAATGAGTTGGGTACTACACGCAAGCTTCTAGTACTCATACAACGGAGGAAACTGAAATATGTTGGACACGCAATCCGTAATGAGAGAACAGACTTGATGTCCACTGTCCTCCAAGGTAAAGTGGAAGGAAAGAGAAACAGAGGACGGCCACCTGCATCACTTGCTAGAAACATCACAAACATCAGTGGCAAGAAACTCCAGGAGGTGGTCAGACTTAGCCAAGATCGAGAGTGCTGGAGGCAACTTGTGAGGACATCATGTGCAGCGGCCAACACTGTTCCCGGTGACGCCGACAGGTGAGACAGGTGAGACTGACTCTTCAGAGCTGTCAAGGCAAGATTGAACTCAGGACCATCCAAACAGAAGGCCAATGTTTACCCAACTGACTACTGCACCTATCAAACAAATAACCCTGTGCTCAGTACTCACCGATCTACAGACATCGCAGATGACGTCCTCATCGTATTCAATGCCCATGCCTTCCTCATTCTTCATCACGTCTGTCATCTTTTCATGACACTGTGAACACACAGATCAGTGTGTCTGCATCACAGCAAATACATGGATATATACATGATCTACACAAACATTCTCTATCAGATCAATGATATCACACAAACTATTCAAAAGCTAAGCAACATCAATATTTGCCTTTTAAAACATCATGCATTTTGCTGATGCATATCTCATTTTCAGCCTTCTGAATTTTCTTGGATGTGTATATGTGACCTGTTCTCACGAATGGGGTCACAACTTAATTTTGGGGGTATAGAGATATTTATATCACCGGAAAGCAGAAAAAATGCTCTTTCCAATGATGTATAATTCAACTAACTGGAAAATCGAGCGAGTTACAGTAATTTAAAGGGAGTGGGTGATGGGACGGCCATTTTGAGAAAAGCAGAGTTAAAGAAGGACAACAAAATTCTCTGCTTTTTCCTTAGCAACCAGTATTCTATCTTCATCAAACTTAGTGAAGTGATAGATAAAGTGGTTCTGCACTACATACTAGCTATTTCGCGAGCTGATTCCAACGGTATGCAATATGCTGAGGCCCTGTACCGTTTCATGGCCTAAATTAAAGCTCAAACACACGCATTTTCACGGAAAAAATATGCACATTCTCGATGGGTTATCACTTTAAAATGTTATTTTAACACTCTTTCAGCCCAAATTTCACTTTAATCTTTGCCATAATTAATAGATTAATGGTCAGACAATGTGTAGAAACAAAAATCTCAAATCACCCAGATCGACCCTCACCACCTTTTCAGGCCCGTATCTCAGTTCACACGTTGCGACTTGTGACCCCGTTCGCAAGAACCAGTCACATATGCATGTTTATTTGTCAACACTGTGCAGGCAGTGGCAGTATGGTGCTGCAAATTCTGTATACTCCTCCTTCGGTGGGCGCACACACAGGTGCTTTAATGTTTCCATAAGCCATCAGACACAGACATAACTAAGAGCATCTTTCATATGCATATTTGATGTTCTGTTTGAATATACACACAACAGGGGTTTAGGCACTAACAGGTCTGCCCACATGTTGATCTGGAAATTTAGAAACACCTTCACCTTTCGGAAAAAATCTCCACCCTTTACCCACCAGGCAGGCAATAACCAGGTAGGCAATACCCAGGCAGGATTGAACCCAGACCTTTCGACTGAAACTCTGACATCTCACTCCTTCAATATTGTGCCCATCACCATTCCATCAACAGTGGTCTGCTTGGTCATTATCATAAAGACCACCCCATCAATACTGGTCAGCGTGGTCATTATCATAGTGACCATTGCATCAACAGTTGTCTGCTTGGTCATTATCATAAAGACCACCCCATCAATACTGGTCAGCGTGGTCATTATCATAGTGACCATTGCATCAACAGTGGTCTGCTTGGTCATTATCATAAAGACCACCCCATCAATACCGGTCTGCGTGGTCATTATCATAGTGACCATTGCATCAACAGTGGTCTGCTTGGCCATTATCATAAAGACTACCCCATCAATACCGGTCAGCGTGGTCATTATCATAGTGACCATTGCATCAACAGTGGTCTGCTTGGCCATTATCATAAAGACCACCCCATCAATACCGGTCAGCGTGGTCATTATCATAGTGACCATTGCATCAACAGTGGTCTGCTTGGCCATTATCATAAAACTTCGGTAGCTTTTTACAGAATGGAAGAACACATCAGAGGTAACGCTTACAAAACTGGAGAAAACAGAAAACAAACGAAAGAAAAAAAAAAACAAAAAAGAAAAAAAGAACTACCTAACATTCTGGAGGTATGACGTGAACAACAAATCAATATTGCAAAATATAAAAATTTCAAGTCTACCATCCTGGCTTCCAGGGAGTACTATTACTAGCGGTAAGTGGAGGAACATGATGATGGAAGGGAATGCAACAGCAGTGGACTACATGACCAGTTCAAGCTATTTCATTCTCTAAGTAGGAAACTACTTTCTGTGGTATGTCAGCTGTCAGTGATCTGTCATTGGGTGGTCATTCAGTCTATGAACACTTTCAGATTCTGTCAGGATCGAGGAAGGCCAAATCTCTTTTTCTTTTGTTCTTTGTATTTTGTTTCTATGATGAGCACTTTTGAGGTTTTTGTGGGACTGTTCACAAAGTATTATCAATATGTAGTGATTTCAAGAAATTACAGTACAAATCATCTTAAAGTGCAACCTGCAATGCCTAATGCATCAGTCTGTGTAATTTCATGCACAGGCTCGCACAAATATGGAAGCTACAGTAGTTTAGGTGTACACGGGGTCAAGGTCACAGTAACCTGACAATCTACCAGCGTCCTGTCATCTGACACTTCTTTCAGGTCACAGTAATCTAGAGAAGTGCAAAACTTCGATTTTCTTTAAAATGGAAATGACAGAACTGTTTGACCAACTTGTTTCCATTACATTCCAATGACAAATTAAGTGACTGATAATCAGACTTACATGATTTTCCAGGGCTTCGATGGTACGTTCCATGTTCCATTCAGTGATCTGGATCAAACCTGGTTGAGAAAAATAGTAGTCATCTGAAACATGGCGCTGAAGCACAGGAAAACTTGCGTCACGCAACTGAAAGTGCACTGTTCACATATCAAAGTAAAAGTGAACCATCTAATAATGTAGTAAAATCTGTAAAAGCAGATTTTGCGCAGAAAAATTCTAATTTGACTTTTTCTTATTATCATGTTTCTAGTGGTGATGGGTTAAAATTTTACTTTTTGTGAATTTGTGTCTCTTGTAATTATATGATATTTGCAGAGTTTCCTTCTTCGCCCTGGTAGTCTCAAGCAAAGCAGCACCAGGCTGCCTGGTAGACAGTGAGTTAACAACAGCTGTCATGACAACAAAAACACAAAGCAAAATCCAACAATACACATCACACACACGCACACACACACACACACCCATTTCACGGAATAGAAAGTTGAGCTCTTCCAGCCAGCAGACATCCAGATCATCCAGGTCATATCGCACCAGCTTTCCGCCAGCTCAGGCATGCCCGTCAGTATATGCTGACCCTTTTTATATATGTCGTCAGCACGCTCATGCAGCAACTTGTGAGGCCTGCACATCATCATCACTGCAACTACACTCTGTTAAGAAACAAATACTGGAGGAAGTTTGCATACAAACATGGTGGAGGTTTGCATATGAACAGAAACAGTAATGTCTTTCGACTTTTATTATCAGTAACTTGGGGAAAATGGTACTGTGTGTTTTTGCTGACAAGGACAGCAGTCATGTGGATAAACGTGGGGTTTTCCAGTCGGATGGTCTCGGGTTCAAGCCTGTCTGGATACTTCCGCCATGTGGGTAAAGGGTGGGATTTTTTTTTCCCCCATCTCTCCCAGGTCAAAATGTGTGCAGACCTGCCAGTGTCTACACCTCCTTCTTGCGTATACACATGCAGAATATCAAATATCCACATCAATGATCCTGTAAGTCACGTCAGTGTCCAGAGGCTTGCGGAAACACGAAAACACCCAGCTCGCACAGCCACCAATGACGCAGACTGTGCAGCAATTTAACAGAATAGGATCAGTTCGCCCAATACCTCGAGTTCTCTATGTTCCTCTAAAGTGTCTGACTGTATGTACTGCGCTGTGAGTCTAAATGATTTTTCAAAATAGGGCTATATAAGAACGATGTAAACTAATCATGATATACTCTTCCTATTTACATTTAGTTACATTCCAGTGAGGAACCAATACTGGTGGAGGTTTGTAAGAAGACATCTTAATGTCAGTATCAACAATCCTTCATAAATAAACATGTTTAAAGCTGAATAATTATCATCACCACTACAATGTAAAAAGCGCCAGGGGGGAATATGACTAACATAAATTTTCAGGGTAAGATCTGTTTTGATTTCTATTGCTTTTTATTTTTCTTTTAAATTCGTCACAGGACACCCCCCCCCCCCCCCCCCCCCCCAAGAACAATGTTGCCATTCATGTTTCTATTTCTTATTGATAACAGAAACCGACATGTTCTTGAAGGGTGTCGTATGATGTTCACTAAAGTGTGCTACCTGTTTATATGTCGTAGTACTATTTTGTCCGTTACTTTTTTCTTCTTTTTTTGAAAGGTAAACAACAGCCTAATCAGAAGCCATCTACCGGGACAGACTGGTACATCTAACTAGATCACCTTTTGAAAGCTACTTATTTCACCAAAATCAGGAGAGCATTGTTGGGATGTCAAGCCTCATCAATGGCTGTCAAAGGGAAAGGGAGATAATCAGCTCTCCCAGAAGAGGATAGCATGTGATCCAATATGGGGCAATATGTGCCATCCTATTTCTGTCTGCCCTCAAGGGGTATTATTCTATAGAGGATCAGCCCTACACAATCACCAGTTTGAGTTTGGAGTTTGTTCAAGAGGGATTCATCGCACTCAGAAAATTCCATATATGCTCCACCCAAATCTGCCAGCAATTATCTGGCAGACTTCCTGATTCTGTATAAAACCCTATATGCAGACAAGGTCGTAAGGGGTATTGTTCTGTATAGGGTCAGTTTGAGGGGTATTATTCTGTATAGGGTCAGTTTGAGGGGTATTATTCTGTATAGGGTCAGCCCTAGTCAATCACCAGTTTGAGATACAGCACAGTGAGTGCAAATAAGAAATAATACATGAAGGCCGTGATGACATAAGAGGGCATGGCAAGCATTCAGTGATATCCTATCAGAAAGTCCTGGGTTCGATCTGCCTAGGCGTCTCTGCCTTGTGAATAAAGGATGCAGATTGTTCCTATCTCCTACGTCAACATGTATGTCGACCTGACAATGCCTAAATCCCTGTTTTTACGCATGGAGAACATCAAATATGCATGTCAAAGATACTATTAAGTCGTGTTGGTGGCCGGCTTACAGAAACATAGAGACACCCAGCATGCATGCCTATCAAGGATTCAGACCGTGCAACAACATAGTCGAATGTGGTCAGTTAGCCTAACAGCTTGATTTCTTTGTGCTCCACTAAAATGTCTTATTATCTCTAACATGAGTGAGTCTAAATGAGTTCAGAGAATACATGATGCATGAGTGATTTATGACATAATATCCAAACAAACAAAAAAGTACACTTACACTTTGAAGTCACCACTCTTGCTCTTTTCACGAGTTTCACTGTAAACACAACAGAAACAACCTGTCTAACATAGAGCTTCTGGCACATGGCACAAACCAAATCATTTCTAAACATCTTACAACCTAAGAAATTAGCTTAGGAATGATCAGCAAAATCATATTTAATTATTTCAACTTATGTTGCTATTTGTTTCAAAAACTACTACAAAAAGGATAAAAGCATTGTCTGTAGTAAACTCTACAAGCAATCTTCTGTTGCAACGTTTACAACACAACAGCAGCATGAAAGTATTACTGTCTCCATATTTTAATTTCACACACTTACTGAATCCTCTCCTCACAGATGTACCATCATCATGTGCCATGCCGCATAGCATCAGCAATTTGGCCTCCACACAAATCAATCTTCTGTCACTCCAAGTGTATCTCCTACCTTTTCTGTTCCCACCCACTCTGCAACTGTCTGATTTTTCTCCCTGGGTCTAGCTAATGCTCTTTTCCCTCTAGCTTTCCTGTTGTGACTATGTGTTTAAAATTTTTCTTATCTCATAAAATGTCCTATAAATGTTGCCTTTTCCTAATCTTCTTTATATATGTTTTTTTTATGTTGACTAGGTGCTTAAATTGCTTTTATGTTGTTTTTTATGTTGACTAGGTGCTTAAATTGCTTTTATGTTGTTTTTTATGTTGACTAGGTGCTTAAATTGCTTTTATGTTGTTTTTTATGTTGACTAGGTGCTTAAATTGCTTTTATGTTGTTTTTTATGTTGACTAGGTGCTTAAATTGCTTTTATGTTGTTTTTTTTTATGTTGACTAGGTGCTTAAATTGCTTTTATGTTTTTTTTTATGTTGACTAGGTGCTTAAATTGCTTTTATGTTTTTTTTTATGTTGACTAGGAGCTTAAATTGCTTTTATGTTTTTTTTATGTTGACTAGGAGCTTAAATTGCTTTTATGTTGTTTTTTATGTTGACTAGGAGCTTAAATTGCTTTTATGTTTTTTTTATGTTGACTAGGAGCTTAAATTGCTTTATTTCATAAAATGTCCTGTAAATGTTACATGTCTTTTCATAATCTTCTTTATTAATGTTCCTTTTGCATTGGCTTCTTTCAAGATTGTCTTCTTTGTTTTCAAATGTTATCTGTCTTTTCATAATCTTCTTTATTAATGTTCCTTTTGCATTGGCTTCTTTCAAGATTGTCTTCTTTGTTTTCAAATGTTATCTGTCTTTTCCTAATATTCTTCATTAATGTTCCTTTTGCATTGGCTTCTTTCAAGACTGTCTTCTTTGTTTTCAAATGTTATCTGTCTTTTCCTAATATTCTTCATTAATGTTCCTTTTGCATTGGCTTCTTTCAAGATTGTCTTCTTTGTTTTCAAATGTTATCTGTCTTTTCCTAATATTCTTCATTAATGTTCCTTTTGCATTGGCTTCTTTCAAGATTGTCTTCTTTGTTTTCAAATGTTATCTGTCTTTTCCTAATATTCTTCATTAATGTTCCTTTTGCATTGGCTTCTTTCAAGATTGTCTTCTTTGTTTTCAAATGTTATCTGTCTTTTCCTAATATTCTTCATTAATGTTCCTTTTGCATTGGCTTCTTTCAAGATTGTCTTCTTTGTTTTCAAATGTTATCTGTCTTTTCCTAATATTCTTCATTAATGTTCCTTTTGCATTGGCTTCTTTCAAGATTGTCTTCTTTGTTTTCAAATGTTATCTGTCTTTTCCTAATATTCTTCATTAATGTTCCTTTTGCATTGGCTTCTTTCAAGACTGTCTTCTTTGTTTTCAAATGTTATCTGTCTTTTCCTAATATTCTTCATTAATGTTCCTTTTGCATTGGCTTCTTTCAAGATTGTCTTCTTTGTTTTCAAATGTTATCTGTCTTTTCCTAATATTCTTCATTAATGTTCCTTTTGCATTGGCTTCTTTCAAGATTGTCTTCTCTGTTTTCAAATGTTATCTGTCTTTTCCTAATATTCTTCATTAATGTTCCTTTTGCATTGGCTTCTTTCAAGATTGTCTTCTTTGTTTTCAAATGTTATCTGTCTTTTCCTAATATTCTTCATTAATGTTCCTTTTGCATTGGCTTCTTTCAAGATTGTCTTCTTTGTTTTCAAATGTTATCTGTCTTTTCCTAATATTCTTCATTAATGTTCCTTTTGCATTGGCTTCTTTCAAGATTGTCTTCTTTGTTTTCAAATGTTATCTGTCTTTTCCTAATATTCTTCATTAATGTTCCTTTTGCATTGGCTTCTTTCAAGACTGTCTTCTTTGTTTTCAAATGTTATCTGTCTTTTCCTAATATTCTTCATTAATGTTCTTTTTATGTTGGCTTTTTTCAAGACTGTCTCATTTGTTTTCCTTGCTGTCCATGGAATTCTTAACATCCTTCTTAGAAACCATACTTCAGCTGCCTCAATCTTGTTCTGACTTTGCTTGTTGATTGTCCAAGCTTCACATCCACACTGGTTCTATATTACACTGAAGGACTCTCTTTCTGATGTTAAGCGATAGGCTTTTGGTAAGAACGCTTTTCATTTTCTTGAATTCTGTTTTACCTCGACCAATTCTGCTGAAAATTTCAATGTGCATATGCCGTCTGGTGAGATGACTGTTCTGAGATGACTTCCCACATATATAAATTTACTATGAACTTGTCTCGTGTTGTGTCATTTGCTTTTATTTTGCATGAGGGAATTACTTGTTTTTTACTGACTACCATTACTCAGGGCTTAAAACAGGAGGAGGAAAAAAAACACTGAAACTAGGGGGGTATGGGGGCACGCTCCCCAGGAAAAGTTTTGAAAAAACAAGTGTAAATCTATGCCATTTTGCACTTTCTGGACATAATTTCAAGAGATATTTAGTGCATAAAAATCGCTGTAAACACATAATTATTACAGGAAGTTGCTATGAACGCTTGCAAGCTGATCACGGATGCCTTGCTCCTTTCGTTTTGTTTTGTTTTTGTTTTTTTGACAAACCGAAATCGCGGAATTCCGCCCAGACGTGGAACGTTTTAAGCCCTGATTACTTCAGTCTTCATACTGTTTAACTCCAACCCTTTATTTCTGCTTTCTATTTCTATTGTATTCGCAAGATTTTGTAGATTTTTTTTCATTTCCTGCAACTGGAGCAGTGTCGTCTCCATAACGAAGATTGTTTATCATTTTTCCTCCAACCTTTATCCCTGGACATTCTTCAAGCCTTCTCATGATGGTTTCACTGTAGAGTGGAAACAAATCTGATAACAGAACGCATCCCTGCCTATCCTATCTTTTGATGTTTTGAAAAGATCTTATATCTTTGTCTACTCTCACTACTGCTGTTCATTCCCAATACACATTACTTACTACTCTTAAGATCTTTTCCATCATCAAAACTGAGTTTTCCAGTTGGCTGATCAATCCATCTTGATCAAAAGCCTTGGTATAATCAACAAAATATATAAATCTTTATTCAACTCGACTGATCTTTCTATGAGAGTTTTAAGGATGTACATGGTATGAATAGTTCCTTTCCCTTCAACAAATCCACATTGTTCCTATGCTCTTTCTGGTTTGATTCTATTCCTTGTCCTCATCATGATTATTCTTAATAGAACCTTTGTCACATGATTCATCAAGGTGACTGCACAATTGAGTTCGCATTCTACAGCCCCTGCTTTCTTTGTATGTGCAATGAAAATGGGGTTTGACATATCTGTAGGGATTTTTCCAGAGTCACAAATTTCATTTAGGACTGTTACTTTTTTGATAACAAATTCTCACAGAGCCTTGATTATTTCTATAGTAATAATGTCTGGTCCTAAGGCTTTTCCCTGTTTCATCTTTTTCAACACTGCTCTAATTTCATCTTTCATTATTGGTGGTCCTTCAATGTTCTTTCTTATGATGTGTTCCTTCTTTCTGCCATTGTCAAAAAGGTTTCCAATGTACTCTCCCCACCTATCTAACATTTTGCCTTTTTCCATATAATCATACTATCTTTTGATTTTAAGCAGCCAGCTGATTGCATGCCTTTATCCTGTGGGTAATTCTTCAATGTTTCTGTACATAAGGTTATAGTTCGTTTTGTGTC
Organism: Monoplex corrugatus; assembly: GCA_030674185.1. NCBI lineage: Eukaryota > Metazoa > Mollusca > Gastropoda > Littorinimorpha > Ranellidae > Monoplex > Monoplex corrugatus. Next base: position 87,457,275 of record CM060314.1, read on the forward strand.
CATCTTCTACAGCTTTGCACTTTTGTTTCTAGCCAAGTTTCCTTAACTTCGATGCAATTATTCCTATTTCTTTATCTATTATTCCTATTTCCTTATCTATCTTTTTCATACTCATACTTTTTTCCCTTTACCTTCTTTCGTTCATCTATCAAACCTAAAATTTCTTTTGTCATCCAGTTCTTCTTTTCTCTTCTTTCAACTCTAGGGATTTCTTCACAAGCTTCATCTATTGAGTTTTTCAAATTTGTCTACTGTTCCTCACTGTCCCCAACATTTCCAGAGCACTGAATTTGCTTTGAATCCATACGCTTTATTTGCTTCCATTCTAACACACACACACACACACTCACACACACAGACACACAGAGATGAATATACACACATATGTACTTTGATGTTCAGTCTCCAAAACACATATTTAAATATTTTGTTAATAGTAGGACTTTCAAAAAGATACAAAGAAAATCGAAAACAATGGATACATACAAATACAGTCAACCATGCATGGGCGTACACACGCAACGTGCATACACACGCACAGCCAAAACTGCAAAATACAAGAAAAGAAAAGAAAAGATCTAACCTGACGCTGGCCTGTTTGATGTCAGTGACATTAACAGGCACCTGCACTCCTTTCTCCCACTCCTGTCGCCATGGGTCGGCAATGAGAAAATAGGATTCTTCTGGCAGTGAATCTTTGTCCGCGAGCTTCATGGCACTGATCAAGTCTTTGCGGAAAAGCTGGACGAGATACGAATAAAGATTAAATATAACTTACTTTTTTGTATGGATAAAGAATAGTCAACTTACTTTTTTTTAATGTATTATATCTTTACAACTTGGTTCTCAATTCATCTGCAGAAATATAATTCTGAACAGAAAAAAGGAGCAAGTTTAAAAAAAAAAGGTCAATAACAATAATAACAATTATATAAAGTTGTCATCATGGTAAATTGCATAGTTTTAAAATTATCACACAAAAAACAAAAAAAGCAAATCGTTATCATGGTAAACTGCAAAATTTTAGAACTATCAAGTCTTCAAAAGTTATACCTATCTGTCTACTTCTTTTCATATTAGATTTGTCTGAACTGCATTCCTTTAATCTTATAACTGTAATGGACATGGACTTCATGTATCATTAAACCCAAACTGCTGCCAACATAAAATTTACGGAGCTCTCAGAGCTTTCTGTGATGCAAACAAACGTAAAATTTATGGAGGCAGTTTGACATGTCTCACCCTAATGTAAATGGGAGACAAGCACTGACCAATGTTGTCAGTCTCAGAGAGGGTTCATAAAAGTGACTGGCTTCCCTTACCGACTTTTTAACCTATGCAACCCTCACCAGACTGGTTTTATTTATCTGAAGAGAAGCTGGTTTTCAGCAAAATGGCGACAACAGGACTGACTTGCAATGCTGCATGTTTTCAACCTTTCAAAGCATGTGAATTGAGTCAAAAACTTATAAATGACTGTAGGATGATTCAGAAGACAATCCTGACACAAGAAGAGGTTGAAAACAGCGTAATGCCTAAAACATGCCTAGTACCTAGCAGACAGTTTATCAAGATAGTACAGACTTAATACATGGTCTTGGAATTTCCTGGTCAGGGGGTCACCTTATTCCCTTATCAAGTCAGAGCTGCCAAAATTTTAAAAACTTGACCGGCACTATATAGCCGGTGCCTCTGTAGGGAACAGATGCCCTACCAGCACTCCGGGTACAGTCCGTCAGGAGAGAACTTTTTTAGCACCGGCTCCAGGTGACCGATCCGTCCCGAAAAGGTTAAAAGACCAAAAGTAGACTAATGCCATAATGCACATGAAGAAAAATGAAAGATGATAAAAACAAACAGAAACACAACTTAGCCTGTCTAATGGAGCTGTTCCAATGGAAATTGAACTTCCCTTCTGCAAAACAAATGACACCACCTAACATTTATTGATTTAGTCTTCTTTTGCTGAAATGACTGTTTAGTTTATCATGCCATTTTTTCTTCTTTTGTTTGGTTTGGTTTGGTTTTTGTTTGGTTTTTCTTCTTTTGTTATTTTTTGACAAAATTATATTATTTTCAGTGTAAGTGCATGTCTTCTTCCTGAATAGAGTATATTCTGCAATATTAACCTACAAGATACACTCACACAACTGTTTACTTTTTTTTTTCATTTTCTTTATCTCAAACAGCATGAAAAAACACACCTAATAATTAAAATCCCATATATTTAAAATGTCCACGTGTTAATGATCTGCTTAACCATTATTTCCCCAAGACTATCCTACATTTGCATGCCTATATCTCCATAAATAACAGACAAGAAACACTTCAAACAAACGGAACTGTCAACCAGTTTTTGCTAATAATTCTTTCATGACTGGAGTCGCCAAAAGGAAAATAAGCGCATGAACTTAAGAGTTAGTTTCAAGGAGTAGATGGTATTTTAGATCAGGAAAAGACTAAAACACATTTCCTATTTCTAAAAGTCTTACCTCAGCTGGCTTTTTCTGTCCAGAGAATCCAAGAGTGCGCAAAGTACCGGGTGCCAACTGGCTCAGGCCACCTGTAATACATCCACAAGCCATCAATGGCTTTATCCCAGCAATAACAAAGATCTATCAAGCTAACTCACTTACACAGTTGTATTGTTATTTTTTTTTAATTTTCATACTTTTAAAATCATATCACCACCATTTTAAAGATCATTCCAATTATGAAATTTTCATCAGGAAAGAATGAATCAAGATTGATCACCCATTCCCATGAAGGTCATTCAATAATTAAAGAGAATGTATTAACACCTTAAAAGTAACTGTCACAGTGCTTTGTGTCATCCTTTACAGATGGAAGAAATTATAACTCATTCGCAGCAAAGCACATCACCTTATGTGCACGCTGATGTCACTATGTATGACGATGCCCCGCTACTGATGCACCCATAATTAAATTTCATTTGTGATGTTTGCTGTCTTGCAGACTGTGGGCGCTAACTTAAGTGAAACATTCATAAAACTTATCATGCGAAAAAGGATCAGACTATGGCAATGTGTAAAATTCAGTTGAAGAATCTTTCCTGGAATCAGATCAAGAATACCTGCTTGCAAACAATGATTTTGGGGATGAAACTGGTCAAAGAAAGTGTGGGTGACAGAACATCATACGGTCACTCACCTGAAAGTTTTCATTTCATTTTTGGCGCGGATACTGGAGTGTTTTTTCTTTGAGCAAATTAGTGTACATGCTTTTCTACCATCTTATTTGGACTGTTGAAACTGATCTTTCTAAAAATATATCTATAACTTTTTAACTATGTCTGAAGCAGCTTGTTGGCATATTTTTTTTTTAAGTGCAAAAAATTCTGTTTTTCACATAACCACACTTCCTTTTCGTGCGCTTTGAATGAATTATAATCTGTTCACTGCCTACAAGACAGGTATGTCCCTCCAACTGTAGCTGCTGTCACACCTACAGCAACTTTCCTGAATTTTTTAGTTGGCCAATCCAGTAAAAGAGGGTCTCTTCATCATGACAAAATATGATTAGTCTTAATTTGGTATACGACACTGTCCATGACATAAAAGTGTACACAAACAAGCTGGCTAACCAGGGACTCATGCAAGCAGATGATAAAATGCCTGGGTCAAGCTCAAGCAAAGGAAGAGCTAAGAAAAACTACGCTGATTCTTACTAAGCAGAGAAAATGCTTCTGATGCTCCATGACCATACTTTTAATGAAAAAAAGATTACATGAGTGGAGAATGTCTCAGCACAAGTGATGTGGATATTCAGCAACTGATTCAAAGTGCTAAAGAACAACAAGAGATGAGGGCAGAAGTATATTAACTGTGGCGAAGTACAATAGAAAGCTCATTCAATTTCCTGTCAGAAAAACAGATAATCTGTATATTTCTAAGAGAAAATGTAAGCATGTAGAATTTGTTAAATTACATTCATTTTCACTGAAAATTCCCTGGTACGGACAAAGCATCATCAGGCTTATTCCCCTAGAAGTAAACAAGTTAAAGGAAAGCATAGTCTGAGGAGGCCATCTGAAGATGCTGAAGAGAAAAATGCTCAAAATTTAGAGACATTTTGAATTTCAGAACAGGTTCATAATTATATCAGTCATAGATCAGTTTGTGCGATTTTAAAAAATAAATTTGTAACAACACGTTGCAGCATGGTGTACCACACTGCATTATTTAAGATCAAGAACGGGTGCACATCCTGTTTCCAACTCCACTGAACTGGTACAAAAAGGAGGATGCCAGCTTTTCAAGTTGGATAGTTGTCCTCGGCAAGAACTAGGTTAAAACAGGCATCCCAAAGCCAAATGGAAAAAATCTGAAAATCTATGGGGGTCCCAGGGCATGTTCCCTCGGAAAATGTTTTTGAATATAGATGTGGCACAATAGCGCTTTCTGACGCTATCTGGCACAACTTTAGGCTTGTTTATGATCCTTTGTACTGAAGCAAACAATTCAAAATACATACCGGTGTCAGATTTCAAGAAAATAATTTGGTATTTTTCTAATGTACGCTCCAACAAACATTAAACAACAAATTAGACTAAACAGCTTCGAGATTCTTTGCAGTTTTCTACCTCATCTGGTGCTTCTTTTGACTTGAAATGATCTGTAAGTTTGTGGAAGCCTGCTTAATGATAGTTATTAATAGACTTCACAGCAGCACAAGACTTTGAAGACACAGTTGGTTATGCCAGCCTCCGTTATTTTTGAAAGCCATGCGCTCATTTCCATGACATCAATTTTTCGTGAAATCCACTTCTAACTGCTTATTTTTGCAGAGTTTGTCAAATCTTTATAGACATGGTCACACTCTTCAAAAGTTTTGCAATCAGTTCTGAAAACAGGCCGAGCCTGAGAAAACAAAAAACATCAAGAAAAGTCGGAAAATTAGGAGCCCTGTTAAAAACTATGAGTGCAAATTAAACAGTCATCAGTTTCCTCTCCAATGCACATCAAGTTCAGAAGCAAGGAAGAAAATTTTAACTATGATGATATGAGAAGGGTGTAATGATGGCACATTACAGTCCAATGTGAACAAACTGTCAATCAGGGCTAACTTGCAATTAGAAAGAATGTTAAACACTGCTGAATGATTCACCACTGATATTACATGACTACTCATCCTGCCACAGACTAGAGAGGGTAAATGTCACTTATGACATTATAGCAATGAGACGCTTTGCCAAACCCGACCCAGTCAGTAGATCTCACACCCATCTCTTCTTCAGACATTAGTTCCCCAAATTTTGATCTATTCCCCAAACTGACAGAACGGCTCCGTGATTTACATTTCTACAAGTAACGATGTCTTAGAAGTAGAAGTGGCAAAGCAGGTACAACATATCAACTCTGGTTGTCCAGCAACAGGCTTTTCAAACCTTCTGAAAGTATGTTATATCACGAGGAATATAAATACAGAAATGTACTGATTATCATCTAACTTTTCACATTCTTATACATTCTCACTATTTACTGACAGTATTGGATGATCCTTCAATCCATAACAGCAAACTACAACAATCATTTCTACCGAATAAAAGTATGGTATTGTACCATTATGATATATATTTGAAGTCATAACTCACTCTCTCTCTCTCACATACACACACAGACACAACAACACACAGACACATATGCAGACACACACACATACATATGGTATGGTTCTAATGTGCAGATACAGCACTTTTGAAACTGATTTTACACACAGTACACATGTCAAGAACTACATATTTACTTCAGTTAGAAGCCAAGTATTCTGTGACACTGCGACAAAGAAAGTTCTCTATAGATATAAACAGTATGAAAATAGCAAATTTTACATCTCTAAAACATAAATGATACATGTATAAAAAAAACTTTATATATCAAACACAAAAAAGTCAACCTTTCTTATTTCTTTTCAGCGTTTTGCACTTTAGCGATCATACCTCTCTTTGGTGTTTCTTCCCCATCATCCCACATGAACTGGATCCAAAATTCTTTGCGCTTGAAATTGAAGGGTCTGCATCTGTGCGCACACACACACACACACACACACACACACACACACACACACCACACACACACACACTCACACACACACACACACCACACACACACACACACACACACTATAAAAATACGTCCCTTCTCACAAAAACATTCCCTTATAAATAATAAAATTTTTAGATATTCAGTACACATCAAATTACCTAAAGACTAGAAGGCTTTAAAGTAAACACAACCATAATCTGTGTACATTTTATATGATCATCATACAGAATTATCACATTTCTTACCACAACCGACAATTTGTTGGCCACACGAAATTCTACCTGTGAAACATAACAAACAAACTGCCAATCATGATTGTTGTTACTGTTATTGTTGTTTAAGGCCCAGCCGACTGCCTAGAGCCATATCATGGCTACAACTGCTTCAAAACATACTAAACAGGAGAAGAAAAAAGAAAAGAAAATTAAGTACACATATCAATGCGCTTGCGCACATAATCTAAGGACATGCCCCTGGCATTGACTACTCCATCCAATTTATCGCAGAGGGGATTTAAAAACACACCTGAATACAAATATAAGCATACCTAAGGACACAAAAACATATATAAAAACAGGCGTAAATTACCTAAAATTGCTTCCGCATATCTCACCTCCCTTAAGCCAAAAATGCACTTAATACATATACCCAAATATAAATCATAAGAAAAAGTACGTAAGACTTTATCAAACACATACAGGTGAATGGACCAGCAAGGCAGAAAATGATAGGAAGAAATGACAGAAAGCAAGGGAGGAAGAAAGAAACAAAGACAGTGACAGAAAAGAGGAAATTTCCAGCACAGAATTTCCAGAATGTGGGGATACTATTTTAAGTATTTATACTGAAAGAGGCCATGCCAAAGACAACAGAAAAAAAGTGAAATTTGCCATGCAAGACTTTCAGGGGGGAAGTATCTGTAAATGTAACATTCTTTTGATCATTTGAATTATGGCACAGTGAAACGTTTACACAGCTCAGTGAAAGCTTGATGAAATTTTCATGTACAAACTTAGCGCTGTGAATGATAAAGATTCAAATGAAGATTCTGACCACGATTTTGGCAGCAAGTCCGCAAATAGATGTTCGAAAATAGTTACAGTAATGTGTCCAATGTGGTGATGGTTATTCACCATTTTGTAAATACCATAAGAAACTACAACAAAAATATTCGTGGAGCCAGTAGAAGTCTACACATAACGCATCATAAAAGAGAACTCCAGGTAGACCCAGAGAGAAAACATTGGACAGACTTGCATGGTGGCTGAAGACAGAGAGGGTGGGAGATGTACTTGCAGCAACAGGGGATAGATTCATGAGGAAAACCATGATCGCCAACGCCATGCGGCACGGCACATGATAATGATCATCATCATCAAATCAAATATTCAATTCTTTTGCTTTGCAATAGGCCATTATAATGAATATCAAGCAGTCATTTTTAACAAACTGACAAAGTTTTAAGCAGATCTGTTCAGGGAATTATCACATTCACAATTTCATCTATGTCATTGCTTAAAGTTAAACCACCTTTTTTCTCTTAAAAAGTTAAATTCAAAAATAAAATTTTCAAGTCGACTTTTGTTATTTTGGTCCTATTCAAGTTTTACTAATATTTGTTTTCTTTTCTTTGTTATTTCTTTTTGTCTTTTTCATTTACACACACCCATCCCTCTCATTAGGTTTTTCCCTTTTCAAAAATTGCTTTTCTACAATATGCTCAAATCCACTCTTCAACATCTGTATATTTTCTGTTGAATGTTCACTTATTAACATTACTGTAAATAGTTTCAATAATTACCTGGGCTTGCTTCTCTGACTGCAGCTGATCCCCTCTTGTTCTTGTTTGGCGGCATCATGACATGTCAGATGAAAACGTGTCACAAATTCCAGCACCAACACACTGCTGATTTCACACCACCACACTGTTTCTTTATGAAAGATTTTCCAATATCTTAGGCTGCAACAGAAAACAGTCCAGTTCATGATCAAATATACACACTGCTACAATACTGGGTACTTTGCTTGTTTATTTTGGGGAGGGGGGGGGATAATCTTTTGCATTAAGATTTTTCTTACACGCATGTATGCATGTTGTTTTGCCCACACTGTGCAGAAAGCCTATATTCAATCTTCGGAAGGAACATACACTGGATGCTTTCATATTTCTATAATTTATATAACATTATGATTAACATTATTAACAAATCACCAGGCACTGACGTGACTTGTCAGATCTTTAGCATGTATACATAATTAATATTCTGCATGCACAAACACACGATGGGGGTTTGGGCATAACAGTTTTACACGTTACCCTGAGCAGCTCAGGAAAATCCCCACCATTTATTTACCAAGTGAAAGTTGCCTGGGAAGAATCAAACCAACACCTTTCGACTGAAAACCTAATGTCTTACCCACTTCATTACCATGCCTTATACAGATTAAAATACTCAAACACAAGGAATTCGATGATATTAACCTGACAAGCAGAGGCACAAATTCATGTACCTCATACATGTTAATCATATTAGCATCAAAGACGCACTGTAGTAACATACCATTCTAACAATACTGTTCATGTGATTAAACAGGATGCACAATCAACTTTTAATTTTAGATGGAGATAGTGCCTTTGCTGGGATTGTACACTGACATTCAAACTTTGTTACAGGATACTCCATAAAATAAAAATGATTCCAACCAGAGTCGGTCATTAGCCGAGTTGCCTACATTTCATTCTTTTTTTGTTTAGGACTATTCATCCTAACTGAACATACAAAGGTTTAAATCAGAATTGTAGAATCACAATGATCTGCCGTAATAAATGAATAATGTCTATCCATCATAAAATTGAAAGCATTAGCCGATTAGGGAACAACAATGGTCATGATAGTTTGATATGATTGACAAGATTTTTTTTGACAAAAACAAATGACTGTCAATGACTTTGAAAAAAAAAATTATCATAATTCAACTATTATTAGTGCAAAACATCTCCTGACCAAATTTACTCAACTGTCTAGCCAACATTGATTCTTATTATCAATTTGGTCCCTATGTAACATGATTGTGTTGCAGATTAAGTCACACTTTTAGGGTCAAAGATGAAAAATTCTTCCAAATACATCTATCCTTTTCAAAGAAACTTTTAGACAAGAACAGTTATAATGTGTTGTTTTGGTTGTCTGACAACTAAAACAACTCATTTTAGTTGAAACTCAAATAAGTTGGGCCTATGAAGAAATTGAAAGTAGCCCCCTCCTCCCCCTTTTCTTATTAATCAATATCTATTTTAATTTTTTTCAACACCAACAACAGTCCCATACCAACCTACTTAATACAATATTACCACTACATTTTGCATCAAAGTCAGTTAAAAAAACAAAACAAAACAAAACAGGTGTTATCTGTATTTTCTTTCAAAATGTGCAATTCAGAAAGTGAAAGTAGAGACGAAGGTCACGTGCTTGCATGAAAAACAAAAGCAGACGCACTGAACAAAGCTAACGTGCATATTTAGTTTCGTAAATATTCCGTTCTTCGGTCCCCCAACTCACTTCTTCATATCATTTTACATCTCTTCAATGCAGGCTAAAGTTACTTTGTAATATAAACAATTAGGTACACACGAGCAGAAGACAGAATCTGCACGAGTATAACTCGCTATTCAAACTAGCGATTGCTGTACGCCAGTACGGTGAATCGGAAATGGTCAATGGTGTAATCTAATTACGTATTCACAGTAAAACAGCGATGAAACAGCTCAAGTGTTCGGTTCATCCGTCTGCCAGGACATATGATAGTACAATTAGAATATGAAAAATATAAATTGTTTCAGATACCTCTGAATTAACCACAAATTTCGAACCAGTTATCTCCTTACTGACGTATTCCACGCTTATTTGGCGCCATCATGGCGAAATTTATAACCACAGGAGATCGGGAAATGACGAGAATGATTTTTGCAGAGCTAGGCACACTTGCCAGTTTCGAATCCATATGCGCGCTAAAGATTTCTTTTCCCGTGAAAAAAAGGTACCCGCATGCCCGTCAGCAGCAGTCATTCGAGTTCCATATAATCGTTGATTGTGGGTTCAAGTTCAACGAGAGCTACATTAATCTAACCTCCTTCTTGTCCATCTTAATATGTTTTTGCTATGTGTCTGCCAAGGTTATCTGGGGGTTTTTCAAAGGATCATCGCACTCAGGGAGGTTACCTTTGTGCTCACTGTTTTGTGTGTGTTTGTTTTCTAAACCACTTTAATGGCCACAGAGGCTGGGGCAGTTTTCTTACAATGCAATGATGATGATGTCGATGAGGATGATAATCATGATGCTATGGAGTTCCATATAGGATTGAGACTGCGTGACAGGGCTGTACTCTTACTATCATAATATATCCTGGCGTCAGTCAGGTCCGAGAGATACAGATACCTGCGGTGCTGGTCAAAAGACTTAAGCAACACCCTCAAGGACGCATCCGTGAAGCGGATGAGACTCGATTGTGTGGTCCCAGTCTTCCCAATGAGCCCATAGCACGCCCAACTCTGGTTAAGAGCCAGCTAGAGCCGAAAAATCCGACAACGATTTTGAAAGGACTAATGGGGAATCGAACCTACAACCTTCAAGTCGGTAGTCCGTTTGTTAACCACTGCACCATGGAGACTGGTTTGCCATGGTTATCTTCACCAGAGAACATAAGTTTATGAGCCTTGTATCCGTCTGTGTTGAAGCCTTAGAGTGAAATTTGCATAATAATTTCGTTTATAATGATAAGTCTATTTTATGATGCAAAAGATCCCAGTCAAAAGCATATTCATTGCACTTTACAGTACCTAAACATTGTCAAACTTAGGTAGAAAGAAACTCTAGGGAGAGCTAGACAACAGAAGGTCTTCAGAGAAGTAACCCCCTTTAGACAAGTGTTTCGGCCCTGAATTCCTTACACTCTCGGGGGGCCGGGCCACATCCAGGTCATGACTCCTGGATGCCCTTCTGCTGTTGTCTATTTTTTTTTTCCCACGCCGGGGATCGAACCTGGGCGATTCTGCGCTTCAGAACTGCGGTACGCGGTTTTACCAATGTGCTAACGGGGCACACATCATCTGTAGGGAATTTAATCCTTATGAAGTTCACTTTTTTCGTTCCTCCTTGCCCAGATCCAGCTTGAGCTCCTTTCTGCTGCCTCTGCCATCGCTTTAAGGGCTCTAGTCCTCTTCTTCCCAGAAATGGCGAGTTGTTTCATGAGATCATAAGCGGAGGTGCCCACAAACCCTCTTGCCCCGACCTCTATGGCGAAGATTTTGACCCGCAGACCTGCTTTCTTCAGGGTGCTGGCAAGACCGGCGTATTTTTCGGTCTTGTAGATATGTGCTTCTTCCATTCTGCTTTCGTATGGCACAGTGAGTTCTATCAGAATCACTTGTTTCGAGGAGTCAGAGTGGAGAGCGATGTCTGGTCTCATGCCTGTCTTGCTGATGACATCTGGGTAATTTCTCCACTCTGGGAGGTCTGCTGTACACTCCCAGTCGACTGCTCCATCCAGAAGACCCTTTGGCAATGTGCTGGTTGTCATAGCCCTTTCGGGCCAGACCTGTTTCCCTCCTGCTTTGTAGAACGTTGTCATAGCAATTGGTGCGTTTGGGGTCATGGTTTTTTCGCTAACCACATCTGTGATCACTTTCAGAACTTGGTTGTGCCTCCATGTATACCTTCCTTGGGCTAGCGCTACTTTGCAAGAGCTTAGGACATGTTCCACTGTTTGTTTCTTCTGACAGAGCGGACATGCTGGGTCGTCTGCTTTCCCCCATTTCACTAAGTTTGCATTCGAGGGGAGCAGGTCATATACAGATCTGAGGAGGAAGCTTATCCTTAGAGGAGCCATGTGCCACATATCGTTCCAGCTGAGACTTCTTTGGAGTGCACTGTCCCATGTTGTCCATTGCCCTGTTGACCTTGCTGGACTGCCTTCTGCACTCTTTTGACATCTTCTTCTTCCTTCAACTCCTGTATGATCATGTCTCTTTTTTCCTTCCCTTTGGCTTTGGACCACCACTGCATTTTTGTTGCTCCCAGTCCCTGTCTGTTGGTTTGCGTGTGTCCAATTATTTCTTTGATGCTGAGGTTTCTCTTGGCATTGTTTACAGCCTCTTGGACTTTCCACTTTCTGCCAGTTCTCAGCTTTGGATGAACTGCTCTCACGATATTGTCCTCCGATTCCTCTAGCATGCTCAACAGTCTTGCTTTTCCAACTTTGTATTCCTCCACTATGGATTTCAGAGGTAGCTTCAGCATTGCTTGACGACAGTAGAATGCAACATCAGTGAGACCAGGTGGGACACCGAGCCATTTTCTTGTGTATTTGTTGATTTTGGCTTCCATTGCTTCGACTGTGCTGGTGCAAATGTCATAGATTAGCAGTGGCCACAGCAGCTTTGGTATCAGCATGAACTGTAGACACCAGACTTTGTATTTGCCTGGCAGTCCGCAGTTATCTATTTTCTTCAGGCCTTCTTCTGCTGTTTGCTTGGTTTCACATCCCCTTTGTGTGTCTTTCAGGGAGTCATCATACCATCTTCCGAGACTTTTTACTGGCTCTTCTGTGACAGTGGGGATGGCTTGGTTGGCTACCATGAATTTGACTGAATCTGCCACTTTTCCTTTTCGCAGTGAGAGACTTCGGGATTTCTTAGGTTTGAACCTCATTCTTGAAGAGGCCACCAGCTCATCCAGCTGCTTTAAGATTTGGTGTGTCTCTTCCTCATCCGTGGACAAGACTGTTGTGTCATCCATGAAAGCTTTCAGAGGAGGCATCTGGTATCCATCTCCCAGATTCACTGGACCTGAACTCTTCATTGCAGCTTTCAAGATGACTTCCATTGCCAACACGAACAGTATGGGAGAGATTGCACAGCCCATTGCAATGCCCACCTCTAGGTCTATCCAGTCCGTGGTGTATTCTTTGGTAGAGAACCGCATTGAGAACCCTTGGAAATACTTCCTCAGCATTGTTCGGATGTTTTCTGGGATGTGATACATTTCAAGAGCCAGCTGGATCATATCGTGTGGAACTGATCCATATGCATTCGCCAGATCAAGCCAAACTACGTCAATGTCTCTCTTCTCTGTTCTTGCTTTTTGGATGGCATCCCAAATCAACGTGGCATGTTCCAAGCATCCAGGCATTCCTGGTATGCCTCCCTTTTGGACTGACATATCCAGATACTTGTTTTCAGTCAGGTATTTTGTCAATCTTGCTGCCATAACAGAGAAGAAGATTTTCCCCTCGACGTTCAGAAGTGATATTGGCCTGAACTGATTGATGCTGCTGGAGTTCTGCTCCTTCGGAATGTACACTCCTTCAGCTCTCATCCATTGGTCGCTGATCTTCTGGTTCCTCCATGCTGATCGAATCATCTTGTGGAGCCACTCGAGCACTTTTGGGCATTTCTTGTAGAGCAGGTATGGTATTCCGTTTGGTCCAGGTGCTGACTTGGCTCTGGCTTTCTTTACTACGTTCTTCACTTCATCCAGTGTTGGTGGTTTGTTATTGAATTTTCCTTCTGGCGCTGCAGGCCAAACCAGATTTTGGATTTCAAGTGGTGCCTCGCGCTGAGAATCGGAATATGTTTCCCTGAGATGCTGCTCTAGGGTTTCTTTGCCCACTGTGAGAGTCCCTGATTTGGGTTGTTCAAACAGCTTTCTTGCAAAGTCAAAGGGATCTTTGAAGAAACGATCTTGAGTCTTCTTCTTTTTGCTCTTTCTTCGCCTTGCTGATTCCACTTTGCTGAGAGCATTGTGTTTGGCCTTCCGATCTTTCCAGAGTTCCAGGAGCCCTTGCTTCTCGAATTCTGAGGCAGTTTTCATTCGCTTTTTAAGCTTCCTTTTCTCCCTCCGGATGCTCTCCATCTGTTGCTGTCTTCTGGATTTCTGGGGAGGCGTTTTTGTCTTTGGCTGCTTCACTCCATAAGTGTCCCTGCAGATAGAGTATATGATGTCTCCGTATGTGTCAAGTTTGTGTTCCAGCGTACTGTTCCCTATTAGCGCATTCAGCTTAAGGACAAGTTCCTCATCTAATTTCTCCCATTGTTCTTTTGCACCGGCAGGCGGCAAATTGAGTTTTCCACGTTTGGCGTTAAGAGCTTGTGCAAAATCCGCATCAGAACCGTCAGCGTGGATGTCCTCGGCACTATGGTTTAATTCCTGGCCTTGGTCATCCAACGTCTCACCTGCTATCGCAGTGCGCTGCTGCTGGTTCGTATGTGTCTTCAAACAGCCCATTTTTGTCCTGTGGATCTTCATGCCGCGTTTGGTGGTGAATCTCCTTCCACACGCACACGGAAATTCCAACTGGTCATTAATCATGGTCCGTTGTGCGTTTCCAGTCGTGATGGAGTCAGTGCCGATGGATTCATCATTCTCTCCCCCTTTCGGTGAATCCTGGGAGCATCTTTCATTTGGAAAACTCGTGGCATGTTATCAAAGGCAAGGTGGGAAGCCAACCCACAAAGCCCGCAGATCTAGTCTTTCCCAGTGTCCTTCGGTCTTTCCCGAATGTCCTCCGAACTATTCCCGGAAGTCAATGGACTGACCATGTGCAGGTAGAAAGAAACTCTAGGGAGAGCTAGACAACAGAAGGTCTTCAGAGAAGTAACCCCCTTTAGACAAGTGTTTCGGCCCTGAATTCCTTACACTCTCGGGGGGCCGGGCCACATCCAGGTCATGACTCCTGGATGCCCTTCTGCTGTTGTCTATTTTTTTTTTCCCACGCCGGGGATCGAACCTGGGCGATTCTGCGCTTCAGAACTGCGGTACGCGGTTTTACCAATGTGCTAACGGGGCACACATCATCTGTAGGGAATTTAATCCTTATGAAGTTCACTTTTTTCGTTCCTCCTTGCCCAGATCCAGCTTGAGCTCCTTTCTGCTGCATAATAATTTCGTTTATAATGATAAGTCTATTTTATGATGCAAAAGATCCCAGTCAAAAGCATATTCATTGCACTTTACAGTACCTAAACATTGTCAAACTTAACATGTAACAAGAGACAATAAATCTAAAAGAAGTCTGACCGCCCGCATTGAAGCAAACACGAACCAGAAAAACACACAAATAGAATCAGAAAGAGTATTTAATACAACCAGACAAGACAAGGTACAAACTTTCGATCAACTGGCCTTTGTCAAGCGTAAACGTAAGACCACAAAAAACAACAAAACAAATTCAAATATTAGGAGAAAACACAAACAGAACTTCCCAGTTGCTTCATCCAGTAGGAGAAAAAGACTGATATGAAATCATAAGGTGTAAGTGTGCATATGTATATATAGATATGTGTGTATGTTTATATGTTATTTAATAGTAATATACTTACACTCAAGAATTGCTCTCAGCCAGTGCATCATAGTTTTTTGGCTCCAGTCCCTCTTCAGAATAAAACAATAATGATATGGCATGACCACTTTCACATCGCAGAATTCATCTCAATTCCCCTTAGACATCATATTTGCCTCCCTTCTTCACAGTTCTTACTATTACTCACAATCGCATTATGATTTTATATCAGTCTACTTTTTTTTCTACTATTGATACTACACATTAACCTATTTATACCCAAACCTTATTTCTTGATAAAAGGTATGTTAAACCGCTGCATGATTTGGTGTCATATGAGCGTACTTAGCAGTTGCGACTTTTTTTTTTTTTTTTTTTTTTTAAGCACAAAATGTTTGCGTCCTTTTGAGGGGATCATGGGAACAGTTGGATACGGATTTTCTGTGTCATCGCACAACAGAAACACAAATTCGCTTCTTTGTATTTTTTTTTTTTTTCATTTTTAATGCTTTGAAATGGATTCGAATTAGAACAATTGTGGGGTTTTATATCCATTTCTAGACAAGAAAAGGGGAATTTCTTTTTTCATTTCAACAAGAGATAAATGCGTGCGCGCGCGCGCGCGTGTGTGTGTATGTGTGTGTTCCTCTGTGTGTGTGTGTGTGTGTGCGTGTGTGTGTGTGTGTGTGTGTGTGTGTGTGTGTGTGTGTGTGTGTGTGTGTGTGTGTGTTTTGACACGAATGGGCCGGTAAGATTTTCTCTGCAGTTTCTAAATATATCTTAAGCAAATTTGGGTCAAAGCTGTGCTGGGACTGTTCAGGACTAGCAAAAACATAAGTTAAGAAGGTCATACAGACAAGAAACACACACCACACACACACACACACACACACACACACACACACACACACACAAACAGAAACATACACACATGTGTTTTTGGAGTGTAGTCTTGGCGAGGTATTAGGTGGGTTTTTTGTTTTTGTTTTGTTTTGTTTTGTTTTAGGACTTATTATTGTTTTATGGTTTAGATGTGCCCAAATTTTATTGTACATGATTCAGCCCAACATGTTATGTACAAGGCTTGGGTCCCAGTAAGCATAGCCAGGATTTTGTAATCATCATAACTCCCACCTCCCTTTCCCAATGAAAAAAAGTAGAAATCCCCAAATTACTGGCCTGTTTACTGTGTGCATTGTTCGGTACTTGGGTTATAAACAGCTGGCCATTGCAGCAAACAAAGTGAGTAAACAAGGCAAAGCAACCTCTATTGTTTGAATAAATACAATTACCCCAAGCCCCCTCTTAAATATTTTAGTTAAAACAACAACAGTAACGACGACAGAAACAACAGTAAGAACAGCAACAACAACAACAACGACGACTACGACGACATCAACAACACTCGTTTTAAACAGCCTATGTTCCATCTAATTTCTTGCTTCGTCGGATTGCGAAAAAAAAGTGAGAGACAAAATTTAACGAGGAGCAGCGATTAACTGGATACCAAACGCTGTTCCGTACAGAAGAGCTACAAACACATGTGCCAGCGAGCCTTCTCGAAGACTAGTTGATCTTTTGATTGTCATTAGTTTCTGGTAAGAATGTATCTTTGTTTCATATGTTTCATTTTCTCGTTAATACTGATTTAGCCATTTGGTATGCCTGCTTACCGTCTATTTTACATCACAATAAGAAAACAGAAGTAAGTTTCAGAAGCGAAGCCGAAGGCAAGGTCAAAGTTGAAAGTCGAGATCTGATGAGAGAAAAATCGCTTCGAAGAACTTTCAGTTTCATATTGAAACTCTCTCTCTCTCTCTCTCTCTCTCTCTCTCTCTCTCTCTCTCTCTCTCTCTCTCTCTCTTCTCTCTCTCTCTCGTAATTATTTGATATTTATCTGATTTTCTCCCTGATACACTGCTATTACAGCCTAAATAAAACCGGTTGCATCACTTCAAAAGCACTTGCTGACTGATTAGGGCCAAACTTATAAACTGGGCATATGGCCCTAATCAGGCTAAATTCAGTGGTATTGAAAATAACATTGAAGCATCAGTGCATATATGATAAATAAATGTAGGCTCATGCCCAGTAGAAGTTTTTAGAATCAATATCTTCCTCACACACACACACACAGTCACACACACACACACACACGCTTATGCACACACACACACACACACACACGCGCTCATGCACACACACACACACACACACACATGCGTGCGCGCACTCATGCACACACACACACACACACACAAATACATGCATGCACGCATGCACACGCATTTTCCCTCTCACACACTTGTTTAGTCACAAACATGCTGTCGTTTTATCTAGCCCTGTGACTAAACAAAGCAGTTTTTGTTATCAGCAGTAACAAGGTCAATCTAAGTATGTGTGTCGGAAGAGGCTTACTTTTTTTTGGTTTTTTTTTTTGGCCACATAATAGGTAGAATAATTGAGGTCCATCTGGACTGACATTGTGTTGAGTAGGCCTACTGGCCCAGTAGCAAAAATATTCACTTCCAAGGGGCAATAAGCCTGCTGCAGCTGGGTGTGTATCATGCAGTTTTTAGTGAAAATGGGCATATGCCTACATTAATTAAATATTCTGCAGGCTACTGTTTTTTGTTGTTTTTTTGTTTTGTTTTTTTGTTTGTTTTGTTTTTTGTTTTGTTTTTGTTGTTTTGTTTTGGTATGCAAATGATCATTATACTTTTTCTGAAAGGAAAGTGAATGAGCTTTCTATCATACTCAGCCTCTAATTCTGCACTCTGCTGTTATACTGGAGCACTTAAAATCAGTACCTGAGCATCCACATCACCTGTTCTGACACTGACAGTGTCTGAGACATCTTGGTCCATATTAAGTGAATCTACCAAGATATAGCTCTTTTCATCAAAGTTAGGATGATGGAGCATCTGAAAAACTTCTTTTGTTGAGTAGAAATCAGCATTTTCTTTTTATCCATTTTTCTTTATTTGGCTGAGCTTGGCCCAGCCATTTTGCATCAGCACACAGGGCCCATTGATTTATCAGCTAGTGCATCAGCACTTGGGCTTAGGGAAAATTCAGAAAAATCCCAGGATGGGTATGCCTATCCGGTAAGCGCTGTGGTAGCCGCTACAGTAGGATGGATATACCTGGCTTGCATACAGTGAACAGGTCGATGTGATTGCCTTGAAAATGACAATTCTCAGGAGTTGGTTTGTTTGTTATCGTGCTGTCATGTTTCTGCATTATTTCACCGATCACAATGTCTGGGAATTGCTTTTATTGTACTATGATAATGTATGGCAATTGGGATGCTGATCATGATGTTGTAGATTTCTATTTTGGATTGACACTACTTGACACTGACAGGGCTGTATTGTATGCCTTCTTTTATCATAAGGTTAAAATACCTCTATGCCCGTATGATGTTGATAAGGAAATTTGAGAAGTGGGGTCCTAATCATCCCAATGAGCGCACAGCACACCCAACTCAGGGTAAGAGCTGGCTGAGGCCATATAATTCCTCGGTTATTTTTACAGAACTGATAGGATTTGAATTCACAACTTTCCAGTCGTTAGTCCTTTTTGCTAGCCACAGCACCACAGCGACTGTTGTGAGATCCTGGGATTAGATTTAAAGTAAGACCTGGATGGTAGATCAAAATGTGTGTAGGATCAGGGTTTAGACTTTCTTGTTTTATTCCTTTATGTTTCATTTTATTTGTTTTAATCAGTCTGATTTTCTTGGATGTATTTATGCACATTATTTTGCCTGCACTATGGACTATGGTGCTGCACAATGTGCATCTTTTGTATTTGGTGGACGTGCTTTCTGGGTATTATCCAAAAACTATCACTATCAGTCACAGACGTAACTTATTCTGTTAGAGGATCTTTAATCACACTAATGTGCGTATTTGATGCTCAGCATATGTAGTTCCACAAAGGAGGTTTAAATCTGTGTACATGTTGACCTAGGGAAAAAAATCCATTCATCATTTGGGAGGGGACCAGGCAAGATCAAACTCAGCCATTCCGACTGACATGGAAAATGAAGTTCTGTGTGCTTTATGCAGGCCTGCTGAGTACACTTGAGAGAGCCCACAGTAACAGAGAGATTGGTCCTGGCAAAATTCCTGTCATCTGTGATGCAGACTGTGCAATGTACAGAGCATGGGCCAAACAACTGGATCACAATTTATACATCTGAGACAGCTTTGCTCAAACTCAAGACTTCACACAGGACAGCCAGTTCTCTCCCTTTGACCAACAGTCTGTTTCGTTCAGCCAGTTTCACCCTTTTAGATAAAAAATAAAACCTGTGGAGAAAATACAATCACGAAACAAATGCAACCTAAAGAGTATGAATTGGAAATGTTGAAGTTTACATCCATCGAATGGGTCAACTTTGAACTTCCAGTTAGATGCCCCTGTGGGTTCAGTCAGCCCAGGCACCTCCGCCAGGTGGGTAAAGAGTGGATAGTTTTCTGATCTGCCAGGTCAGCATGTGTGCAGATATGCATGTGCCAAAATCCTGTTTATGTATGTACGTATGCAGAATATTGAAAAACACCTGCTAAAGCCGTACAGAAGTACTGTAACTTATTTCGGTTCCTGGCTTATAATAGGAAACATGAAAACACTGCATGAGCACCAACCTATTAGTATTATGCAGACAGTGCAACAACATAATGGAATGTTGTCACCTCACCTGTCAGCTTGAGTTCTGTGTGTTCCACTGAAAAGTCTGTTAAGTCCTGTTGAGTTTGAACAGTAGTGCTTATGTGTACATGTAATGCGCAGTGAAACTGATATTAGGAAACAGCGCTATACAAGAATGAGTTGTGCTTTTCACGTATTTGCTTTAAAATGTCTGAAATATGTTTTGAAAAATGATTGCAACTGTTAGAGCTATTTTGAAGCATGCAATGAAGCTTGTTCTATCAAAACTTGGTTTCTCATTCAGAATGATTGTTCATAATTGTTGTACTAATACAAGAGATTTAGCATACTTACTTCCCTTTGGCAGTCAAAGAATGTAGTTCAATAAACTGATAGTTTCTGTTGAGTTACAATTAGACTTTAGTATTGTGTATAACATTATAACTATCAGAACATCAGACTTTAGTATTGTGTATAACGTTATAACTATCAGAACATCAGACTTTAGTATTGTGTATAACGTTATAACTATCAGAACATCAGACTTTAGTATTGTGTATAACGTTATAACTATCAGAACATCAGACTTTAGTATTGTGTATAACGTTATAACTATCAGAACATCAGACTTTAGTATTGTGTATAATGTTATAACTATCAGAACATCAGACTTTAGTATTGTGTATAACGTTATAACTATCAGACTTTAGTATTGTGTATAACGTGTATATTGTGTATTTGTCATGTTACATAAGAGTGGAAATGTCAAAGACTGCAACAATTATAGAACAATTGCACTGATCAGTCATGCCAGTAAAATACTGCTGATAATAATTTTAAACAGGTTAAAGCCAAAAGTAGAGGAAGAGCTATCCGACTGTCAGGCAGGCTATAGGAAAAACAGGGGAACAATAGATATGCTGTTTGTACTCCAGATATTGATAGAAAAGATTAGAAACACAGACCAAGAGATGTTCATCGTTTTCATTGACTACAGCAAAGCATTTGATAGCGTGATTCACCAAAGTCTTTTCCACTTCATGATCAAGATGGGTTTTCCAAGACATCTGGTTTCCCTCATAGCTTCATTATATAATGATCAAAAAGCAACAATCAGATGGAATAATCAAAACTGCAAATTTTTTAACATCACTAAAGGGGTAAGGCAAGGTTGCATCCTGTCTCCACATCTCTTCAGCATATACACTGAACATATCATGAGAGAAGCAGACATAGAAGACATGGGAGTAAATATTGGTGGTAGAAACCTGTCAAATTTACGCTACGCAGATGACACAGGATTACTGGCAGACAACATTACAGGCTCTAGGAGGATACTGTACAGGGTAGACCGGGTTGGAAAGGCAGCTGGGCTGGACTTAAATTCAAAGAAGACAAAGGTTATGCATGTTGCAGGCAAATATAACACTAGACAGGACCAGATCATGCTAAACCAAGTCCCTCTAGAAAATGTCAAGGACTTTAGATATTTAGGTTCAGTCAAGACACACGATGGAACATGCTCAAAAGACATAAAGATGAGAATTGGAATGGCCAAGAACAGTATGGTTCAATTGAACAATATTTGGAAAGACCACAGCATAACAGCAGACCTTAAGATAAAACTCTTAAAATGTCTTGTCTGGCCAGTGATGTTATACGGCTGCGAGGCATGGACAATGAAGAAAGAGGATGAAAGACGAGTGGAAGCAGCAGAGCTGTGGTTTTACCGAAGACTGCTGAGGGTCAAATGGACGGATAGGCGCTCAAATGAAAGCATACTGAATGAGTTGGGTACTACACGCAAGCTTCTAGTACTCATACAACGGAGGAAACTGAAATATGTTGGACACGCAATCCGTAATGAGAGAACAGACTTGATGTCCACTGTCCTCCAAGGTAAAGTGGAAGGAAAGAGAAACAGAGGACGGCCACCTGCATCACTTGCTAGAAACATCACAAACATCAGTGGCAAGAAACTCCAGGAGGTGGTCAGACTTAGCCAAGATCGAGAGTGCTGGAGGCAACTTGTGAGGACATCATGTGCAGCGGCCAACACTGTTCCCGGTGACGCCGACAGGTGAGACAGGTGAGGTGAGATAACGTTATAACTATCAGAACATTATGGCAACAGTAGCACTCAGTGAGACATATTAACACTTGTAACAGTAGCATTATTATTTTTTTGGTTTTTTTTTGTTCTTGATTTATTTTATTTTTAGTTGTTTCATTTTTTCATTTTCTTGTTATTATCATTATTATTAATTTATCATCATTGTATTGTTACAGGTCACTCTGCCTTGTTGACGAGCAGACCCAAGCCACCATTCCACTGGTGTAATCCAGCATCAACAGAAGCTCCTCTGTCTTCCTTCCTGTGTGTGTAAACACCACTTGCTGAACATGTCCTTTGATTCCAAACTGCCTTCAGCTGAGGGTGCAGACCCAGAGCTGCAAAGCTTCATTCAGATGGAGACGCAGCGTGCACAGTTTCAGGGCCAGGTGCACAAGCTGACAGACCTGTGCTGGGATCAGTGTGTGGACAAACCTCGTGACAAGCTGGACTCGCGCACTGAGACTTGCATGTCCAACTGTGTGGAACGCTTCATTGACACTTCCCTCAGTATAGCTAACCGCTTCCAGAAGATTCTGCAAGGGAATCAGTGATGATTAGAGGCTGCTAAATGTGTGGATAATACAGTGGTGGTGCGTTCATGATGTGTGTGTGTGTGTGTGTGTGCGTGCGTGTATGTGTGTGCATGCGTGCATGTCCGTGTGTGTGTGTTTCTTTCTGAGTGAGCGCACATGCGTATATGCGTAAAATGAAATTTCAAGATTAGAGCATGCACTGTTTATGCAGTTTCACAGAAGTAATAATATGGTAACTGTGGTAATTTGTGTTGTGAAGGGGATAGTGAAAGGATCTGCAGAATGGATTGTTTATTTTTTTAGCATTTACAGCTTTTTCCCCCCAGAGAAAGTGTGTCTGGTTTTCATTCGTCTGACTCATTATGTACGAGGTACATCCGTTCATCAGTTTTGATAGAATCAGTAAATTTTCTCGTCCTATATATCTCTATTATGTGGATTTGCTAACCATGGAATGTTGGTGTTTTTTCAGAATTTCTGTTAATTGTTTGCTTGTTTTTATTATTTGTTTGTGTAATTTTTGTAATTGCAGGATAATGGTGAAAGTTAAAGAAAAAATGCTGCTTTGTTCTTGTGACTGAGCTGAAAAAACAACCCAGCTGAGTACAGCATGAAATTTGGAGCATGGAATATAATTGATTTTATTACATATTAGCCTATATAACTCAGTTGATGTTTAATTCTCTTTTTTTTATTTTTTTTTTATTTGTTATGTAATTATACAACTCAAGAATAACAGAATAAAAGCAAGTTTAAAAAAGTTGGAGTATCTTGTGTGGTCTTTTGGTTTTTTTTTATTTATGTAATTATGCAACTCAAGAATAATATAAATAAAAGCAAGTTTAAAAAAGTTGGAGTATCTTGTGTGGTCTTGGCTTTCATGTCTGAAAGCAACAGTCAAACATATGTGCTTACACATACACACACACACACACACATACACACGCACGCACATGCAGACATACTTACGTGCACACACACACACTCACATGTGCATACATACACACACACAGACAGACACACACGCACAGACACACACACATACACACACGTACACACACACACAGTCACCACACACACACACACACACACATGTGACATTCGCTTAAATTTAACAGGCAAGTTTTCTCTGTCTGTCTGCCTCTCTCTCGCTCTCTCTTTCTTTCTGTTTTGTCTCTCTTTCTTCTTTCTTTTCTCTCTCTTTCTCTCTCTGTGTCTTTTTCTCTCTGTCTCTTTCGTTCTTCACTCTGTCAATGTAATTATCACATGAAAATAGTGATGATGGACTCTCCTGCTGTTTGATGCCGGTGTTGGATGAGTATGCATACTGTTCCTCATTGCCTGGTATGGGTTTCATATGAGATACAAGACTAATCCTGGAAGCACATGCACTTCCACAGGCACTGTATGTGAAAGAGCCTTGTGGCCATAGTCCTGCTTCTTGCATGAATGCGTACATACACTGTACATATTTGCTTTACGTGTGTCTGTCTCTCATAATTTGTGGAGTGGTAAGGGCTCTTTTGAGATGAGGTGCTTTACAAGTAAGCTAGCTAGGGCTACTGATGGTTATTACTATCGTTACTATTGTACACCGGATGCGAGGTGTGGGGCAGTCAGCAAGATTGAGGCAGCCGAGATGTGGTTTCTAAGAAGAATGTTGAGAGTTCCATGGACAGCAAAGAAAACAAACGAGACAGTCTTGATGGAGGCAGACACAAGTAGATCATTCATAAGGAAGATTACGAAAAGACAGGCAACATTTATAGGCCATTTTATGAGGAAGGGGGATTTGGAGCACCTGGTCACAATGGGAAAGCTGGAGGGAAAGAGAGCACCAGGTAGACCCAGGGAGAGAATGCTGGACGGACTTGCAGAGTGGCTGGGGATGAGGAGGGTGGGGGAGATTTCTAGGGGCAACGAGAGATAGAGATGGTTGGAATTTCCATGGTCGCCAACGCCATGCGGCAGGGCACCTGATGATGATAATGACTATTGTACACACTGATACTTTGTGCACACAGGTGCGTGTGCATACATGTATGCTCAATCACAAATGTGGGGTAAAGATTTATTGTCTACACATGTACATTCACAAATGGATGAAGAGATATGTACAATTACAAATGGATGTGGAGATTGATTGTGTGCTGGCTTAAAATGCGTGTTGAGACTGATTTTGCTATTGATGCTGGTTTTATGGTAGGGGGGCCTACTCATGTATGACTTTGCCGTTGCAATAATGGACTGTCAAAGAGATGGAGAATCCTGCATCCCACCACTCCCAACAGTCATACTGCTTACCTAAGTAGATCATGATGATAGATATGTATATAACCAGCTCTGGGGAAATGAGATGTGCGAAAACAATTTAAGATAATTTAGGCCCGTTTTCATATATGATCTAGAGTCCTTAGGTCCATTTACATGTGTGTTCAGGTATGTTTTTTTAAATTCCTTAGGTCCATTTACATGTGTGTTCAGGTATGTTTTTTAAATTCCTTAGGTCCATTTACATGTGTGTTCAGGTATGTTTTTTAAATTCCTTAGGTCCATTTACATGTGTGTTCAGGTATGTTTTTTAAATTCCTTAGGTCCATTTACATGTGTTTCAGGTATGTTTTTTTAAATTCCTTAGGTCCATTTACATGTGTGTTCAGGTATGTTTTTTAAATTCCTTAGGTCCGTTTACATGTGTGTTCAGGTATGTTTTTTTAAATTCCTTAGGTCCATTTACATGTGTGTTCAGGTATGTTTTTTTAAATTCCTTAGGTCCATTTACATGTGTGTTCAGGTATGTTTTTTAAATTCCTTAGGTCCGTTTACATGTGTGTTCAGGTATGTTTTTTTAAATTCCTTAGGTCCATTTACATGTGTGTTCAGGTATGTTTTTTAAATTCCTTAGGTCCATTTACATGTGTGTTCAGGTATGTTTTTTAAATTCCTTAGGTCCATTTACATGTGTGTTCAGGTATGTTTTTTAAATTCCTTAGGTCCATTTACATGTGTGTTCAGGTATGTTTTTTAAATTCCTTAGGTCCATTTACATGTGTGTTCAGGTATGTTTTTTAAATTCCTTAGGTCCATTTACATGTGTGTTCAGGTATGTTTTTTAAATTCCTTAGGTCCATTTACATGTGTGTTCAGGTATGTTTTTTAAATTCCTTAGGTCCATTTACATGTGTGTTCAGGTATGTTTTTTAAATTCCTTAGGTCCATTTACATGTGTGTTCAGGTATGTTTTTTAAATTCCTTAGGTCCATTTACATGTGTGTTCAGGTATGTTTTTTAAATTCCTTAGGTCCATTTACATGTGTGTTCAGGTATGTTTTTTAAATTCCTTAGGTCCATTTACATGTGTGTTCAGGTATGTTTTTTAAATTCCTTAGGTCCATTTACATGTGTGTTCAGGTATGTTTTTTAAATTCCTTAGGTCCATTTACATGTGTGTTCAGGTATGTTTTTTAAATTCCTTAGGTCCATTTACATGTGTGTTCAGGTATGTTTTTTAAATTCCTTAGGTCCGTTTACATGTGTGTTCAGGTATGTTTTTTAAATTCCTTAGGTCCATTTACATGTGTGTTCAGGTATGTTTTTTAAATTCCTTAGGTCCATTTACATGTGTGTTCAGGTATGTTTTTTAAATTCCTTACGTCCATTTACATGTGTGTTCAGGTATGTTTTTTAAATTCCTTAGGTCCATTTACATGTGTGTTCAGGTATGTTTTTTAAATTCCTTACGTCCATTTACATGTGTGTTCAGGTATGTTTTTTAAATTCCTTAGGTCCATTTACATGTGTGTTCAGGTATGTTTTTTAAATTCCTTAGGTCCATTTACATGTGTGTTCAGGTATGTTTTTTAAATTCCTTAGGTCCATTTACATGTGTGTTCAGGTATGTTTTTTAAATTCCTTAGGTCCATTTACATGTGTGTTCAGGTATGTTTTTTAAATTCCTTAGGTCCATTTACATGTGTGTTCAGGTATGTTTTTTAAATTCCTTAGGTCCATTTACATATGTGTTCAGGTATGTTTTTTAAATTCCTTAGGTCCATTTACATGTGTGTTCAGGTATGTTTTTTAAATTCCTTAGGTCCGTTTACATGTGTGTTCAGGTATGTTTTTTAAATTCCTTAGGTCCATTTACATGTGTGTTCAGGTATGTTTTTTAAATTCCTTAGGTCCATTTACATGTGTGTTCAGGTATGTTTTTTAAATTCCTTAGGTCCATTTACATGTGTGTTCAGGTATGTTTTTTAAATTCCTTAGGTCCTTTTACATGTGTGTTCAGGTATGTTTTTTAAATTCCTTAGGTCCATTTACATGTGTGTTCAGGTATGTTTTTTAATTCCTTAGGTCCATTTACATGTGTTTTCAGGTATGTTTTTTAAATTCCCTGTGTGATAAATAGGACGAAGTGGTCAACGCCGGGGGCATTTCTTAAATTATGTGCACGAATGCGTTAATATGTGTACTTAAAGTTCTTTTTTTTCTTTGAAGTATTGTGTATGTTTTGAAACGTTATAGCCTGATATGGATCTACGCAGTTGGCTGGGTTTAAACAAAAATAACAGTAACAGGAAACACAGTCTGTTTATTTTGCGCATGGTTTCTTACTCTTCTTCTTCTTCTTGTGGGTCTCTGGTATCTTGTTTGATTTTGTCCTTTTCTGTCCGAATTTCTATGCTGATTTAATGGCCACAGAATTTGGGACAATTTTTGTCAATGCTATGATGATGATGAAAATGATGATGGGGATGACAATCATGATACCATGGTGTTCCATTGTGGATTGAGACTGTGTGATAGGGCTGTACTCTACACTTTGATATATTCTGGCGTCCTGAGAAATACTGACATCTGTAGAGTTGGCTAGTACGCTTAAAGCAACACTCTCGATGATGCATCTGTGATGTGGATGAGACTCAGCTGTGTGATCTTAGTCTTCCCAATGAGTGTTTATAGCATGCTCAACTCTAGATGGGGGCCAAAAAATCACACTAATGCTATGAACTTAACTGACTGGAATCGAGCCCTTAACATTACAGTTGATAGTATGTTGAGCTAACCACTGCGCTACTGCAGCAGATTGATTTTCTTGACTAGTTGTGGTTTAGTGTGAATTTTGACTTTGCTCTCCTTTGTGTGTGTGTGTGTTTGTATTGCTGTATCAGTGAATGTGATGGTCTTTAGTGTATGTGTGTTTAATTTGCAGTGCACACAGGGTACACACACACCCTCCCGTGGGGATGCCAGGGTCTCTTTCAGTATAAGTAGTATCCCCACCTTCTGGAAATTCTATACCAGGAATGTCCTCTCTTCTGTCACTCTGTTTGTTTCTGCCTTGTTCCTTTGCTTTCTGTCATTTCTTCTGATCATTTTTTGCCTTGCTGGTCCATTCACCTGTATGTGTCCGATAAATCTTACATACTTTGTCTTAGGATTGATAATTGAGTACACGTATTAAATGCATTTTTGGCTCTAGGGAGGTGAGACATGTGGAAGCAATTTAAGCGATTTAGGCCCGTTTTTACATATGTTTTGGTGTACTTAGGTGTGCTTAAATTTGTAATGAGGTTTGTTTTTTTAATACCCTGTGCAATAAATTGGACAGAGTGATCAGTGCCAGGGGCATGTCCTTAGATTATGTGAACGAACGCATTGACTTGTGTACTTTCTTTTCTTTTCTTTTCTTTTTTCCCCTGTTGAAGTTTTGTATGTTTTTAAGCGGTTGTAGCCCTGATATGGCTCTACGCAGTTGGCTGGGCTTTACACAACAATAACAATAACACGGGGCACAATCACGTTTAAAATAGGGTCGATTATGTAAGAAGAGAACAGAAGAGGGGCTGGCAGAAGCAGAACCCAGGGACACAGAACTCCTTCCCAGTAGAGCATGTGCCTCCAGGATCAATCTTGTACCCCACATGAAAACACACTATACTACCCGCTGAAAACCAGTATGCCCACCCAAATGTATTGATGGGAGAGTCCATCCATCCATTAAGACAAACGCTTACCCGTCAGATCAACGGGACAGACCATCCATCCATCCATCAATACGTGTGATCTTCAAGACCAGCGTGCTCATTCATCAATCGGATTGACGGTAAAATCCATCCATGCATTCATCCATCCACCCATATGAATAATTTATTGCCTATACAATGTTCTTGATTTTGATTCGGACTGCATCTGTCAATACTGATAGGATGCAATTTGTTGACCAAGGAGAGAGTGCACACACACACACACACACACACACACACACACACACACACACACACACACATACACATACATACACGCGCGTACACACACGAACGCGCGCACACACAGACACACACACACACACGAACGCGCGCACGCATATACACCAGCACATCAGAGCACACAGATAAATATAAGCTCAGACTTGTGTCATACACATCCACAAATCAGGCTTGTGAATTCCTCTAATCGGCTGGGCTTCACACGACAACCATGATGATGATGATGATAATAATGATGGTGATGATGATGATAATAATCTCTCTCTCTCTCTCTCTCTCTCTCTCTCTCTCTCTCTCTCTCTCGCATTCATCATCATCATCAAGTGCCTTGCCACATGGCGTTGGCGATCATGGCCTTCCATCTGTTTCTATCCCTTGTTGCCTCGAGCGCCTCTTCCACCCTCTTTGTCTTCAGCCACTCTGCAAGTCCGTCCAATATTTTCTCCCTAGATCTACCCGGTGCTCTCCTTCCCTCAAGCTTTCCTGTTGTGACCAGGTGCTCCAATTCCCCTTTCCTCTTAAAATGGCCTATAAATGTTGCCTGTCTTTTCCTAATCTTCCTCATGAATGATCTACTTGTGTCTGCCTCCAATCAAGACTGTCTCGTTTGTTTTCTTTGCTGTCCATGGAACTCTCAACATCCTTCTTAGAGACCACATCTCGGCTGCCTCAATCTTGTTCTGGCTTTGCTTGTTGACTGTCCACGCCTCACAACCGTATAACATTATCGGTTCTATATAACATTCAAGAACTCTCTTCCTGATGTTAATTGATAAGCACTTGTTGGTAAGAATGCTTTTCATTTTCTTGAATGCTGTTTTGGCTTGGCCGATTCTGCTGACTATTTCCGATGTGCATCTGCCGTCTGGTGAAATGATCGTTCCCAGGTATTTCAACTTATCAACCTGTCTCAAGGTTGTGCCGTTTGGTGTTATTTTGCATGAGGGGATTTCTTGTTTTTTACTGATCACCATGACTTCAGTCTTCTTGCTGTTTAGTTCCAACCCCTTACCTTTGCTTTCTATTTCTAGTATATTCACAAGGTTTTGTAGGTCCTTTACATTTTCTGCAATTAGCAAGGTGTCATCTGCATATCGAATGTTGTTTATCATTTAATCCAGGGTCTTCCTCTAGGTTTCTCATGTTTCCACTGTAAAGTGAAAACATCTAGTGACAAAACACAACCTTGTCTGACTCCTCTTTCGATATTTTGGAATTGTTAATTCATAAACTTCTGGTACAGGGTAGGCCTACTGTGCTTTTTATTTCTTGTGAAATTAATGTCACGTGACCAGATTCACATCGGTAATGTTATGTAAAAGAGGACAATGAGCTGAGAGCGCATGTGGACAGCAGCGATTTCCCGTGTGCGCTATAACTATTTACTAAGAATCCATACTGATCATTTGGACTTCGTAAATCTAAAATACATTTCAGTTCTAAAAAAAAAAAAAAAAAAAAGTAGGCTACATTTCAGTTCTAAAAGATTAACGAGGTCTGAACGAAGCAGGCCAGTGTGTCAAAACCATTGTGTGCCACTATTTTTAAAGGATGATTGATGCCGATCGTATATATGGCATTATGAATGGCTGCTGTATTGTGCCTCTGTCTGAGACTCATTCCCCATTTATAGTCTGACCCACTCAGGTAGAATACGTGTTAAAATCAGTGGTCTGACCGTATCGTATCGTCAAGGGGGTCCTTCGTACCGTGAAAACTTGTTTAAGTGTCGCCGAATCTTTTGATCATTATCGCAAATCGAGCTGGTGCCAGTTAGGAGGTGTGATCAACCTTAACCGTGGCCGAGTCTGTGATCGTTTTAATTATATATGATATTGCTTACAGTCTTATCGATCTATTGTGGCCCGCTGCGTGTCATTTGACAGGTTACGACTCTCTCTCTCTCTCTCTCTCTCTCTCTCTCTCCGTCTCCTGTCTCTCTATCTGTCTGTCTGTCTCTCTCTCTCTCGCTCTGTGTGTGTGTCTGTCTCTCTGTCTCCGTCTCATGTCTCTCTATCTGTCTGTCTGTATCTCTCTCTCTTTCTCTGTCTGTCTCCCTTTGTCTCTGTCTCTCTCTCTGTCTCCCTTCATCTCTCTCTCTCTCTCACCAACATCAGTAACACAAAAATCTATAGCAAAGAGTAGACGCAAAATATGTCAACAAAGCTTCTATTTTTAACAGATTCTAAAGAAGTCGAAGCTGACTGAGCATAAGGGACTATACATGTATAACAGGTTAGCTTAAGTTTATATATTGTATCATACCGTTGTATTGTATGGCATTGTATCAACTCGTATTGTGCTTCATCTATTGCAGCCTACAGAATTGAATCGTATTTCATTGTATTATATTGTATCGTACCGCATTGTGATATTGTGTATTGCACTGTATTGTTTGTTGTTTTTGTTTATTTGTTTTTTGTTCGTTTGTTTTGCATTGCATTCCATTCTTGTCTCGCACAACGGATTTCCCATTGTGCAATATGATGTCCAAACAAACAGACAAAAATCCGTGCGTTTTTTTTTTTTTAGTTTTTTTTTTTTTTAGTAGGAACACAATTTCCAGAAGTTTTGTATACTATTCAAAAATAACAGAAAGGAGCAGTTGCTAAATGGGACAACTCTAGAAGAACAGGTGGAACAGCTCTGGGACAACAAACGGTTCTTGACGAAAATCACGTCCTACATCCAGACCACTGGACTGATGGACCATTTGAAAACGTAACACGCACGAACGCAATCTTTCTTCTCTCACCTACCCCCATCCCCGCCCTTCGTTTGCTTGCATTGTCTCCCTTAAAGTTTTCAGTTTTGTTTTGTATTTTAGACCAGACAGCTTTTCTGTCAAGTAAACAGTCTGTTTTATCCGCTCTGTTTTTTTGTTTTGTTTTGTCTTTGCTTTCTTGTTGTTGTTGTTGTTGTTTTGTTGTTCTGTCTGATCACACCACTGGCAAGTTAACCCTCTGACTCCCTGACTATCCACTAGCATTCTGCAGCGTCATCAATGATCATCATCATCATGGCGTTGGCGATCATGGACTTCCATCTGCCTCTATCTCTCGTTGCCCCTAGCATCTCCCCCACCCTCCTCGTCCCCAGCCACTCTGCAAGTCCGTCCAGCATTTTCTCCCTGTGTCTCCCCGGTGCTGTCTTACCCTCCAGCTTTCCCGTTGGACCAGGTGCTCCAAATTCCCCTTCCTCATAAAATGGCCTATAAATTGCCTGTCTTTTCCTAATCTTCCTTATGAGTGATCTACTTGTCTGCCTCCATCAAGACTGTCTCGTATGTTTTCTTTGCTGTCCATGGAACTCTCAATATTCTTCTTAGAAACCACATCTCGGCTGCCTCAATCATGGACAAAAAAAAAAAAAAAGAAAAAAAAGATCAATGATAGCAAAGCAATAACTTCACCCTTTGACTCCATTATCCTTTCCACCAGCTTCGTTAGTTGGTTGGTTGGTTGGTTGGTTGGTTGGTTGGTTGGTTGGTTGGTTAGTTGTTTATTTGTTTGTTTGTCTTTATTTATTTATGATTTGAGGCATCTGCCACATGTTTTCAATTTTTATTTTTAAAATAGCTCGTGTGTGTCTTTCTCTTCATCTGTTTATTTCCATGTGGTACATGGGCCAGGTGCCGTCGTGTAACAGACTTGAACGTTAGTGAAAGTCAAGCAACGTCACTATAGAAAAAAGAAGAAAAAAAGAATCATGTAAACCTTGGTTCACAACGTTCAGTGTATATACGATCTTTTCAGCCTTCTAAAACACTGTCGATGTCTCTTTCTGTGGCCTCCTATAAATCCTGACAACGAGCGGCTAATGGGTGACTAGAACAGTTTGCACTTTCGTTCTGCTAAGAGCTGAAAGCTTCAATCGTGCAGTCCATTGTTGTTAGCCTTGGGTTAAGTGGTTTGACGTCTTAAGTCCTTACACTTTTCTCTGGCTCATCCAGAGATATGAAGAGAGAGAGGGACGGGGCGAGGGAAGAGATAGATCTATAGATAGATAGATAGATATACAGACAAAGGATGAATGGATAGATAGATAGATAGATAGATAGACAGATAGATAGATAGATAGATAGACAAAGGGATGGATGGATAGATAGATAGACAGACAGACAGACAGACAGATAGATAGATAGATAGATAGATAGATAGATAGATAGATAGATAGATTGATAGATAGATAGATCGATAGATCTATAGATAGATAGATTGATAGATAGATCGATCGATAGATAGATTGATAGGTAGACTGACAGACAGACAGACAGACAGAGACACAGAGAGACACGGAGAGAGACATACAGACAGGCAGGCAGACAGAGACAGACAGACAGGCACACTGAGAGAGAGAGAGAGAGAGAGAGAGAGAGAGAGAGAGAGAGAGAGAGAGAGAGAGAGAGAGAGAGAGAAACAGACAGACAGACACAGATAGCAGACAGACAGACAGACAGAATCAGAATCAGAATCAGAAAATTGTTCAAATCAAAGCCCCATTTGAAGGGATATGAACATTTTAACGAGTATTTACAGAATATGATAGCGTATAAACAACATAATCACTCAGTAAGTCAACTGTAATACTTTCAGTACAAAATATTAACAACAAACATTTTGGACATGTAAACAAAGTGTGTGCGTGTGTGCGAGCGTGCGCGCGCGCGTGTGTGTATGTGTGTGTGTGTGTGAGAGTGAGTGAATGTGTGTGTGTATGTGTGTGTGTGTATGGCTGTGTATGTTTGTGTGTGTGTGTGTGTGTGTGTGTGTATGTGTGTGCGCGCACGCGTGTTCGTATGTATGTGTTTAAACTCTGAGGCGTATCGTGCACTCGCACTGACCAATGGTGGCATGGATTATAGATATTAACAGTAATCCACATATATGTACATGTCTACTCGTTGATCAGGCAAGACTGGATTTTTGTTTGCTTGATTGTTTAACCTTTTGACACCTGTACCCTATTCACCAACTGCAAAAACTTAAGCCTTTGATTCCGTACCCTATCCACCAGCTTCCTGAAGGAAGCTGGTCGATAGGGTGAGGGAATCAAAGGCTTAAGTTTTTGCTGTGCTAGCATGGGATGAGGAAGGTGGGGGAGATGCTAGGGGCAACGAGAGATAGAGATGGTTGGAAGTCCATGGTCGCCAACGTCATGCGGCAGGGCACCTGATGATGATGATGATGAGCATGGTTGACAATGGGGGATGTTGGTGGACAGGGTGCGGGAGTCAAAGGGTTAAAGTGTTCGGAGTTATTTCAGATGCGTGTATGCATTTTGTTTTGCTCACATTGTGCAGGCTGTATCTCGCTGCCCCATCTGAATACTCTGTCTTTTGGTGGGATGTTTTCATACTTCTTTCATTAACCCTTGGACTCCCGCACCCTGTCCACCAGCATCCTGCATTGTTAACCATGCTATTAAAGCAAAAACGTAACCCTTCGACTTCCTCACCCTATCCACTGGCTTCCTTCAGAAAGCTGATTGATATGTGAGGGAGTTGTAGGGTTAAGTGTTTGCAGTTGGTTGATAGGGTTCAGGAGTCAAAGGGGTAAACGCTTAACCCTTTGACTCCCGTACCCTGTCCACCAGCATCATGCTTTATCAACCATGCCAGCAAAGCAAAACCTTGAGCCTTTGACCCCCTCAACCTACTCACCAACTTCCTGCCCGTAGGAAGCTGGTGGATAGGATGAGGGAGTCGGAGGGTTAAGGTTTTGCAGTTGGTGGAAAGAGTGCGCGAGTCAAAGGGATAAGTGCTTAACCCTTCGACTCCCTCACCCTATCCACCGGCTTCCTTCAGAAAGCTGATGGACAGGGTGAGGGAGTCGGAGGGTTAAGTTTTTGCAGTTGGTGGATAGGGTGCAGGAGTCAAAGGGACAAGCGCTTAAGCTACCATACACTGACATGACTCACAGGATCTTTAACGTGCTTACTTGATGTTTTATGTGCGTCAACGTCTGCATACTATGGGGATTAAAGCACTAGAGAGAATTTGCAGCTTGCTCTTTTGTGTGCATCTACACACGAAGGGGTTTTAGGCCGCGCGCGGAGTGGGGGGGGGGGGTGGATCTGCAGACATGTTGATCATGTTGATCTAGGAGATCGGAAAAGTCTCCACTGTTTGCCCATCAGGCTGGAGGTACCTGGGCAAGATTGAACCCCAGACTTTCCGATCGGAAGAAGTCTGACGTTTTACCTACTTGACAACCTCGCCAGGTGGGCTGGACTGTGATCATCACGGTTGATCAACTGATTGATTGATTGATTGATTTGGTTCAGTTCACCTCGGGTGATATGGCCGACGGGGATAACCATCCCAGGGAAGTGGAGGAATGGAGGACTTATCTAAACCTATACTGGCACCACCAGAACAACAATGATGTTAAGATGGGACGATGAGTGAGAAGGCCAGTTTTAATGTAGCACACCCCAGGATTCGAACCCACAACAATTAGCACGTGAATACGACGAATCTGACGCTCAAACCAACCGAGCTACTGGGGCCCGCTCACCACTTTTACCGATCTTTCTGCTTTATGTCACTGACTTGCTTGCACTCTGTACAAAATTTTAACCCTTTGACTCCCGCACTCTATCGATCACCTGCAAAAAACTTAATCCTTTGGCTTCCTCATACTATCCACAAGCTTCCCCCAGGAAGCTGGTGGATAGGGTGAGGGAGTCAAAGGGTTAAGTTTTTGCTTTGCTAGCATGGTTGACAATACAGGACGATGGTGGAAAGGGTGCAGAAGTGAAAGGGTTAATGTGATCTGTTCCAACGAAATCACCGTTGTCGCACAGGCTGAGTTGCACTAGAGGGCCAGAAAGGTGCCTTGATCAGTGGTGAAATAGTGAAAATTAGCATTTTTATAGTTTTAAATGCGTAGCTGTCTGTTTTACTGTTTCCCGTTCATTTTTTTTAAACAATAACATTAATGTAAAAAAAAAAAGCAGTTTTAGTGCTGACTTCGCTGTTCTTGATACCTACACACGTACTATTTTGATAGTTAAAAAATAAAACGAAGAAAGGGCACCACAGTTGATTGGTCATATAAAAATTGCAAATTATATTTTTATTTTTAGACGACCGTGGACAAGTTAAACACTAAACGGACACCACCACCAGAATGACTGGAGCATTAAGAAGGGCAGCAAACAGACCAGATTTTATGTTCACCATCATCATCATCATCAAGTGCCCGCCCTGCCGCATGGCGTTGGAGATCATTTCCCTCCATACAAATCTATCTCTTGTCGCTGCAAGTACATCTCCCACCCTCTCTGTCTTCAGCCACTCTGCAAGTACGTTCAATATTTTCTCCCTGGGTCTACCTGGTGTTCTCTTTCCCTCCAGCTTTCCTGTTGTGACCAGGTGCT
Organism: Monoplex corrugatus; assembly: GCA_030674185.1. Lineage (NCBI taxonomy): Eukaryota > Metazoa > Mollusca > Gastropoda > Littorinimorpha > Ranellidae > Monoplex > Monoplex corrugatus. The sequence goes on from CM060314.1 coordinate 87,493,640, forward strand.
CTAATTCCCCTTTCCTCATAACATGTCCTATGAATATTGCTGTCTTAATCTTCTTTTAATGATCGTGTGTCTGCCTCCTTCAAGACTGCCTCGTTTGTTTTCTTTGTTGTCCACGGAACTCTCAGCATTCTTCTCAGAAACCACATTTCAGTTGCCTCAGTTTTGTTCTGACTTATCATGGCCAGCCAAAAACACGAAAAGATTTTATGTTGCGGGCTGGAAATCACGAACTCGAGACGTCAGATTTGAATTCTCGGCTTCATCTGTGCTAATAGAAACTATTACTAGTCGTCCCAGACAATTTGTCTAGGCAAAAAAAGCTTGCCTTACTTTCAAAGACATTATAATTTTTTTTTACAACGTCTTTGCTTATTGTGCAGCTAACCTCCATATATCAAAGTCATCAGCTATCCGCCACCTGTTTCTCGTTGGTTTGGGGATGGTCGCCTCCACAACCAGGTCGAAGGTAGTCTTGCCCAGGTTTATCTTTACTATCTTTATCTTAACCATGTTACGCCATTGCTCTGTTCTCTCCACTGGCTCCCTGTTCAGCAAAGAATATCCTACAAGATTGCCTGCCTCTGCTTCAAATCTATTGAGTCTTCCTGTCTGAGTATCTTACCCATCTGTTACATCTCTACACGCCATCTCGAGCTTTGCGGTCCTCATCTGATACCCGTCTCTATAGTATCCCCATAGTCCGCACTAAAAGGTTTGGGCAGCGTTCCTTTTCCTATCAAGCTCCAACCATCTGGAATCAGTTACCTCGCTCTCTTAGATACTCACCCTCTCTGTCCACATTCAAACGCTCCCTCAAAACTCACCTGTTTCCCAAAACTGGTAATCTCTGCCCCCTTCCCCCCATGTAATGTAATGGTGACATTATAGTGTCTTAGTGTCAATGTGTCATTGTATTTGCATGTCATGCTGTGTGTGTTTGTGTGTGTGTGTGTGTGTGTTGTGTGTGTGTGGGTGCTTCTGTGGGCGTGTGTGTGTGTGCTTGTGATTCTGGTTATATGTTTTGCCATTGTAAACGCCTAGGGCATTAATTTGATTAGGCGTACTAAATGTTCATAATAATAATAATAATAATACAACAAGGGAAGTAAACGTGTCCGGGACAGGGATAATGGTAGCGTGTTGTTGAATATTCATGAATTGTGGAAACTAGCTGAACGACTATGAAAAACGTGGTAGTGCACCAGTGTTTTGTTGTATGTACTGACTGGGAGGAGTGTAAACTGAATGGGAACAGGAGTGTGTGACTGAAATGGAACAAATAATGAAAACGACATTAGGGGATATAATGTCAGGATGTGTTTGCGTGTACCTGGGTGTCTGTGTCTGTGTATGTGTTGTTGTTGTTGTTGTTGTTGTTGTTGTTGTTGATGATGCTGTGGTGGTGGTGCTGGTGTTTGTATAAGAGAGAGCGAGGAGAGAAGAGATAAGAGAGAGAGGCAGACAGACAGACAGACAGAAGAGAGAGAGATAGGCAGGCAGAGAGAGAGAGAGAGAGAGATAGGCAGAGAGAGAGAGATAGGCAGGCAGAGAGAGAGAGAGAGATAGGCAGAGAGAGAGAGAGAGAGAGAGAGAGAGAGAGAGACAGGCAGGCAGAGAGAGAGAGAGAGAGAGAGAGAGAGAGAGACAGACAGACAGACAGACAGACAGACAGACAGAAAGAAAGGTGACAAAGGGAGAGATGGCACGCAGTATACAGACGTGTTTATCATAGGATCAAGTTGTCAACTTGTATGGGTCTTGACTGATATAAGTCATTATGGAGTTATTTGCGCTGAGTTATTTTGATAGGCTGTTTTTTAATCTCCCTTTTATTAAAAAAAATGGGTGGAGATTATTTCAAAGTGACTGAAAATGTGTGTGTGTGTGTGTGTTCGTTGTTTGATTTAACGTCTGTTCACTATGAGTGGACTGTGTGTAGTGAGCGTGTGTGTGTGTCGTGTGTGTGTGTGTGTGTGTGTGTGTGTGTGTGTGTGTGTTGTGTGTGTGTGTGTGTGTTGTGTGTGTGGTGTGTGTGCACACGTGTATTTTTGTATGTATATGTGTATTCGTGTGTGTGCTTGTTTTTGTGCGTGCGTGTGTGTTTGTGTGAGTGTTTATATGTGAGACGGGTTGGAGGGAGAGAGATGGGGGACAGGGAGAGAGATAATGAGAGAGAGGGGGAGAGAAAGAGAGAGAGAGAGAGGCAGACAGACAGACAGACAAAGAGACAGGAGAGAGAGAGAGAGAGAGTACACAGATAGATAGATAGATAGAGAGAGAGAGAGAGAGAGAGAGAGAGAGCCAGAGAGACAGAGAGAGAGAGAGAGAGAGACAGAGACAGAGAGAGAGAGAGAGAGCCAGAGAGAGAGAGAGAAAGAGAGAGAGAGAGGGAGGGAGGGAGGGAGCTTGCCTGCTTGTCTGGCTACTTCAGTTTGTCGTCAAACTAAACGAAAATAAAACATGTCAGCAAGGATTTAAATCTCTATACAAACTATTTATGAGTCGATTCCTCTTAGTATACCAAATCTTGGCCACAGCGGAATATCGCTAAAGCTTACCTCTATTACGCGGACACAGGCTACTCTAACAGTGTCATGTTTAAGTCTGAAATGATAAGACCCTACCGTGATGTGGACCAAGAGGCCAAAATAGTGGATTTATTCTTTATTCCCTAATCAAAAGGTTTACACGCACGCACGCACGCACGCACGCACGTGCGCGCGCGCGCGCGCACACACACACACACACAGACAAAGAGACACACTCACACCCACACGCATTCAAACACACGCTTACACAGAAACGTAGAGTAATAGAGAGGGAGAGAGAGAGAGAGAGAGAGAGAGAGAGAGAGGAGAGAGAGAGAGAGAGAGAGCACGCACGCATACACACACACACCACATACACACACACACATAGACACACACACATGATTATACACACACACGCACTACCACACACACACACACACATACACATACACACACACACACACACACACACACACAACACACACTCACAGACAACTAGTTGAGTTAAAGAGAAAGGAAGAGAGACAGAGAGGGGGGGGGAGAGAGGGAAAGACAGAGAGAGAGAGAGAGAAAGAGAGAATAATCTAACCCTGTAGTACCTTATTTCCTAAAATTAGTAGTTACGCTAAAATCTCTCTCTTTCTCTCTCTTCTCTCTCTCTCTCTCTCTCTTTCTCTCCCTCTCTCTCTCTCTTCTCTCTCTCTCTCTCTCTCTCTTGTCTTCCTCTCTCTTTACTTGTTCTCTTCCCCCGTCCCTCTCTCAGTATATGAACGTGTGTTGGTTCGTTGCTTGCTTTACGTCTTTTCACTATAATCATATTAGACGGGAAAATGCATGGAGATGAAATAGGGGGGGGGGGGGGGACGAGGGAACAGAGTAAGAGACGGAAAAAATTAAAGGAACGCAGGTCTTAAAGATATGGATGAACAGAGAAATGAAACTAGAACAACACTAACATCAATAATGTAAAAGAAAAATCGTCTAAAAACAAAACAAAACAAATAATCAATTATAATAATAATCTTAAAGTAACGTATTACAGGACTGTGAACAATGATTCCGAAATTTTAACAAAAACTGATCCGATACTACTTCTTTAAATGTGTTTTAAGATAGTTTCCTTGTGTAACGTCTTTGTAAAAAGGAACGAAGCTTCTGAACGTGTGTATACCTGCATGGATGTCTTAAATCCTATGGTAAACTGCATTTATTTAACCTATGTCATTAAACAATGAGCTTTTTCACACGGGGGAATACTCGCACTCGGACAGTTCCAGATACTATACACCACACTGCCATCTGTCATTGGTAGTTCCTTGAGCCTGCGCCAGCAAAGTCTTGAAATGGAAAGCAGGGAGTGAGATGGGGATGGGGGTGGTGACGTTGGAGAATCGGGACCGTGAACACCTAAACTGAAACCACCAGAATAATCAGAGCCTGAGGATGGACAGCGAGATCTGGAATTCCATGGCCTGTTACATGTACATGACAGAATACCCCCCCCCCCCCCCCCCCGTAGGGATTCCGGGCTTTTTCAGTATAAATAGGTATCCCCAACTTCTGGAAATTCTGTGCTAGACATTTCCTCTTTCCTCTCACCCTGTTTGTTTCTTTCTTCTCCTTTGCTTTTTTTTCATTTCTTCTCGTCATTTTCTGTCTTGCTGGTCCATTCACCTGCATGTGTTCGATAAATCTTAAGTCTATGTACTTTCTCTTAGGATTGATAATTGGGTACATGTATTAAGTGCATTTTTGGCTCTAGGGAAATGAGAAATGCTCAGGCAGTTTTAGGTAATTTAGTCCCGTTTTTATCTCTGTTTTAGTGTCCTTGATTATGTTTGAGGAGCACCTGGTCACAACGGGAAAGCTGGAGGAAAAGAGAGCACCAGGTAGACCCAGGGAGAAAATGCTGGACGGACTTGCAGAGTGGCTGGGGACGAGGAGGGTGGGGGAGATTTAGGGGCAATGAGAGAGAGAGGCAGATGGAAGTCCATGATCGCCAACGCCATGCGGCTAGGGCACCTGATGATGGTGATGAATTATGTTTGAATGTGTATTCAGGTGTGTTCTAGATTGGACAGAGTGGTTCAATGCCAGGGGCATCTCCTTAGATTATGTACGCGAATGCACTGATATGTTCACTTAATTTTCTTTTCTTATTTTTTTTTTCCTGTTGAAATATTGTGTATGTTTTGAAATGGTTATCGACTCTAGCCCTGATATGGCTCTACGCAGTCGGCTGGGCTTTAAACAAAAACTAACGGTAACCGTAACATGACAAGAATCAACCAGTCAGCCAGTTATGTGATAAAACAAGAATCAACCAGTCAGCCAGTTATGTTTATAAACTAGAATCAACCAGTCACCAGTTATGTGATAAAACAAGAATCAACCAGTCAGCCAGTTATGTTGATAAAACTAAATCAACCAGTCAGCCAGTTATGTTGATAAAACAAGAATCAACCAGTCAGCCAGATATGCTGGATAAATCAAGAATCAACCAGTCATCCAGTTATGCTGTTAAACAAGAATCAACCAGTCAGCCAGTTATGCTGATAAAACAAGAATCAACCAGTCAGCCGTTATGTTGATAAACAAGAATCAACCAGTCAGCCAGTTATGTATAAAACTAGAATCAACCAGTCAGCCAGTTATGTGATAAAACTAGAATCAACCAGTCAGCCAGTTATGCTGATAAAACAAGAATCAACCAGTCAGCCAGTTATGCTGATAAAACAAGAATCAACCAGTCAGCCAGTTATGCTGATAAAACAAGAATCAACCAGTCAGCCAGTTATGCTGATAAAACAAGAAACAACCAGTCAGCAGTTATGCTGATAAAACAAGAATCAACCAGTCAGCCAGTTATGCTGATAAACAAGAATCAACCAGTCAGCCAGTTATGCTGATAAAACAAGAATCAACCAGTCAGCCAGTTATGTTGATAAAACTAGAATCAACCAGTCAGCCAGTTATGTTGATAAAACTAGAATCAACCAGTCAGCCAGTTATGTTGATAAAACAGAATCAACCAGTCAGCCAGTTATGTTGATAAAACAAGAATCAACAGTCAACCAGTTATGTTGATAAAACAAGAACAACCATAGCCAGTTATGTTGATAAAACAGGGGTCGTGTACCGGGGGGGGGGGGGGGGGGGGGGGGGGGGGGGTTTACGGTTTTGTGTCCTCGAAAGCTCAGTTGTGAGAACTTAAACATCCGTTTCTGGGTGAATGTGAAGTACGTTGTTGCGAAAACGGGTAGAACACGAAACCCGCATATCAAACAACGCAAGCACCAGTTATTGAGCTAATCAGACGCTTTGTCAACAGTGCAGATATTGGCCTAAGTGCACTTCTTGTCGACTTTCTTTTATCAGTTTTTTATGTTTAAATACGTCTGCTTTGGGTATCGCGGCGATACAAAGCTGACAGTCAGGAGCGAGCTATAAAAGCCTGAAGATGAGAAATGCCTTGCGATATCAAAAACGTGTGACTAAATTTTTTTTTATTTAAAGTGAAACGTCTCACCTGTCGGCGTCACCGGGTTCAGTGTTGGCTTGGCCGCTGCATTCTGTGACGCTGCCACTCTCTCCAAATGGTTCTGTTTTGACTTTTGTGGATAATTTCTGCACAGAAGTGAAACGTATCAAAAATTGACAACAAAGGTCAAAACAGAAAAGCTGCAATATAGTGCGACAGCTTACCCAACCCACACGGGTTGTAGTGTCGAATGATATTCTGACATATCTCGATAAAAAAAATGTATGGAAGCTGTTGCACTATAGTAAAGATATTGCATACTGAACCATAGAAGCCAAAACATGTGTTACTGGGCAAAGCAGGCTTTTTTCAAGATAATTCTGTTTTTCCAAACTTTGGCCGCACAATGGAAATTATCTTGGTATGCGTCGTGATCAATACAACACTGGGCTTCTTCTTCTTCTTTATCTCTTTCTTCTTCTTCTTTCTCTTCTTCTTCTTTTTCTTCTTCTTCTTCTTCTTCCTCTTCTTCTTCTTTCTTTTCTTTATCTTCTTCATCTTCATCTTCATCATCATCATCATCATCATCGTCATCATCATCGTCATCATCATCATCATCATCTTCTTCTTCTTCGTCTTCTCCTTCTTCTTTTTCTTCGTCTTCATCTTTCTCTTCTTCTTCTTCTTTTTCTTCTTTCTTCTTCTTCTTCTTTTTCATCATCATCATCATCATCATCATCACCATCATCATCTTCTTCTTCTTTATCTCTTTCTTCTTCTTCTTTCTCTTCTTCTTCTTTTCTTCTTCTTCTTCTTCTTCCTCTTCTTCTTCTTTCTTTTCTTTATCTTCTTCATCTTCATCTTCATCATCATCATCATCATCATCGTCATCATCATCGTCATCATCATCATCATCATCTTCTTCTTCTTCGTCTTCTCCTTCTTCTTTTCTTCGTCTTCATCTTTCTCTTCTTCTTCTTCTTTTTCTTTCTTCTTTTCTTCTTTTTCATCATCATCATCATCATCATCATCATCATCATCATCTTCTTCTTCTTTTTCTTCTTCTTCTTTTCTTCTTCTTCTTTTCTCCTTCTTCATCTTCTTCTTTTGTTAATGTCTTCATAACAAGGCCACACCAGGCGACAAACGTGCTGTTTTTTTTTCAGTTCCTATCGGCTGCCACGGAGTTCGACAGTCAGAGGAGTTGTGGTTTGTTACGTGTCATGTCGCTCTCGTTGATCCCGTTGAGGGTTAAGTTTTTGTTTTGCTACATGGTTGACAATGCAGAATGCTAGTGAACAGTGTGAGAGTCAAAGGGTTAAAGCACCAGAACAGGACTACCCAAAACCCTATCTCCTTGTGCTCTCAGGGCATGTCTTTTGGACATGAGCTAAGGGCGGGGTAACTCCACAGAAAACTTATAGAACTGAAGTTAGAGGAAGTAAGCATACAGGCACCTTCTAACAAACCACGGTACCATGCAACATAACACTTATAGAACTGAAGACAGAGGAACCAGGCAGGCAGGCGCCTTCTAACAAACCACGATACCATGCAACATAACGATTATAGAACTGAAGACAGAGGAACCAGGCAGGCAGGCGCCTTCTAACAAACCACGATACCATGCAACATACGCTTATAGAACTGAAGACAGAGGAACCAGGCAGGCAGGCGCCTTCTAACAAACTATGGTACCATGCAACATACCGCAAATGTCTACACAGTCATGTACATCAAACAAGAGTGGGTCTCCCATTGAGATCCCTTTAGAGTGGAGCAGAGCCGGTTCTTTTGCTTTCTGTCATTTCTTCTATCAATTTCTGTCTTGCCGGTCCATTCACCTGTGTGTGTTCGATAAATTCTTACATACTTAGGATTGATAATTGGGTACATGTATTATAAAGTGCATTTTGGCTCCAGGAAAATGAGATATGCGGAAGCAATTTCAAGAAATTTAGGCCCGTTTTTATGTATGTTTTAGTGTTCTTCATTATGTCTAGATTTGTGTTGAGGTATGTTTTTTTAAATCTCCTGTGCGATAAATTGGACGGAATGGTCAACGCCAGGGGCATCTCCTTAGATTATGTGCATTAATTTTCTTTTTCCTTTTTTCCCTGTTGAAGTATTGTGTATGTTTTGAAACGGTTATAGCCCTGACATGGCTCTACGCAGTCGGCTGGGTTTTAAAAACAAAAAACAAAAATAACAATAAAACTCAAGAGGTCTGACAGGTAAATATTGGCAGATTTAGGTGGAGCTCATATGGAAAGATCTGTCCGTGACAGACCTATATCCCTTTTGAAAAAAATCTGAATTCAGGTGCTGACTATGCCAAAACAGTAAACATTACATAATCGTCATCATCATAAACTACTTATAGCCTAGCTTTACACGAAGGGATTTATCGTGGATAATAAACACCGGAGACTTTGCTTATTGGAGTTTGGAGTGTTTGTTCAAGAGGGAGGCATGGCACCTGGACAGTTACATATTCGCTCCATCCAAATCTGCCAGTAATTCTCTGGCAGACTCCCTGAGCCTTGCAATACCTTATACTCTGGTAAGGTCTTGAAAAAGGGAAGAGGGACCTATGAATCACTAAACTGACACCACCAGAATGATGGGAACATTAAGACAGGCAGCGAGCAGGCCAGTATTTTTTTTATAATGTTGTGAGCCGGGATTGAACTCGAGATATCAGATCTTGAGTCCATGACCGTAACAAAAGAACCAGCCAGCCCTTTGTAGGAGAATCTGGCATTTATGTCAAGGAGACTTAACTAAGACTTGCGTAGGAAACAATACAAACACTCGTTACTGGGCAAATCAGGGTAGGTCCTACTAGTACTAGGCTACTGGCGAGTTTAAGCCCGTAGCCACAAAGAAAAGTAAAGTCATACTAACCGGAATCGATTCACTCCCACACAACAAGGTTATAAAAAGGAAGGAAGGGAAAGGACTCGCGGCACTCGAGTTGCCGCCCCGCACACAAAACAGCCAGCTTAGAAACGGAAGGACGCGGACGACTGATTTGTCGTCTGGCGGCAGTGGGCACACGACCGAACTGCAAAGCAGTGTGAAAGCGAACGACATACAAGCGTGAGAGTACTGATTCGCTACCACTTGTTCTCTCTTGTGTGGCGCGTTTAGTGCCAGTAATGCATTGGTGTGTTCATAATTTCTTTACTGTATTGTTTGAGTGCATGGCGTTGCTGTGAGGGCCGCTAACTGCTATCCCGGAATATTCAACAACTTGTGTGAGAAGAAGAGTTACAAGTACAAACGGGAGAAAGTGACGATGAAAATGGTTGTTGAATTAAATTGAATAAAACTGAATTGAAAGTGACGAATCAGAGCGTTAAAGTATCCTTTACCCCCACACACCGAGGGGTTGTTAAGTTTGAAGTAGGCCAACGAGGCATACAATCGACAAAACAGTTTCAGTATAAGGTGAGAAAGTGACTTCGCATTGATCAGTAGAACAGCGGTTAAAACCGCGTGAGCTTTCTTGTGACAAACTTGGAGGGTGTGTGTGTTGATAGAATGGACTGACCGACGTGGTGCAAGGTACCGGACTTCTCTTCACATACCACAGTCTTTTAGTCGGTGTTGTCAGACTTTCCTGACAGCTTTGAATCTACCTGTGATTTGAAGGTAAGGTAATAAACTTTTAGTAACAAGAACAGGAAAATTCGTCATGTTACGAATTGTATTAGTTATAAATTTAACCCAATCTTTAATTATTGATTTATTTCATTCATCGGTTCTTTTCTTTGAAGATAAGATACACAGATACGCACGTCATTTACGTGTAACCAAGGCTGTTCCAATGATAGACTGAAACAACACTAGTATTAAAACAGTGTAGGCTCGGTAAAACATAGGCTAGGTATGGCCTCAGGGCCTGTCCGGGTCATGGGTTATGTGCAGGCTTAAGGCTTGTGCCATGATCACCATCACATGGTACCAGTGAGTGTGACGTTATTGCATATGGAATTCATTCCGAGCGCGGAGACATCATCTTGAGAAACTGAAACTGAAACAGAAAGCAACCCAACCGATCCTTGTATTCAGTCGTTCGTTCGTTTTCTTCGTTCATTCATTCTTTCTTTCGTTCGCTAATTGATTACTTCATTCATTGGCTGGTTGATTGATTGACACACACCTTAATTGACTGATTGATCGGTTCATTCATTCACTCACTGACTGGAAACTTCATTCGTTTGCTGATTTATTTATTCATTCATGGCTGTTTTTGCGGGCTGGTTTGTTCTTCTGATAGAGCCATGGACTCAAGGTGTGATATCTCGAGTTCAATCCCAGCCCACAATGTGAAAAACTGGCCTGTTTGCTGCCCATCTGAATGTTTCCATCGTTCTGGTGGTGTCAGTTGACTCTTTCATAGGTCCCTTCTTCCTCCCCCCTCCTCATTTCAAGACCTTCACTTGGCTTAAGGTTTTGTGCATGCTGAGGGAGTCTGCCAGATAACTGCTGGCAGATATGGACGGAGCGCATATGTAACTGTCCGAGTGCAGTGAATCCCACTTGAACAAACTCCAAAGTCACAGTGGCTATGGACTTATGAAGAGTGCAATAAAACAAAAAACAAAAAAAGATCAAATAATAATAATAAATCGAAGAGGAATGTTTGACCAAAGTTATCATCCTCTGTGTGTGTGTGTGTGTGTGTGTGTGTGTGTGTGTGTGTGTGTGTGTGTGTGTGTGTGTGTGTGTGTGTGTGTGTGTGTGTCTCTCTCTCTCTCTCTCTTTCTCTCTCTCCACACACACACACACACACACACACACACACACACACACACACACACACACACACATACATACACATACACACACACACGCTGTTCCAACATATTCTCTCATTTTTCTCTTCTCTTTCCCCTTCACTCGGAAATGAAATGAGACCTCAGTTTACGTTAAGACGTGAAACGGACATCTTTCAATACATCCATTGGTCAACCAGGAAATAAGTCAAGTATTCAGACAATCAGTAAAGCCCCAAACTGTCATTTCACCATGTAGCTCAGTATGCTTTTTAAGTAACGCCAGAATCAAAACATTTGTGTTCTTTCGTTACATGTTTTGTTTGTGTTTTTGTTATAGCGTTCCGACTTTTTTCTCGGATATGTATGCACACGTTGGTTTTGACCACACTTTTGCAGGTGGTATGTTACTGCACAATCTCCATACTTCGGCTTTGGTGGGCGTTCCATAAGCCACCAAACACTGCACTTGACTCACAGGACCTCTGACATGCATAGTGGATGTTCTGCGCGCCAGCGGACGATGTTGAAGAGCGTAAACATGTGATGCGAATCACACAAGCTGTACTTTGGGGATTGAAAAAAAAAAAATCTCCACCTTTTATCCACCAGGCGGGAGGTACCCAGGCAGGATCGAACTCAGTCCTGCCGATTCGAAGTCCGACATCTTACCCACTTGCCTACCGCGCCCGTCAGTACCAACGGTTATACCGTTTTTGTGTGACTGTTAAATTAGCGTGTTCAATATGGCGTTCTAACGCTGGCTCTAGCGAGACTATGGTCATTTTCGTAATATTGCCCCGGCGTTTTTTTGTTGTATTTCTACAGTACTAATGCTTGTGAAGTCCAGCTTTCCCTATGGCTGCCGACATTGAAGTGTCTTTCTCTGTTTCTCTGTTCGCTTGTCTGTCTGTCTGTCTTAGTATCTATCTGTATCTCTCTCTCTCTCTCTCTGTCTCTCTTCCCTTCTCTCTCTCTCTCTCTGGTCTCTTTCCCTTCTCTCTGTCTCTGTCTCTCCTCGCTCTCGCTCTCTCCCTTCCTCTTCTCTCTCTCTCGTTCTAACTGGTTTATGTGCTATCTCTGCACTGTGAATAACATTGTTCAATTCATTTCTTGTCTTCTCTCTTCTCTTCTTTTCTTTTCTTTTCCTTTTTGTACTATTTTTTGATTAATGCATGATTCGAATTGTACAGTGCACATGAACTATATTTATCTAATCATCTTTTCACGCACACGCACGCACCACACACACACTACACACTCTACTACACAGACATATCACACCCACGCACACACGACACACACACACACAACACCAACACTAGACACACAACACACATTCACTACAACACAGCACACACCAACTCACATTTCTTTTCTTACCTCTGACACATAAAGAGAGCATTAATCAGAGAGAGAGATGATTAGCACTGAGAGAGGAAGAAGGTGGGGGGAGCACTAAAAGTAACGGTTCATTCGAACAAACTTGAAAAATTATGTTTTTTCTTCTTTTCTTCTGCTTGAGCGCACGCATACACATGCTCAAACTTATTACACGCATACAGAGTGTGTTATGTGTGTGCGACGCCGCGTGCTGTGTACTGTGTGTACGCTGTAACTTACGGAAAGACACACAAAACTGACAGAGACGAAGAGACAGAAACGAAACACAACAAGACAGAAAAAACAGAGCAGCAGTAGAGACAGGAGAGAGAGAGACAAGAGAGAGAGAGAAGAGAGAGCAGAGAGAGAGAGAGAGAGAGAGCAAGAGAGAGAGAGAGAGAGAGAGAGACAGAGAGATAAAAGACAGAGAGAGGAGAGAACAGAAACATGAAGACTAGGTGATTGTGATGTAGAGACAGCATGACAGAGACAGAGAGGAGGAAGAAACAATGTGTTGGGTATGACATGAACAATTGAGGGGAGGTCGTGGTATGATGCAGAGAGGAGAGACAGAGTGAGAGAAGAGAGACCGAGAGAGAGAAAAACGGACAGAGAGAGAGACAGAGAGAGAGAGACAGAGAGAGAGAGAGAGCAGAGGAGAGAGACAGAGAGAGAGAGCAGAGAGAGAGAGAGAGAGACAGAGACAGAGAGAGAGAGAGAGAGAGACAGAGACAGAGAGAGAAAGACGAGAGAGAAGAGACAGAGAGAGAGAGAGAGAGAGCAAGAAAAAAAATCTTGGTGGGGTAATGACATAAACAATAAAATGTTTTTTTGTTTTGCTTTGCTTTTTTTTCTTCCAGCTGTCTCAGGAAAGGCACGAAGTACAAAACTATGCAAGGAAAGGCCATAGCCCCTTTCATAGAATAGATTTACACAACACAAATTGCATTGGTAGACTAAACACATATTCATCATACTTTCTGCTTATCACATAGCCTTCATCACGATTATTACACATAGCCTTCATAAATATATTACAATACATCTTATATATATATATATATATACGAGACACATTGGCACACGCACTTGGCGCGCGCACGCGCGCGCGCACCACACACACACACAACACACCACACCACACCCACACACACACACACCACACACACACACAACACACACACAACACACACACTCACTATCTCTTTCACACACACACACAGACAACACACACAGACACACACACACAGACACACACACAGAACACACACACAAACAAACACACACAAACAAACACACACAACACATACTACACAAACACTCTCACTCACTCTCTCTCTCTCACACTCACACACACACACACACAAGCACACACACAAAACAAATACACACACACAAAGAAACACACACTTAAACACACAAACACACACACAGACGCATACACACACAGATAAACTTAAACACACATATACACACACACACAAACACACACAAACACACATAGAAATACACACAGACACACACACAAACACTCACACACACACACGCAAACACACACACACTCACCACACACACGCACAAACACACGCACACCACATACACACATACCATACACATATCAAACTTAAATCACACACACACACACATCACACTAAACACACACACACACACAACCACACACACACACACACACACACACACACACACAACGCACACACACACACACACACACACACACACACACACACACACACCACACACACACACACACACATACACACACTCGCATTCACTCTCTCTCTCTCTCACACACACACACACAAACTCACACAAACAGACTTACACACACACACACACACACACACCACATACATACACACACACACACACACACTTAAACACACACACACAAACACACAGACACACACTTAAATACACCCACCCCCATCCCCCACCACACACACACTAAAAAGATAAAAAGAGGAAGAAAATTTATTCGCACCGACGAACAGATCAGCCCGCACAGTAGAGCCATTCCAAGTATAATATATTTTAGTGGGATTTAAATTAATGTTGACCCGATCGTTGTCAGACCAAGGCAGGTTCTCAGACCAGCCAGCCAGCCGCGTGTCCTTAAACAGTCATGAACAGAAGAACAGGTGAATGCCTCATAATGATTCTCTTCAATCCCTTTGGCTTATCCTAGTGATAGCGCTGAGCGTTCGTCAGCAGAACGAGTAGGCCCACAGACGCAGGTGGCTGTACAAATAATGTGACATTTATTCTTATAAATCGTTCTTCTATAGCACTGTTCTCACTCATAAGGAAGAATAGGAAAAGACAAGCAACATTTATAGGCCATTTTATGAGGAAGGGGGATTTGGAGCACCTGGTCACAACGGGAAAGCTGGAGGGAAAGAGAGCACCAGGTAGACCCGGGAGAGAATGCTGGACGGACTTGCAGAGTGGCTGGGGATGAGGAGGGTGGAGGAGATGCTGGGGGCAATGAGAGATAGAGATGGTTGGAAGTCCATGGTCGCCAACGCCATGCGGCAGGGCACCTGATGATGATGATGATAGCACTGTTCTACAGATTGTCTTTTTAGGATCATGGCACTCAGGGAGGTTACCTTTGTGCTCACCTGTTTTTTTTCTCTCGTCCCATTTTCTATGTCACCTTAATGGCCACAGAAGCTGGCAGAATTGTTTTCTTTTTTTTCTCTTTTCTTTCTTTCTTTTTTTACAATGCGATGATGATGATGTCGATGAGGATGGTAATCATGATGCTATGGTGTTCCATCCAGGATTGAGACGACGTGACATGGCTATACTCTACCCTTAGTATCATAGTATATCCAGGCCTGAGAGATAGAGACACCTGCGATGCTGGTCAGAATATTGGAGCAACACCCTCAATGACGCATCCGTGAAGTGGATGAGACTCGACTGTGTGGTCACAGTCTTTCAATGAGCCCTTAGCACGCCCAACTCTGGGTAGCTGCCAGTTAGAGCCGAAAAAAACCCCAACAACAACCCTACAATGATATATTTTTGAAGGAACTGATGGGGATTCGAACCCACAGCCTTCCAGTCGGTAGTCTGCATTAACCACTACACCACGGTGACTGGTTGTTCTCCAAAATTTGGTCTCACCGCGGATTACAAGTGATCAGATTTTTTCATGGAATTTGGAGTTTGGAGTTTGTTCAAGAGGGATTCAAACTCGGGACAGTTCCATATGCGCTGTACCCAAAACTGCTGGCAGACTCTGGCCCTTGCGTATGCACAGAAACCTATGCGCTGGCGAGGTTCTTGAAACGGGGAGGAGGGGGAAGGGGGACTTATCAAACACTAAGCTGACACCACCAGAATGATGGAAACATTAAGATGAGTGTCGACCTTGCCTTTTTGTTTTTACAGTTGTCGGTTAGGATTGAACCCAAGATGTCAGATCTTGAACCCACGGCTGTATCATGTTGTGTCAGTGGTCCCTTCTTCACAATACTGTCCATCTCAAGACCTGGTCCCTTTTCCACAATACTGTCCATCTCAAGACCTGGTCCCTTCTTCACAATACTGTCCATCTCAAGACCTGGTCCCTTCTTCACAATACTGTCCATCTCAAGACCTGGTCCCTTCTTCACAATACTGTCCATCTCAAGACCTGGTCCCTTCTTCACAATACTGTCTATCTCAAGACCTGGTCCCTTCTTCACAATACTGTCCATCTCAAGACCTGGTCCCTTCTTCACAATACTGTCCATCTCAAGACCTGGTCCCTTCTTCACAATACTGTCCATCTCAAGACCTGGTCCCTTCTTCACAATACTGTCCATCTCAAGACCTGGTCTCTTCTTCACAATACTGTCCATCTCAAGACCTGGTCCCTTCTTCACAATACTGTCCATCTCAAGACCTGGTCCCTTCTTCACAATACTGTCCATCTCAAGACCTGGTCCCTTCTTCACAATACTGTCCATCTCAAGACCTGGTCCCTTCTTCACAATACTGTCCATCTCAAGACCTGGTCCCTTCTTCACAATACTGTCCATCTCAAGACCTGGTCCCTTCTTCACAATACTGTCCATCTCAAGACCTGGTCCCTTCTTCACAATACTGTCCATCTCAAGACCTGGTCCCTTCTTCACAATACTGTCCATCTCAAGACCTGGTCCCTTCTTCACAATACTGTCCATCTCAAGACCTGGTCCCTTCTTCACAATACTGTCCATCTCAAGACCTGGTCCCTTCTTCACAATACTGTCCATCTCAAGACCTGGTCCCTTCTTCACAATACTGTCCATCTCAAGACCTGGTCCCTTCTTCACAATACTGTCCATCTCAAGACCTGGTCCCTTCTTCACAATACTGTCCATCTCAAGACCTTGGCAGCGCACAAGGTTTTGCACAGGCTCCAAGAGTCTCTCAGTTATTGCTGGCAGATTTGCGTGGAGCGCATATGGAATTGTCTCAGTGCGATGACTACCTCTTGAACAAAGTCCAAACTCCAGACTCCAGATGTGAACGGGGTTGTACCTGACACCTGTTGAGGATTAGGGAAGGTAAAGCAGAGAGGGAGAAGAGTTGGGCATCATTCTTATAGTGGTAGGCCGGAGAAAATGTCGAGATTTCCATTAGCTCTCTTCCCTAAAACCTCAAGTTTGTAAGACATTATTAGTTTTTCAAACTAATTTGACACATATAGTGGTAGGCCAGAGAAAAGACTGATATTTCTATCATCTCGCTACAAGCTCAAGTTTATAAGACGTTATTTACCTTTTTAATTTTTTTTTAAAGTAATCTGATTCTGAAATAACATGCGGTTAGCCATAGAATGCTCTACGAAGCAACCCCTCGTGAACTGAAGTTATTTTGCGTAAAAAAAATCACTGTCGTGAA
>CM060314.1:87513217-87520717 GCA_030674185.1 Monoplex corrugatus
TAACAGTGTATGCATAGATACATGCAAATACATACATATACATACATATATACATACTATACATACATACATAACGTACATACATACATACATACGATACATCATATACATACAGAATACAGGATACATGATACATACATATACATAACACCACATAGATACATACAACATCACAGATACATACAGAAAACAAATACAGACATAATATATAATAATAGACAGTACAACAGACAGATATAGATAGATAGCATAAATATAGATAGATAACAGACAGACATACAGACAGATAGATAATAGATACATAGATACGATGACTTCATAGATAATAGCAATAGATAGATATACAGACTAGACAGACAGATATAGATAGATATACAGTAGATAATAAGATAGATAGATATACAGAAGATAGATAGATAGATATACGATAGATAGATAGATAGATAGATAGATAGACAGATAGTATAGATGTACAATATATATAATGCATATATAATAGATACATATACATATAATAATTATATACATATATATATAGACTACACATACTATATATATGGAGGGTATGTCTGTGGTTTCTGTGGCTGTGTCCGTGTAAGATATACATACACCATATGAAAAAATTCTATTTATATTATAATGGTGTGTGTGTTTGTGTGCGTGTTGAATAATTTATTAATCGGGTATCAAAGACTCATGACGGTTTCAATTATTCTTGGAAAATAAATCCTCTCTTTGTACATTTATCTATGTCCATCCTTTAAGCTAAAGAAAACAACTAATAACGAGATAAGCCTATACAAGTGTCAGCAATTCAAACCAGGACACGTTTTCTTTCTTCTTCTACTTAAGGAGGTTTGGATTCTTGGCATAAAACCCCGCTGGCTTGTCAAGGTAAAATCATTTTTTTCCCCTCGTTAGAAATAATATTGTCGTGTCTGATTTTGTGGATGTGGTATACGATCGACATTGAAGATTATAATTTGTGACGCACACGCCCACCCCACCCCCCCCCCCCCTTTTTTTTTTTTTTTTTTTTTTTTCTACCGGTCGTTTATTTTGTTTTGTTCTCTGTTTTTCCGTTTAGTCTGTTTGACATATCTCTGTCAGTTCAGTCATTTTGATTACTTTCTTTTGGTAAATCTCCATATCCAGTCTTTGAAATATCTAACAGATCGCTATCTTCTTTCTTTCTTTCTTTCATTATTCTTCTTCGTTCTTGTTCTTGTTTTTATTGTTCTTGTTGTTGTTCTTCTTCTTGCTATTCATCTTCTTCTTCTTTTGGTTGTTGTTGTTGTTGCTTTTCTTACTCTTCTTTTCTTCTTCTTCTTTCTTCGTCTTTTTTATTTTCTTCTTCTTCTTCTTCTTCTTCGTCTTCTTGTTCTTGTTTTTGTTCTTGTTCTCCTCCTCCTCCTCCTCTCATTTTTGTTGTTGTTTGTTGTTGTTCTTCTTCTTTCTTCTTCTTCTTCTTCTTCTTTTTCTTCTTCTTTTTCTTTCTTTCTCTTCTTCTTCTCCGAGGTCCACATAGTCTAGCTATAAGTGGCTGTTTTTTTCTTTCTACCGGCTGCCATGGAGCTTGGTGGTCAGAAGAGTTGTGTAGTCGGCCATGTGTAGACAAAAACCTGTGTGCACGCAGTCTTCAGTCCACCCAGCTGTGATTGGAGTTCTGATCCTGTTCAGTGTTTCGAGAAAGTAAAGCAGCGAGGGAAATGAGAGTTGCCACCGCCCACAAAATACCGGCCACGATTAAAGTCGAGGTCTCTACCACCTCACTCCCCAATGACGTCAGAGGGTTGCAGAACAGCTTTTATATTTGCTTTTTACCAAGGCATACGGATTGGATCTCTCCAAAGTCCACAACACTGATGTAAATTTATGACCAAACGGCGGTCATCTGAACGTGACCGGGAGAGTATATAAGGGTACCCGACTCCTTGAACCAAAAGGACTTCAGAACACTCAAGGCAAACAAACGAAAAGTGGTTTGTATTCTTGAATAAGGTTTGGCCATAATTTTACACATACGAGACCTCAAAACGTACCGTAAAGTATTAAATGTTTACAAGTCTACGTTTTTCAATCTTACTTTTTAAGGGAGAGTGTTTTATATCGACCATCGAGAAGTATGTGTATGTTTCCCTGTCTGTCTGTGTGTCTGTGTGAGAAAATCATGTTAGCGAGATTATCTCAGCGGTTGCTGGATGGATCTTTATCAAATGTGAATCAAAGGTGAAGGCCGTAGAGGAGTCGCGAATGCTCTTGTTTGGAAATCATGGCGACAAGGTCGAAGTCACATGGATTTCAAAGAAAGTGTCTAAAGCCAGCACTTCTTAGGAATGTGTGAACAATAATTTCTCAGGAACTTTTGACAATATTCAAGTTTGGATTTCACGTGTTGTGACAGTTTACCGTTACCCTCTCTTCACGTCAAGTTCTCATTTCATTTGATTCTTCTTCAATGTCCAGTTTCCTTGAGAAGTATAAAGTCTAGATTTTCTGTGATCATTTTGTTTTTATTAAAGGGAAGCCACCAGAATTGCTTGACCATCTTGGATTTTGTCCGTTTGTTCGTTTTATTGCCTTTTTGAAGGGTATTAAAAAGTACTCTGATTTTTCAGTGGAAAATTTCTTCATGGAAGAAACTATGTCGCCAAGTCTTTCGGCAGAATCGGTAGTTGCTGCCACTTTAGAAGTTATTTATATTGATGAATTCGCTTTCATTATTTTATGTAGTTACATTTCTTCTAGATTTTCGACCTCTAGACTTGCGAAATTTGAAAGAAACATTAAAGTGTTTTTGTACCTTAGATTCATTGAAGGTTATCATATTTTGGGAGTTTGGATGACATAGAAAGGTAGGCGAGGCCTACCAAACTACTTCAGCCGAAAAGGACATCAAAGTATACGGAGCAAACTCTCTGAAAAATGAACCGGGTTTGGGAAGTTTAGATCGCATAGAAAGATAGGCCTTCTATACTGCTTTCGCCCGAAAGGACATCAGATCACACGAGGTAAACAAAACTTTCGGTGATTTTTATTCTTAAGCAAAAGGTTACTGAGTCTCACCTGTCGGCGTCACCGGGTTTGGTGTTGGCCACTGCACATCTGGACACCACCATCTCCCTCCAGGCCGCTCTGTCTTAACTTTTGTGGACAATTTCTTGAATATTGAGGCCACTGATGTTGGCTATGTTCTCGATGTATGACATTGGAGGTCTGCCTTTCTTCCTTTTTGTCACTGTTTTTCCTTGAAAGATGGTTGCCATGAAGTCCTTGTTCTTGTTGCGTGACACATGGCCAGTGTATTTTAGTCTTCTCTTATTGATGTCTGCTAGTAGTTTTCTGGTGGTATCAAGTTCTTTCGGGACACTTTCATTAGTTCTTCTATCTGTCCAGTTGACACGTAGTAGTCTCCGATAAAACCATATCTCTGCTGCCTCAATTCTTCTGCAATCAGTTTTTCTCAGAGTCCAGGCTTCGCAGCCATAAATCATGACTGGCCAGATCAAACATTTTAAAAGTCTTTCAGGCCATTTGATATGCCTCTGTCTTCTCAGATGTTGTTGAGTTTGACCATTTTTTTTTTGCTTTGCCATTCCAATTCATATTTTGATCTTTGGAGCAGATTACTGAGTACACGTACCATAAAACATTTTACCTTTACTGCTGCAGTGTTTGGTGCCACGTTTGAAGGATATTCTATAAAACTACACTGATTTTTGAATGGAAAACTCCTCAACGGATGAACTGTGGCGTTATATCCGTTGGTAACGTCATCAGTCACAGGCGCTGATGAAAAAATATGTATGCACATAAAAGGGACCCCAAAAATTATGAAATGGTAAACACGAAACATGACAAAACAAATTAAAACAAAACAAAACCAAACCCAATCAGCTGTTTCTTCTCCAATCTTTTCAGTCTGTGGTCTTCCATAGTAGGTGCAGAGCGACAATACCCTGTATGTATGTATGTATGTATGTATGTATGTATGTATGTATGTATGATGTATGTATGTATGTATGTATGTATGTATGTGTATGTTATGTTGTATGTTGTATGTGTGTATGTATGTATGTATGATGTATGGTGTATGGATGTATGGATGTATGGATGTATGTATGTATGTATGTATGATGTATGTATGTATGTTGTATGTTTATGTATGTATGTATGTTGTATTGTTGTATGTATGTATGTATGTATGTGTATATGTATGTAGTAGTAATGTAGTATGTATGTATGTATGTATGTTTGTGTATGTATGTATGTATGTATGTATGTATGTATTGTATGTATGTATGTATGTATGTGTGTATGTATGTATGTATGTATGTATGTATGTATGTATGTATGTGTGTATGTATGTTTATGTATGTATGTATGTATGTATGTATGTATGTATGTTGTGTGTAATGTATGTATGTGTGTATGTATGTTGTATGTATGTATGTATGTATGTATGTATGTATGTATGTATGTTTTGTTGTATGTATGTATGTATGTATGATGTTTGTATGTGTGTGTATGTATGTATGTGTGTATGTATGTATGTATGTATGTATGTATGTATGTTATGTTGTTGTATGTATGTATGTATGTATGTTGATGTTTGTATGTTTGTATATGTATGTATGTATGTTGTATGTATGTATGATGTATGTGTGTATGTATGTATTATGTATGTTGTAGTTTAGTATGATGTGTTTTTGTACTGTATGTATGTTTATGATAATGATGTGTGTACGTATTTGTTTTGTATTGTCTCTTTTCTTGCTCTGTTTTCTCTTTCCTTCTCTTCTCTCTCTCTGTCTTTCTCTGTCTCTCTCTCTCTGTCTCTCTCTGTCTCTCTCTGTCTCTCTCGCTCACAGTAGATTTAACATGTGAAAATCGGGCTGCTCCGCCGGAGGAAAGTGCGTCGCTGCAGTGCAGCGTCATCAAATGTTCACTTTTCTTTTTTTGTTTGCATGCATATCCTTTCCTTTTTTCTGTATGGGTGCATGCATGGATATAAAGAGATATACGTATATATGTATATATGTGTATATATATATATATGTATATATATATATATGTATGTATGTATGCATGTATGTATGTATGTATGTGTGTGTGTATGTATGTGTGTGTGTATGTGTGTGTGTGTGTGTGTGTGTGTGTGTGTGTGTGTGTGTGTGTGTGTGTGTGTGTGTGTGTGTGTGTGTGTGTTACATTTGCATTCAACAAAATAACCTATGAAGGGGAAAATGAACTTCCAAACTCACCATACTTTGCTGCTTATCAGGCGAGAAACGCGTGGCAATATGTATGACAAAACCACAATTTCAAAGCTATTAGTTATTAGTTTAGAAGGATCTTTCTGACAGCGACAAGCGTAAGACTTCAAATTCCAGTGAAATTGGAATCTCATTAAACTTCAAACAGAATCAAAGTAAACAGTTTTAGTCACATTTTTAAAAAAATCGATTTTCTAAGCAACCTCTAAGTTACGTACACGTGCATGCAGACACGGCGTTGGTTATACGAAGGGCAAACACACACCACACACACACGCACAGACACAGACACACACAGACAGAGAGAGAGAGAGAGTGTGTGTGTGTGTGTGTATGTGTACGTGTGAGAGAGAGAGAGAGACAGAGACAGACACACACACACACAATCACACACATACGCCACACACACATAACAACACCACCACCACTCCCACACACATACTCACACATAACACACATACATACATACATACATACGCGTACATACACAAACCACACACACACACACATTCACACACACGCAAAAACACACACAAACACACAAGAACATACACACGCATTCCTTTTTTACAGCCTACCCAACTGAGCATGAGTAGACGTACCTCACCCTGTTCAGGGTTGTAGAAGGTAAAGCAGAGAGGGAGAGGAGATGGGCACTGCCCTAATGATACTGGAGCCAAGAAAAGTCGAGTCATTAACCCCTCATGTCCCAACACGCCCTCATGTGTATGGCGAAACACCTTAACCTTGAACAGCTATAGCTTAATAGCAGCAATAAGGAAACAGTCTTCCATAGAAAATAAACAGGTCATAACATCCTGTAGATCGTTTATCAACACTTGATCATGAGAGAAAGATGTGGGCTGGGGATGGGGGTGGGGTTTGTTGAGAGGGTGGGAGATGGAACCACGCTCTGCTTACTTTTTTTCACGGGGTGGCTGGGTCTTTTGATAGAGCTGTGGACGAGGATATCGTGTCTCAAGTTCAGCTCCACCCCGCAAGTTAACAAAGTTAACAGGGTAACAAGAAACACCCGACGGTGCTGGATGGGAACCACAGCACCAATGCCTCACCACTCTTCGGACAATCACCTCCCAAGCTCTTCCGCGGATGCCGCTCGATAGCTATTTCATCAAGCAAAGGCAGGCTGTCTGCGCGTCGCATGACCCATTCGGGGCCCAGTTATTTATTTATTTGCAAACTGGATGGCGAGGTAGGGGAGCTGACGAACCCGGGACATAGCCACATCACAAAAAAACACTCACCATGCAGGTCCAGCCCAGCCACCGGACCAAGAGAGAACGGAAGAACCCTCTCTTGCCCTACTCTGGGCCTTCAGGATTTCAAATATCAAATTCAGTCCCACATCGTTAACATAATGTTGGCCTTGTTTCCCTGCCCATCTTAATGCTGCAATCATTTCTGTTGATGCCAGTGTTGTTCCCGCCCTTCTTAATGCTGCAATCATTCTGGTGATGCCAGTGTTGTTCCCTGCCACCTTAATGCTGCAATCATTCTGGTGATGCCAGTGTTGTTCCCTGTCACCTTAATGCTGCAATCATTCTGGTGATGCCAGTGTTGTTCCCTGCCCACCTTAATGCTGCAATCATTCTGGTGATGCCAGTGTTGTTCCCTGCCCATCTTAATGCTGCAATCATTCTGGTGATGCCAGTGTTGTTCCCTGCCCATCTTAATGCTGCAATCATTCTGGTGATGCCAGTGTTGTTCTCTGCCCATCTTAATGCTGCAATCATTCTGGTGATGCCATGTTTTTCCTGCCCATCTTAATGCTGCAATCATTCTGGTGATGCCAGTGTTGTTCCCTGCCCATCTTAATTCTGCAATCATTCTGGTGATGCCAGTGTTGTTCCCTGCCCATCTTAATTCTGCAATCATTTGGTGATGCCAGTGTTGTTCCCTGCTCTTAGCTGCAAACATTGGTGAGCCAGTTTGTTCCTGCCCCTTAATTCTGCATCTTCTGGTGATGCCAGTGTTGTTCCTGCCCATCTTAATGCTGCAATCATTTGGTGAGCCAGTGTTGTTCCCTGCCCATCTTAATGCTGCAATCATTCTGGTGATGCCAGTGTTGTTCCCTGCCCATCTTGATGCTGCAATCATTCTGTGATGCCAGTGTTGTTCCCTGCCCATCTTAATGCTGCAATCATTCGTGTGAGTGCATGCCCCTGAGTGTATTGTTCCTTGCCCCATCTTAATGCTGCAATCA
>CM060314.1:87525717-87530717 GCA_030674185.1 Monoplex corrugatus
TATATGTTGATAGTCCGTTATATGTTGATAGTCCGTTATGTGTTGATAGTCCGTTATATGTTGATAGTTATATGTTGATAGTCCGTTATATGTTGATAGTCCGTTATATGTTGATAGTCCGTTATATGTTGATAGTTATATGTTGATAGTCCGTTATATGTTGATAGCCCGTTATATGTTGATAGTCCGTTATATGTTGATAGTCCGTTATATGTTGATAGTTATGTGTTGATAGTCCGTTATATGTTGATAGTTATGTGTTGATAGTCCGTTATATGTTGATAGTTATGTGTTGATAGTCCGTTATATGTTGATAGCCCGTTATATGTTGATAGTCCGTTATATGTTGATAGTCCGTTATGTGTTGATAGTCCGTTATATGTTGATAGTTATATGTTGATAGTCCGTTATATGTTGATAGTCCGTTATATGTTGATAGTCCGTTATATGTTGATAGCCCGTTATATGTTGATAGTCCGTTATATATGTTGATAGTCCGTTATATGTTGATAGTCCGTTATATGTTGATAGCCCGTTATATGTTGATAGTCCGTTATATGTTGATAGCCCGTTATATGTTGATAGTCCGTTATATGTTGATAGTCCGTTATATGTTGATAGTCCGTTATATGTTGATAGCCCGTTATATGTTGATAGTCCGTTATATGTTGATAGCCCGTTATATGTTGATAGTCCGTTATATGTTGATAGTCCGTTATATGTTGATAGTCCGTTATATGTTGATAGCCCGTTATATGTTGAAAGCCCGTTATATGTTGATAGTTATATGTTGATAGCCCGTTATATGTTGATAGTCCGTTATATGTTGATAGTCCGTTATATGTTGATAGCCAGTTATGTGTTGATAGTCCGTTATGTGTTGATAGTCCGTTATATGTTGATAGCCAGTTATGTGTTGATAGTCCGTTATATGTTGATAGTCCGTTATATGTTGATAGCCAGTTATATGTTGATAGCCAGTTATATGTTGATAGCCCGTTATATGTTGATAGTCCGTTATATGTTGATAGTCCGTTATGTGTTGATATTGTGAGGTTATTATGTTTCTGTTGTGTAGGGTCAACTGGGTAAACGTTGCGCTTCCGCTCGGAAGGTCCTGGGTTCGATCCGCCGAGACATCTGTCACACCGACTGCGTAGAGCCATATCAGGGCCGTCACCTGTTTCAAAACATACACAATACTTCAACGGGAAAAAGAAAGATAAGAAAATTAAGTACACATATCAATGTATTTTCACACATAATCTAAGAAGATGTCCCTGGCGTTGACCATTCCGTCCAATTTATCACACAGAAGATTTGAAAAAACATACCTGAATACAAATTTGAACACAATTGTACGCAAGTATGATCTGTGAACGTAGCGGATTAGACGTTTAATTTGGTCAATTTGAAAAAAAAAAAATGTTGATGTATTCTGTCTGCGTAGAAAGTAAATAATATGTTTTATATGCATAATGTGTGAATGTTTGAGGTTTGAGTAGAATTGGTTTTGCATATGCTTTTGTCAATACGCAGGAAGAACTGACATGTCCCGTTTATATTCATAAAGAACTGGTTGTCTCTGTAATACAAAGGTCTTTTTGTGAGTGTGTGGTCTTGCCAAGAGAAAAAAACGACCGTCGGAGAGAGAGAGAAAGAGAGGAGAGAGAGAGAGAGAGAGAGAGAGAGAGAGAGAGGAGAGGAGGAGAGAAGGAGGAGAGAGAGAAGAGAGAGGAGTGAGAGAAGAGGAGAGAGAGAGGAGGGAGGAGAGAGAGGAGGGAGAGAGAGAGGAGTGAGAGAAAGAGAGAGAGAGGAGGGAGAGAGAGAGAGGAGAGGGAGAGAGAGAGAGAGGAGGGAGGAGAGAGAGAGAGAGGAGTGAGAGAAAGAGAGAGAGGAGGGAGGGAAAGAGAGAGAGAGAGGGAGGGAGAGAGAGAGACAGAGACAGAGACAGAGAGAGAGAGGAGGGAGAGAAAGGGAGAGAGAAAGAGAGAGGAAGGAGGGAGAGAGAAAGAGAGAGAGAGAGAGAGAGTAGGGAAAGAGAGAGAGAGAGCAGGGAGGAGGGAGAGAGAGAGAGGGAGAAAGAGAGAGAGGAGGGAGAGAGAGAGAGAGAGAATAAGTAATCAACGATAACGTTATTGGTGCGTATAAGTTCTAAATTACTTATTTATACTTTGTTTGTTTGTTTTTTTTTCTTTTCATTCAGGCTATTTCTTAAATTATGTGTTTGTATGTGTGTGTGTCTGTGTGTGTGTATGTGAGTGTGTGTGTGCGTGTGTGTTTTATGTGTATGTGTGTGTGTATGTGTGTGTGTGTGTGTGTGTATGTGTCTCTGTGTGTGTGTATATGTGTGTGTGTGTGTGTGTGTATGTGTGTGTATGTGTGTGTGTGTGTGTATATGTGTGTGTGTGTGTGTGTGTGTGTGTGTGTGTGTGTGTGTGTGTGTGTGTGTGGGCACGCGAGTGTGCATGTGAGCAAGCAAACCAGCGAGAGAACTAGAATGTATTTTCATTTTCGCGGGTAGTATCATAAGCACACTAATGCATTTTTGCCGAGAGAGAGAGAGAGAGAGAGGGGGGTCAAAGAAAGAGAGAGAGAGAGTGAGTGTGTGTGTGTGTGTGTGTGTGTGTGTGTGTGTGTGTGTGTGTGTGTGTGTGTGTGTGAGTGTGTGTGTGTGTGTGTGTGTGTGTGTGTGTTACTTAAGATCAGACTATACAACAATTCAGAGGCGTGTACTATACTATGATCGATCAGTAAGTATAATACGTTCGTACATTATGCCGACTCTGTGTGTGAGCGGGTCGATCACTGCGAAACGGTCAGTAGCATTAACCCTTTGACCCCCACACCCTGTCCACCAACTGCAAAAACTTAACCCTATGGCTCCCTCACCCTATCCACCAGCTTCCTGCAGGAAGCTGGTGGACAGGGTGAGGGAGTCATAGGGTTAAGTTTTTGCTTTGCTAGCATGACTGACAACAAGGGATGCTGGTGGACAGGGTGTGGGAGTCAAAGGGTTAAAGGAAGTAGTCATTCCCGACTTCAAACATAACCTGATGTTCTGCTACAGACTGCCTGGGGGGTGGGGGTGAGGGTGAGGGGTGAGGGTTGTACAAAATATGGATTTATCGGGGAAAAAAAAAACGAACGAAAATGTACATTACCTGAAGTGTATTAGCGATTTGGTGCAAAGAATCTGACGAGTTTTCAAGTTTATTCCGCAACCCTTATAAACAGAATTTTTTTTACAATGTTTTTGGTTTGTTCAGAACACGGTGCTGGCTCTTGCAATCAATAGAACCGTGGTGGGCTCAAGATCCGATATCTCCGAGTTCAATCCCAGCCGGGAACATAAAAACTGGACCGTTTCCTGCATATCTTAACCCTTTTGACTCCCACACCCTATCCACTGAGTGCAAAAACTTAACCCTTTGACTCCCGCACCTTATCCACCAAGTGCAAAAACTTAGCCCTTTGACTCCCGCACCCTATCCACCAACTGCAAAAACTTAACCCTTTGACTCCCACACCCTATCCGCTGAGTGCAAAAACTTAACCCTTTGACTCCCGCACCCTATCCACCAAGTGCAAAAACTTAGCCCTTTGACTCCCGCACCCTATCCACCAAGCGCAAAAACTTAACCCTTCGACTCCTTCACCCTATCCACCAGCTTCCTGCAGGAAGCTGGTGGATGGGGTGAGGAAGTCAAAGGGTTAAGGTTTTGCTTTGCT
Organism: Monoplex corrugatus; assembly: GCA_030674185.1. Lineage (NCBI taxonomy): Eukaryota > Metazoa > Mollusca > Gastropoda > Littorinimorpha > Ranellidae > Monoplex > Monoplex corrugatus. The sequence continues at coordinate 87,529,450 of CM060314.1, forward strand.
AGCATGGTTGGCAATGCAGGATGCTGGTGGACAAGGTTCAGGAGTCAAAGGGTTAATTCTCCAGTAATTCTGGTGAAATTAGCTTAGTGTGTCATTGGTCTTGGTACCAGAGCTGTATCCATTCCACCTAAGTTTATGGCTGAGAATGCTGGAGGATGCCAGAAGGCGATCTCACCAAGCTATCAACCTTCCACACACACACACACACACACACACACACACAAAAACCCTCCAAAGAATCATTGGAATCTTCTGGCCCAGCACCCATCTCCAACCAACATTTACTTGCTCAATACCGTCAAGAGACCATAGACACTATCGTCATGAAAAAGACGGTGAATACGGACTGGCCCTTTGCTGTTCACAAAGCCGGTAACTGCCCTGCGGAAGAATGTGCCGATCCGTTCGTAGCGGCTGAGATCGCCCGACCTTTTCCAGAACATATGTGGGGAACTTCCATCAGTACTGGCCTTGCTGTCTTATCGCGCGTGTGGTTAGAATCTTGGCCAGTCTCGCGTTGAATGTTCTAAAAATGGTGCGAGCATTCCGGGATGCAAAGAACTTTCTATTCACTACTGAAAGACTTTGTACTAACACTGTGCTACATTCGAATGCGAATACTAGGAGCTAGCTTTACATCTAGCGGTGCAAATGCGAAAGGGTTTTAATCGAAGAGAGCAGGATACTGTAACCAGGACTGTTCTTCACTAGAAACCAGAAGAAAGCCGTAAGAGAGGAACCTCCCAAAACCCTAAGACACCTGGCGACGAACAACAGAAGGAGATCTTACGGCCCTGGAACAAAGTTGGGGTGCTATGCAGAGGCTGGCCCAGAACAGACAAGAGTGGAGAACCTTCGTCGCTGCCCTACATGTCAGTGGCACAACAGGAAGCACTTACAGCTTCTATCCATCCACCCAGCTATAAATGGTGATCTGACCCTGTTCATGGTTGGGAAAGAGAAAGCATCGAAGTAGTGGAGATGGACACTATACCCTTATTATATTGCTAGCCCTGAAAAACAAGTTGGGTTCTCTGCCACCTCATTCCCATACGATTTCAGGGCTATAGGATAACCTTCACTTTTATCACCACTACACATGTCTTTATTTATTTATTCCTTTATTATTCATTATTCATTTATTTAATTATTCATTCATTCATTCATTCATTCATTCATTCATTCATTCATTCATTCATTGATTTATTTATTTATTCATTCATTCATTCATTCATTCATTCATTCATTCATGTATTTGTTTACTTATT